>CM077289.1:7298877-7681377 GCA_039654925.1 Anguilla pacifica | reverse complement strand
AAAAAAAAGTAATTTGCGTCCGTCGTTCGCCCACTCCGCGTAGTCGAGATGATTACAGACGACGCACTGATACGGGCCACTTACGCTGTAAATTTCGCACGCTCCACGGAGGAGGGGGCGGGATGATGCCCGGGCATAATTTGAGTCGTGTTGATCGCAGTTTCCCGCTGTTTTCAAAGTCATTACACTTGCGTCCGGGCCCCAAGTAATGGGCTTCCCACAAACAGCCGCGTAAGTACAGTAGAGTTAGCCAAGGACAAAACTGGCATCGCGAAGAAGATGGCACAGCATGGCACTAATGTTCCCGGTGAGCTAACCTCATCAGAAGGTGAGAGATATCTACACCTCCGGCAAACACAAAAAAAGGTTCTCGCAATGTTACTGGAATGTTCTGTTGATGTTAAAACACGGCCAGCACGTTGAAGTAACATTTTGAGAACGTTCTGCCTCAGCTGGGACATCGAAAAAAGTGGACTCCATGTTGATTTCCATCTGCAGTATTATTAACAAGCACACTTCCTTCCGTTTGCTTGCCATTTTGTCAAATTAGGGAACCTGAGTAGCATCTGGGGCTAAACACATCTGTCACACCACAGCCTAGGGGTGAGAGGAGTATCAGCCCATTCCAGGCGCTATTAGAGTTCCACAACGATGGCGAAGGATGCAGTAGCACTTCCAGTGTTAGGGGGGTTTATTAAGTACAGTGCAGGGGGATAACTGTGCTCCGTGTAAAATTCCCAACCCGGTCAATACAAATGTACTGACTATGCACACTACATACACTAGCTCGGGCTACTGCAGCTAGCAGTTAGCATTTGTGTTGGTGGTTAGCATAGGCCTACAGTCCACTCCACTAACAGCAGCACTGGGCATGTTGCCCCCCCCCCCCCCCCCCCCCCCCCCGTACGCAAAATAATAAACACCATTCTTGCCATCATTGTAGATCTCCAATAAAACCGGGAGTGCGGGGGGGTGTGGGCGCACTACCGTCACTTCAAGGCGCAGTGTCCCTACGTCATACGTCTCCGAGCCCGATTTGAATGACACAGTTAAACGAGGGGTTAACTCTGAAAAGAACAAAGCGGCGAGGGGAGTTGGGGGGGGGGGGGGGGTATGGGGGGGTTGGAGGGGAGTTCCAGATCGTGTCCTCTTTCAGGATAATCAAAGATCCACAGCGATAAAGACGGAGTAAAATGTCAGCTGGCGAAAGCCCTATTACAGACTGTATATGCTATCTGGCTCACTGAATGTTTTTCTTTTATTACCCATCCGCCTTAGCACTTATTGGCGAGGCAATAATAACACTTAACAACCGAGCCCTTTTCATATTTACTGCCTTGGTCTTTCTTCATTGTCCTGTGGTGTATATCAATAAGGTGC
The DNA here is from genome assembly GCA_039654925.1 of Anguilla pacifica. Taxonomy (NCBI): domain Eukaryota; kingdom Metazoa; phylum Chordata; class Actinopteri; order Anguilliformes; family Anguillidae; genus Anguilla; species Anguilla pacifica. Next base: position 7,679,997 of record CM077289.1, on the reverse strand, counting down.
CTCGCATTTATGCTAAGGGACAAAATAAAAAAATAAAAACGGATTCTATCAAGGGCAAGTGCCGCATTACATCCCACAATGCAATTTGGCCTCCGAAAACTGAGCCCGGGCGCGGATGCTGAGCCAACCCTCTGCGGCAAAATTGATAACTGGCGGCCTGTTCGATTCGGCGTAGATGAAAATTGAACTCAAACTGGACTGACTGATCTGCATTCACACGCAAAAAAAAAGAAAAGAAAAGGAAAGAAAAAGGAGTTCTGGACTAAGCTGGAAGGAAAACTATCCGCAATCAATTACGGCCGGAGGCTATTCAGAACAAGCGCGCAACGGAGAGTGAGATAAGGGGACCTGCCCTTCATGTCCGCAAACACACACACACACACACACACACAAAAAGGACACCCAGACTCGTGCTCATAACCCATTCAGGTATGGGTGGTGGCCGCTGTTATTCCGGCACTGATGGTGCATGAAGAAACTTAATAAGGTGTTTTATGCGAGCTGCGGTAGACACTCAAACAGCTTGACATTTGCAATTAGAGACATGGACGGGGGTGGGGGGCTGCCAAAAGGTTTGGGAAAGATAATATGAATATATCCATTTCAGGGTCTAGAATTATCGCAGCAAATAATGAATTATACGGGCGGCTTATATACTGTACTGTATACTAGCAAAATAAAAGCTTCAAAATAAAGATAGCAATGTGATGGCTTTATACCACAGTGAATAACAGCGCTTTGCCATCTATGCTAGCATTTATTAAGGTGTTATGACACCTTAATAAAGGTGAGTTACAAACAGACACATAAACATGGCCGTAAAGCCAGTCAGACTGAAGTGTTATGGTACCGCATATCATATTCACAAGTGCCTATAAAACAGCAACAAATAATTTATAAAAAGCTTAGGATACATATAAGGTTGGAGCAATCAATTATTAACGCAGAGAAACAACAAGCTAGCAAAATTTTAAGGGGAGACATAACCAGGTTTTTCCTGCATAGGGAAATCTTTGGTGTGCACCAAAATCAAAATTTGCAAGCGTCAAAGCAGGAATAAAGGGGAAATAAACAATTTAAACGACAGAATATTATTTATTTGGCAGCAGTGATTGATGAATACAGCAGGAGGCAGGAATACACCCTGGACTGGTCGCCAAATCTATTGCAGGGCCCAAACGCCATTCACTCACACGCAGTTTAGAGTCTCCAGCCCACCGTATGTCTTTGGACTGCGGGAGGAAACCAGAGTACACGACAGGAAACCACGCAGACACGAGGAGAACATGCAAAATCCACACAGAAAACCCGCGGCCAGGTATCCGGCTCAGTACCTTCGTGTAGTGAGGCGACAGTGCTGTCCGCCACACCACCGTGCCGCCCATCTTTGTGTGCAGCGAAGATTTAGATCAAATATTATCTAGTTTGTGACCACCAGGTGATTTACAGGAGGTGGTATAGGAGCATTTGGGTGATTTTTATGACATAACGCAGGTTCACAGTAAAATGTTCAACTCATACACAGTTCATACGGCTCCACTACAAGCCAACAAGCCAGAGCGGACTCATATAAACTTTGCTAGAGTTTAATTAACAATGGACATTCTACTGTGTGCACGTTGCACATTGCCTTACTGTACCGTACAGTCTGCGGAAAAGACGATATCCTGGTCTGAAAGGGCGAGACCTCAAGGCCTCCTGCGGCTATCGATTTCAACTTCGAGAGCACAGCTCACGGGCGAGCCACAAAGGGGCTGTGCACAGCAGACCCCGCAGGTAAAAGACACTGATTAAAACGGCTTTCATCGCCAGACAAATCAATATTCAGTGTTTATCCAATGCAAAGTAAACAAGCAGATCTGATTGGAGAAGCGATTAAAAAATGAACGAAAACAATACTGTCTCCATTCTGCTGTGTTGTCGGTAAAAGGAGACGGTGGTAAACGAATCCGGACGTAAACGAAAGGCAAGCGGAGGTCTATTATTAGCAAGCCAAACACATTTTTAATCTTATTACAACGCCGCGTTAACGAGGACGGCATGGGTGTGCAGGGGGTAGCGCTGCTGCCTCATGGCACGAAGGTCCTGAGTTCGGCCGAGGTCTTTCTGTGTGGAGTCTGAATGTTCTCCCCGTGTCCGCGTGGGTTTCCTCTGGGTACTCCGGTTTCCTCCCACAGTCCAAAGACATGCAGGTAAGGTTAATTGGACAGTCTAAACTGCTCCTAGGTATGAGTGTGCGAGGGAATGGAGTGTATGTGCCCTGCGATGGACTGGTGACCGGTCCTGGGTGTATTCCTGCCTCTCGCCCAATGCATGCTGGGATAGGCTCCAACACCCCACGCGACCCTGACCAGAATAAGTGGGTTAGATAATGAATGGATGTACTGAGTTGTTTAGGAAAAACAAATTTCAGATACCACTCTCCTTTTTTAAAAATACACTTGAACAAATCACTTTCACCTTGACATTGAACTTGTGCTTGTTTTGTGAATAACAAAGTGTACAACTTTTTCTAGTTGCCCAATTTGTATGTGTCCTGCATGCGGAATAAATAATACTGTCACACAGGTACTTCTGCTACCATCCAGGCCACACAAAATGTGATTATGCAAGGCACTAGTGCCACCATTAAATAAAAATAATGAATTAACATTTCTGATTACATCTGAAATGGAATGCAAAACACGTGTAAGAACTTTCCAGAGTTCCTTTGTATTAGTTCAGTTTCACTGTGTCCTTTTGATTGGCCTAGACAGCCTTGCTGTGCGCTGAAGGAAGTTTATATATGCTCCTGACGAGCTAACGTTTACAGTGGCAAACACATTCACAAATACGCTGTCTGGACTGCAAAGCACTTTGTACAGGGACATTTTTACAGTGTTCACTTGCTCAGCTTATTTATTCTGACTCATCACTTACTGTTATGTTTAGTCATTAATGACTAAAGCTATAATCAACAAAAACCTGATGTATTTAATCCATGGCTTAAATTTAATTTGCAGTGCCATGATTTGTTCAGTATGCAACAGTGAGCTATTGTAAGCATGGTCTAAATTCGTGGTGAGATCACCAGTTCCATGAATCAGTTCGCCACTGGCAATCTGTGGTAGCCCATGTGTTCCATTTGACAAGTTTCTGGGGGTACCCCTGACAGAAGGGGTATAATTCATATTATTATAATGGATTAGAAATTAATGCTTCAATACCTGAACTGAATTTAATTTTTTTTTCATCAAAGAAGAGTGTTGCCATCTTGAGAAGGTGTTTCAAATCTCTTGCAGTCACAACCAATGGCAAATTATTCAACAAGCAATTCCCTCAAGAATACTCATTTTATGTGCAATTCAGTTTATTGAAATTTTGAAGCTATTCCTCGTTTCGTGTTATGAAAAGAAATTAAATTACAAGTCACTCTTTGAGATAGTAATCAATATTTAATATATGTTTTAATATCACTGCCGATCCATTGGCTTATCTTGCACTACCGGGACAGGATTTTAAATATTCGCAACCTAAGAGTTTTTGTATTCTTATCAGCGTTTTCTTATATTCTTATATTTTCTAAATGAGAAAAGTCAACGGAAATCCCTTCAGTCCAGGTTACAAATGAAAGAGAAGAATACCTCTCTTGTAATGCCAAACGCACATTTATTTATTTTTTCAGAAAAGCAAATACTTTTCACTCCACAATTCATTTTTTTTTTTTTTTTTAAAGTCCACTTTACATATTGCTCAGAGTGACAGAGGGACCAAGTCTGCAAGCTATGTTTAACGATGTTACATTAAAAACCTATTTGTTCTTTCGAATATTTTATGCAATGATTTTTTTTCTCCCCCAAAAAAAGAATCACCTTTCCTTTTGTCTCATTAGTATTCCGTTTAAATAATAGGCCACTCATGATCTTATCTGAAATCTCTACTACAGTGTGTGGCACACTAGCTTTCGGCTTGCCTTTATGACATGGCTTATCAGCAGCCGCAGAATACTGTACATCAGTGAAACTCAGCCTGGGAGTTCATTACTTCACAGACGAATCCGCGCATGGATTAAAGCCACCACACCCGCTCGAACAGCCCGGCTCACGGACAGCTGGACGGATGAATCTCTCTCTCTCTCTCTCTCTCTCTCTCTCTCTCTCTCGTCCACCTCTTTAATTGAGGAACAATACACCATGAGCAGGAGCTCTTCATGCGTGAAATAAATTACCGACTGATATTCATAAGAAGGTTCTCATCAAAAATCTGAACGATGGCTCAGCTGGACATCTTCACCGACCGCATTATGAAAACTCCCCGCAATCAGGCACTCGCGGCCATAAGAGCAGACCTGAATCTCAAACGCTACTAATGAAGGGTTTTCTTGAAAGTACTGAAGGTATATGCACTAGAGAGAGGACTGACTGCACAGAGACCCCGATCGAAGCTGGCATGTCACTGAGTACCTGAACTCCACAAAGGTACAGGTGAACTCACAACCAGAAAAAAAAATTCACACTTTCGTATGGATTTTCCTGCGCTTAAGAATTAATCTCGGTTGCATGAGCACAACACACAAACACGAAACAGCTCCCTCAGCAAACCCCCCCCCCTCCCCCCTCCCCCCTCCTCCACTTACTTCCCCTGAACTCCTAAATCAAATAGTATGACTTTCGCAGAGCAGGAAGAGCACTACGCCAAACCTGATTAGGAGAGCTCTTTGATTCGTCGGGAGGCCTTGAAAAACAATTTCCGTGGCGGTTTGTTTGAGAAATGCGATGTGATTAGCGGACCCCGGGGACCGGCACAGAGAGAGAGACGCGCGCTGGCGATGCTCCAGCGCCCAGGGACTCGTTACCCGTGTAAAGATCAGACCCTGACGAGCCTCGCCGAGGCCCAATCACGTCCCCCGTTCAGCTTTCAAAACCTTCGATAACGTTCCGTTCCGTTTTTTTCTTTTTTTGCGATCCGGATGATCGTGATTATGGGGTGAAAAAGATTCTCGTTTGGGCAGGTCGATATTCAGAAGGCGCGGTTGGGAAAAAAACGGATTTTTCCCCAAATTTTTTTTCTCGTTCTCGCTTTTCGTTTGTGGTCAGGCTGGCGTTTCAATACAGACTTCTCCGAGCATTAAGCCAAAGGGACATTGGAGTGGGGGGGGGGGGGGGAGGGGGGTGGCCCGGAGGACTCATATCTGATCAGGGTGACATTTGTGAAGCAAATGACAGAGAGGCGGGCGGAGGGAGAGCCTTTCCGTTCCGGGGACATGTGCCGTCATAAAACAACATTATCAGGCACTCAAAGGTGAGTGCCAGCTTTAGAAGGGGTTTGCTTTTCTGAAAAATTACAGGCTCACATACTGAGCGGGACCAGGCTTAAATTAAATCCCTGACTCACCTTGCCAATTAAAATTACCGTCCTGATATAAACTTCAAAGGGTAAAAAGGATTTTTTTTTGGTTTGTTTGTTTGTTCGGTTGGGGATCAACAGTTTGACTTAATAGACGTCACACCTTATCAAGAGTGTTAACTGTTTAACCGGACAACCAAATGCCAAAGTGCAGGCTCAACAGCACCAGGGCCCAGATGTCCATTCAGTAATATGAGTACGCCAATCCACACAGGGTTACTTGGGGCTTTTTCTGAGGTGTTTATTCCTGGTCATAACATTTTGGTTTTACTTTGTTTTAATGGCAGTCTGAATCAAGTGATCGCCACATTCCACAGGAGATTCTATTCCAACTGCAAAGTTATCATAAAGTGCCTGTTTATAGATTACTGTTTATAGAAAACCATTTGTACATCACATACACAAAAATGTCACAAAATGATATACAATAATAATTAAAATAACACATTCAAATGTAATAATAATAATAATAATAATAATAATAATAATAATAATAATAATAATAATAGAAGTAGTATTAGCAGCAGCAGCAGCAGCACTTTTATACTGTTTATACTGTAAAGGGTTAAACATGTTTGGTACAAAAAGTCAGCTTTTATAAACTGACAAAGCAACAACATGTCTTTGTAGATGTGTTCTATCCTAGTTATAATTCAGGTCTAATAAAGACATCTTTTTTCCCTAATGTCTGGTTTTGTCTCTTGCAGAGCAGTTAAGTTCCGCTAATTGTCTCAACGGTGGAGGGGAAAGTGTTAATTAGGCCTCTAACCCCCCCCCCCATCTTCTCATGAGAAATGAGAACATGTTACAATTACAGCTCTATCAAGACACGCTGCTGTGACCACCATTGACCTCCCACCAATTTACTTTCGTCTGTATTTTTCTGTAGCGCGAAACACCTTCTTTTTTTTTTTTCTCCCGCCCCCCCCCCCCAACGCCATTTTGTGGAAACTTATAGCGGGCGGGAAGCACACACACACACACACACACACACACACACACACAGCCAAAAGCCCCCGGTGGAATCACTGAGGAGGAGTCGTCAGCAATCACTCGGCTGAGGAGAGGAAGAGGAGCAGGGCCGCTGAACGGCGACCCGAGCGGCTCGCGAGAGGGCCCGGGCGCCCGGCGTTACCACGTCAACGCCGCTCGGCGGAGGGACAGGCGCCGAAGCTCCTCGCCCCCATGCCACCGCTCGGAATGAACATTATACAAAAGCCGAAAAAAACGCCTTCGCCTCCGGCGTCTGTTTCACCGCAGGCTTCCCTCTTTCAAGACGGTAAAACACAACCCTCGCTCCCCCCCACCCCCCCATCCTGACATTACTCATAGTTATTGGTCACAATCAAAATTCCCAGCATCCCCCTGGGAAAAGGAAGAAAGGGAGCTCAGAAATGCATCATTTCCAGCTTTGCGACTGCTACCATGGCGATATTCTGATATATTGATCCAGAAGGGCTAGTTAATGGATTGAACGTGCAGTGGAGGGTTTTTTTCTTTAGCTCCCTCTTCCCAGGTTAACCTTGGAGGTGTCAAACGGAAGGGAAAGCCAATGCAGGAAGCATTAAGGACCGGGGTCCATCGGAAATCGCTACGGAAGGTCAGCGTTATTAAAAAATAAAAATAAAAAAATAAAAATGGCGGACAGCTGCTCCGCCTCGCAGAACGGCGGCTCATAAAAAAACCGCGGCGGACGCCGGGCCCGATGATGAGTAATGTCGAACCCGCGGCACATTAAGAACCCCCCCCCCCCCCCGGAATAGCCCCCGCCGATAAAGCACATCTCCCTCGCCTTCTACCTTTTGTCCTTCCACCAAACGAGGCGTCTGTTGTTAACGCTCCATTGTTTTACTGCTCGCTCGCGCCAGCCAAAAAAAGGGAATCGATTTCCCCTTTATTGCGTCCGCTAACCCGCTACTCCCCGATTTCTTAAATCCCCTGCTGACAGCCCGGCCTGGTAAACGCTGACCCTCCTAATTCCTGGCGAGGTGGGACGTTTTAAACGCGGGCCGTACAGGGAGCACTGGAGGAGGAGGAGGAGGAGGGCCGACGCTAACAGAGTCATGCTAACACGTGCGATGAAGACCACTCTGCTCTACCCCCAACAAAGACAGGCTTTAATCTCGCTGTATGGTTGAGATTTAACAGTCAAAGCAAGCACAACTGGACTGTTTCAGACCATTCAGTCAAAGCTGGCTTTGCTAAACATAGAAACTAGTCTGCTGCACTCTAGCCTATTCTTTATTTTCTTACTGTCTTTTGAACTTCAAGAATGCTAATATCAAGGAAAAGATATCTTGATTGGCGTCACCACATACATACCCCCACACACACATAGTTTGTTGTACATTACTGTAGTGAATCGTGCTTGCCCTTTTCTGTACTTTCTGTTCAATAAACTTATTTCCAAGGTTGTCTGCATTAATATTACTCTTTGTTGAATTTAGTCAGCCACTGCTAATCAAAAGAACTCCTAAAATACCTTCACCTCTTAGCTGAATCATTTATATTAATTTGGTATTAACGGAATATATAATGTTAAGATTTTGTTAAGATTAACTATTAATGTGTCATTTTAAAAACAATTAAAGTTGTATTTCCTTAATGAGACTGATTTATTATCCTTAAATTACCCCACCATTTGCAGAAGGCTGGCACAACCATGTCTCCTGTGTTAAATGGTGCCCTGTGTGAGTCATAGAGGTATATCTTCTACACAGGAGTACACCCAATTAAATGACAACATCAGGTATATATCAGGCAAAGTTTAGCCAATGCCAAGTCACAACCAACGGGAGCCACTCATAACTGTATTAGACTGTTGTTGTGAAGAGTTTATAGAAACTGCAATTAACTGTTTTAATTGGCTAGCTGCAATGTATTTCCTTTGCATGTGTAGCACGATGAATGTGTTTGGATAGATTCAGACAGTGGGGTACAGGGCTGGTTCTGGAGGCCGACAGTGGGGTGCAGGGGCTGTGTGCGTGTGTGCGTGTGCGTGTGTGCATGTGCAGAGGCAGAGGACCTGGGGCAGCACACTGGGGAATTCCTCCAGCCCTGGTCCTGCCGATGGCCTGGTCTGGAGCTGCAGTAACTCCATTAGTCCAGAGTGCTGCCTGCTCTTCCACATGCCCACACACACACTAGCACACTAGCACACACTAACATACACACACACTCTCTCTCATCCACATACACACACACGACCACACACACAGCCACCCACCTACACACACACACACACACACACACACACACACACATGCACACACACACACACACATGCCATAGTGTCCTCTCCCATGCAGTAAGGTTGCTCTAACAGAGTGTGGAGTAGCTGACGACTCACAGATCCCTGCCCTGGTCACTCCCCCCTCCATTGAGACCACCAATAAACACAGGGGGGGAAGTGGAGAAGAGGGGGCTTCTGGGTAATCGGTTCCAGCAAAGGCCCAGCATTCCCTGGGGTCGTGTGCTTCTATCCCACAAGCCCTCACCTGCGGCCAGTCAGCCGGAACACAGCAGAGTCCACCCATTACGGATGAACGGTCACAGGCGACCGGAGGGACAGTGGTCACCTTGCGGCTAAGCCTGCTCTCACGCACAGGCAGAACACTGGCGCGGCACGCATATCCTGTCTGCCGTCCGAAACGTTGGCGCTTGCAGAACCGTTCCTCGAGCGCCGACGTGTGTGGTGGGCGTGTCCGGCAGAGCTGGGGGGGGGGGGGGGGGTACCTGCGACGGTCCAGCGCGGCCGCCGCTGGGCCGAGACGTGGTGGCGGCTGGCCGTAAGCGATCCCCGGGCCGGCCCGCTCCCCTCCGCCTGTCTGACCGCGCCCATAACCGCCCCGCGCCGAGAGTCCGGAGAGGCGGACTGACCGATAAACGGCGCGGAGAGCTCCTCGCCGTGGCGACGGTGGGTGGTTTTGGTGCCCGCCGGGCAACACTGCCAAACGCTTCAGAGGTCAAGGAAGCAGGAGGGGCAGAGGCAACAGGAGCCCAGGGGGCAATCTGGAACATACCCACATACCCGACCCACCAGCAAGCAAGCAAGTACATACACACACACCCAACCCACCAGCAAGCAAGCAAGTACATACACACACACCCAACCCACCAGCAAGCAAGCAAGTACATACACACACACCCAACCCACCAGCAAGCAAGCAAGTACATACACACACACGCACGCACACACGCACACACACATGCACACACGCACGCACGCAGGCACACAAGCACACAGACAGAAACACACACACACGCTGCAGCCAAACCCAAACATAGTGCAGAAGCCATCTGGCAGTGGGTCTGCCCTATCTGCATGCTAATCCCCACACACCAACAGCCCTGTGTTTGGACTGCAGAGTGAGATGAGAGGAGAGAGAGAGGAGGAGAGGATAAGAACAGAGAGGGGAGGGGAGGGGAGGGGAGGAGAGGAGAGGAGAAGAACAAAGAGGGGTGGGGAGGAGAGAAGAAGGGAGAGAGGAGAGGAGAGGAGCAGAGGCTGCCTCTATAAGTGCGCAAACCAAATGGATGTAAAGCTCGATAAGGGAGAAAACAGAAAAAACTCCAGCGTCTGGGGCCGGCAGATATGAGGAGAGGGAGCAACGCCGGGGCGGAGATGCCCTGTTTTATCACTCCATCCAGAGATACGTTCCCCGAGAACACAGCAGTACACGGTCACAGCGCCCACTCCACATTTCACAGGTACTACTGAGCGTACAAAACGAATTCTACATAATATGTCAGCAAAGCTTCCTTTTTTTCCCATTTCGGTGCTAACACATTTTCCCGAGTAGCTAAGTGAAATGGTAACACACGGTACAGAAGAAACATCAAGATTCTGAGCCAATAAGCACAACACATCATGCGCTGCCTTTGCGGGTCCCTCAGCCAATCAGAAACAGGGACTTCCACGGAACAAAACAGCCATGGCACTCGTGTGAATGTGTTTAAATGCAATGTTCCGTAGGTTTGGTTAAAAAGGAGAACCTTAAAATTCACTGCCCGGAGTAGGCATGCGTCGGTCCAATGGAAACGCCTGGCATGATGGGGAAAAAAAACCTCATGAACAATACAGAGTTTCAACAAAAAGAATAAAAAATATTTTCTGTAATGTCACACATCACACTACCCATGAAGTGTACTGTCACTGACTGATTCATGTTAGGCTTCATATGCCATGTAAAATCCCAAGAACAAATGTAGTGTTTTATGAAGGATGACATGCAAATTATACAAACTCCTATTCTCCACAGTAATGTCATGCATAATGCCGTTTGCTTTAACAATATAAATGGCAAGGCTGTCAATTTGACGGTATTCACTTTTTAAAAGGATATTTCTCTGCTGCTTTGAGAGATATGTATTTGCCCATCCGTGACCTTTCCTAAATATTTGTATTTAAATGCATTCATTTAGACTGACAGGATCACAAATAAGAAAAAGCCATGTTCATTTTCGACTCGCGCACGCCAAGGGAAAATGGCAGCCATTTTAATTCATCCTGTTTGTCAAGTGTCGTTATTCTCTCCAGTCTTTTTTCTCTTCAGAAATAACATCCTGCCTTCTTAGTAAATTCTCCTAATTCGCTCGCCACGTCACCTGGAATGAATCAGTTTCTTTGTTTTGAAGGTTGAAAAGAGGCTTTTTTCCCCCACTCACTCAGTTCCAGTAATTTATTTTTTATTTTTTTATATCTCAGTGCTTCTCAGTTACGTTTCTCAGGTCACTGAACAGCCGCTGAAGCAAGTCTCCTCTCCTCTCAGTCAGTGACAGTTTTTCCCGCACCATAGAATCACAGCAAAGCTGCTGTCAGTCAGAGGAGAAGCACCTCTCTCACTTAAAAACAGACAGGATTGTGGGTAATCTGAGAAACCTTGGCAGGCTTACGCCAGCCATACCCCTGGCAGGTGTAACTGTGTCCTGACGCTATGGACTCAAAATACTTGTCAGTTAATAACAGCCCACGCACGAGCATGTGAAGACCTGCATTCAATGGATTCTGGATTCAGTCCATAGCTCTGATATTCACACAACAGTTTGGCTAATTGCATTTACTGACCATGAAACTTGCCAAATTGGGTTTGTGAAGAAAAGCAAAGTTAATACTTTACGCTTAAGCTTAAATCGAATTTAAGGACAAATGTTGAATCCAGGTCTTAAACTCAAATTTTTCCACACTTAGGCGTTGTAGAGTGTCATGACATTGTTCTCGATTCTGTACGTTATTTCATGCATATTTGCGGTTTGCTGTTTTTCAGAGTGAAGGACGCTCTGGTTGTACGAACATTTTAAATCACATGGTCGGAGTAAAACAGCTGGCATCAGAAGCGAGCCCTCCCCTAACTATCTGCAGAGTGACTTGCATGACCGATATTATTACTGAAGCCAGGTCAGTCATGCCAAAATCGCCCTGCGGTTGTCTACCCGAGTCTTCAATCGCACCGGTTCTCGCCTGGACACAACAAGAACGCAGACTGAACGTCTGAAGTCCGCTTCCCTTTCTTTTTCTTAAAAAAATATGTTTTTTGGGTTTTTCCTTTATTTGATAGAACAGTGTAGAGAGAACTAGGAGGAGAGAGAGGGAGAGACGTGCGACAAAGGCCGGCGGTCGGATTCGAACCGCCGACGTCGCGGCTCGCATTGAGCATGTGGTTAGCGCTCTACGGGCTGCGCCACTGGAGGCCCGTCCGCTTCCCTTTATCATCGGGAACACAATACCTCCTTGATGAGCAATTAACCTCAACAGCAACAATGCGTTTGGTGTTCAAAATAGAAGCCGGAAGCTCTAGCACGCATGCTGTTTTTGGGGCTGGAACTCTGATTACCATTTGTGCCTTTCTGTTTACCCGAACGGGACGTCGTTTTCTGAACCCTGTTCTGTATTCGTGATTGCGGGAGTCTGCCGTGTCGCGACGCCGCGTAAGAACGTAAGTGGCCTGGTGGAGCGAGGTAATTTACAGATCAGGAGAGTCACATTCAATAGAGCATGGAGCTCTTCTAATACTGCAACGCAGTAAATTGTCCACTGTTAATTCAACTTTAACGGTGCTAACTGAACTCCAACATAACATCTAATGATACCGGTTAAGGTTGAATTAACACTGGCCATTTTGCTGGGTACTCATACTTCAATTACTACCAGTACCATTACTACTTCAATTACTATCAGTACTACTACTACTACTACTTCAACTACTACCCATACTATTACTACTACCTACAACCACCAAAACCTCTGCAGAACAGTCAATGACTTGTCAATCATTAACTCCTAAATTTTCACGATCATTAATTCCTAAATCTTCACAATCAACATACCATTCATACCAATACTAATGTTCACACAGCCACCAGTTTAATACCATCAATCAACACCAAGATAACCCCTCTTCATCCTTCCCCTGCTCGTCACCCTTTCATACATGTTCTGTGGTCACACTCATCTTTCTCCTCCCCCCATCCCCCCCCTCTCTCTCTCTCTCTCTCTCTCTCTCTCTCTCTCTCTCTCTCTCTCTCTCTCTCTCTCTTCCTCCTCCTCCTCCTCCTCCTCTTCCTCTTCCTCGTACCATGACGGAGATGTGCAGGATGCGGAGCTCCTCCTCGGCGGAGTCGTTGGCGGGGTAGTCGGTGGGGGCCAGGCCGGGAAGGTTCTGCCCGCCGTCCTGGTGGTGGATGTGGAACAGCAGGGTCCCGTTCTCCAGCCACTGCTGCCTCCAGCGCACCAGCGGGATGTCCTCCGAGTTCCCAGAAATCTCTGCGCCGGGGAGAAGAAAAAAAAGAAGAAAAAAAGAGCAGGACGTAAGCGCGGGATGTTATCGGTAGCGCCGATATATACCCAAGGCCAAATTTCGAGGCCTAAGGGGCTTACGGGTTTCCCGTCAATGACCCGCCAATTTAGCCTTCAAAACAAGGCGTGACTGAAATAACGAAACTAGCCAATCAATGACATAAGTATGTGGCTCAAACAATAAAGCACTCTGAAAATCAGCAGGTGCTGCGACCCCCCCAGCAGTCTGGAGATGGACAGCCCTGTATTAGGCAGTAGGAAGTGCAAAATTAGTTGATTTTAGAGAACTGTGGGGCACCGGTAATGTTCACAATTTTTCAATTTATTTTCATCGCCAGTGCAATTATTAGTTGATTTATATCAGCGGCGTCCAGTTTTATCTGACAATGGCTCACGCAGGTGCAGGTGTTAACAGCAGCCTAGAATTAACACACCTGGTCCAACGATGGTCTTCAATCAAGATGCAGTTTAGTCCATCATAATTAGGATGCCGGGAAATGGGTTAGGATTAGGTAACTAGGAAATTGGGTAAGCCAGAAACAGCCGAGGAGGGGAACTGGACCGGACAGCAGCACTCCAAACATAGGCCGAGGTTTGAGAATCGATGGCCTGATACCTGAGAACCTTCTAAAATTGACGTGAAATGGCCTTCAATGAATGATGTAACACAAGCAACTACAACTAACAGAAACGTTAACAAGCCGTTTCCCCCTACAGGCATGGGGAGGCAGATTCTTATATTAGACCTGTGAACTCCATCCTCCACTACAGCAGCAATGCTAGGCTACATACGACCGTACTGTGACAATATACAACCACAATCGTTCCTCATTTGTCGGCATTTTAAACGAAGAGCGCATTTTCCGATGTTCAGTCATCGATTTGAACCACTGGTATCGTGCACTGTGCTTAGATGCACCGCATTTTCATAAAAAATAAAATAAAATATTAAAATGGCTCCCATTTCACAGCGCTCTCCACCTGCTCAATGATGGCCAGATGTTAGGACTTCATTGAAATGCAGGGGCCAGGTTCTCTCACGCATCGCTACGGTTACGTGCGAATCAAGAATCGGGTGTTCAGGCGAGTGCAGGGGAATGCTGAGGGCGAAGCATTCACTACTTAACGTCCTCTATATGCTTTTCATCTACACTTGTGTATTCTTGTTATGAATATGATAAAATATAGAGCGATGAAGCAACATAGAGACATTTTTGTGGAGGCAGAAGTGTGACTTTATGCCATATGTTGATTAGAGGCATCCGGTAGTGGAGTGAAGGAGAGCTACAGAGCCCTTTGAACTAGCTGGAGAGAAGCTCATTTGCCTTTATAGTGGCTTTGCCGAAGGTTAGTTACCATAGCGGCCTTCCATCCAGGAATTCACTTTTCAGTGTTTTTGCTGTCTATCCACTTCATCTGTACTGCACCTGAACATGCATCCATTAGTCTAATGCTCCAGGCATCTTCACTCACAAAGGCACTCTAAGGCACATGTCAGAATTTTGCTATTAGCATTCTGGAGAAAATGCCGGATTCGCCGGCTGAAGCGAACCAGGCAAACGTCTCGCTGGCGGGGCTAGCCCACGCTAACCCCGCGTGGAGCCGTGATGTGGCGAGCGTGCCGCCGTGGTTATCTTTTTTTTTCCTGAGGATGGCTTAGCGCGTTGAGCAGGGGGGACCGACGCGAGCGCGCCACGGCTAGATGAGACGGCAGTGTAAATACGGCCGGGGAGCTAGCTGTAACCCAAATGCAAATTAGCAGACAAATCCAACAGAGCATTTCTTATGGAACTTCCCTGGGGCCTGCTTCCTAGTGACAGCTTTATTAATGAGACAACCCTGCGTTTCCTGGGTACAGTACAACACCGCTAATGTTCACGGAGATGGATCAAAACATCCGGGGCGAGAGCATACCCCCGGTGTTCCACCTTTATTGTCTTTCACTCCTCCATAAAGATCACTCATCATTTTTAGTGTTTGTTCTCTTTCGGGGTGGGTGGGGGTGGGGTGGGGGGGGCTGGGTACGAAGATCTTTGTCGCCGAGATGTACGCATCATTTAAATTTTCCTCACACTCGTCTCCTGCTTTATCTGCAATGAGCGATCAGGCTCCCCGCTAGCATGCCAACTGCAGAATGTTTCAGCTAATTATGTTAACTGCAGAGAGCCTGAAATCTAATCAAAATCAATCAGAAAGTACAGAAGCAAAACTCTGGTGTGGTCAAGATGAACAACTGAATAACCCCCTATTTCATAAGTTTCTGAACCTAAACTTTCACGATCTAATTTTGTACACATTAGAAGAGACTCTTCATCAACAGGGTGAATAATAAATTCTTTTAATTCAATGAACTTGTCTCTGACTTGCAAATTAAGTGTTTTCTTTTTTGTTTGTTTTTTTTATTTCTTCACAGTTTGTGCGTGATAATTTTGGTGGCAGCTTAACTTAACACTTGCATCAAGTGCGAGTCAAACGTAAGGACAAACATCGACTGAATCAAAGCCAAGTCTCACAGAAGCTAACGGGATTAAGACAAACATCAGCCACCAGGTTATCAGAGGGGGGGTGACAATAACGAGGCCTAATTTTGGCACAGTGCTTCACAGCAGATCCAGTCGGGTATATTAAAAGCCCAAATTACTTCATTATCGAAATCATCACCTCATGCCAGAGGGAAGACTCGAGGTGCGAAGACCTTGTCTAACCATTATTATTTTGATATTTTTAACGATCTCAGCCGCCCTTGTCCTTGAGCTGGCCCCATTCCTCCCGCATGTTAAACGCACAGCTTCGCCACGCAAGATGTCCGCCTCTGAAGGCGGCGAATGGCGCTTTTCGTAATCCGCGGCGCTCGGCAGACCTCGCCCACAGGTCGGGTCAAACTAGGCCACGTCAGAGACGCTTCTTAACCGAAAACGGGCGTTTTCCCGCCGGGGCCCGGCTTCTCCCCCCGGCACGGCGAGCGTCTCCCCGGCAACGCGAACTTCGCCGCGGAACTATTTTCCCGCCAGAAATCCCGCGAGAGGGCACTCCGGCGCGAGAGGGAACCGGCCTCACCGAAACGAGAAAAGGGCAGAGAGGGAACGAGGGAAGAAAAAAAGGAGGGAGAGTGGAAGGGGGGGGGGGGCAGAGAGGGAACGAGGGAAGGAAAAAAGGAGGGAGAGTGGGGGGGGGGGAATCTCTCAATCTCAGCACCTGCAGCTCAAAGTCCCGACAGCAGCCGAGGAGGGAAGGATGCCAAACAAAACAATTAGACGGGTGAGTGTTTCAGCAACAAACCGTACACAAAACCGACTCTGTAATGCTGCCGCTGCCGGCTGCCAAAAGCGGAGCACAAAAAAAAAGCAAACTAAACACGGTTGCTAGGTTGCTTTTTCAGACAATAACACAAAGGAGCCTGGGAGTTGGGGCCTTACCAGAGGAGAAAGAGAAAGAGAGAGAGAGAGAGAAACAAGCGAAGGGAAACAGGCGAAGGCCCGCCCTACGAAGATCTATATTTACGGCACTATTGTCCGAACGCCGGTGACGTCCAAATATAAGGCGGCGCAAAAAATTTCCAACGCGGTGGCTGGCGGGCGGACGGGCGGGCGGACGGACGCCGGCGAGCGGCGTGATGAGCCTCGCGGCCTGGAATGGAATTCCGATGCCGGCGGCGGCACGCGGACCCCTTCCCGCGCGGCGACTGAATAAAACATCAGCCGGCGCCCGGCTCTCGGACGGCCTCCCGCGCGAGCCGCCCAGGTGATATCCGGCGGTAATGGTGAATATTGAGTTGGGATTTTGATCCTTCTCTTAGAGCGAGGGCAGGAATATCAGAGGCCGCTGACGGTTGATAGCGGGGGGTGGGGAGGGTCTGGTTTAAGTTGGGGGGGGGGGGGTGAATTTTCAGGGAAAGTGAAATAGCTTCGTGCAGAAGCCTGGCTCCCAGCAGGTGCGTGTGTGTCATACGGTGAGCTCTGTGTGAGTGTGCTGAGTTTAAGCAGCAGTACACTTCCTGACAGCCTGCAGGAGTGTGTGTGTCATACGGTGAGCTCTGTGTGTGTGTGTGTGTGTGTGTGTGCTGAGTTTAAGCAGCAGTACACTGCCTGACACCCTGCAGGAGTGTGTGTGTCATATGGGGAGCTCTGTGTGTGTGTGCTGAGTTTAAGCAGGGGTACACTGCCTGACAGCCTGTCGGAGTGTGTGTGTCATATGGGGAGCTCTGTGTGTGTGTGCTGAGTTTAAGCAGGGGTACACTGCCCGACATCTAGCAGGAGTGTGTGTGTCATACGGTGAGCTCTGTGTGTTTGTGCTGAGTTTAAGCAGCTATACACTGCCTGACATCTAGCAGGAGTGTGTGTGTCATACGGTGAGCTGTGTGTGTGTGTGTGTGTGTGTGTGTTGAGTTTAAGCAGTGGTACACTGCCTGACAGCCTGCAGGAGAGTGTGTGCCATACGGTGAGCTCTGTGTGTGTGTGTGTGTGTGTGTGTGTTGAGTTTAAGCAGTGGTACACTGCCTGACAGCCTGTCGGAGTGTGTGTGTCATACGGTGAGCTGTGTGTGTGTGTGTGTGTGTGTGTGTTGAGTTTAAGCAGTGGTACACTGCCTGACAGCCTGCAGGAGTGTGTGTGTCATACGGTGAGCTGTGTGTGTGTGTGTGTGTGTGTGTGTTGAGTTTAAGCAGTGGTACACTGCCTGACAGCCTGCAGGAGAGTGTGTGCCATACGGTGAGCTCTGTGTGTGTGTGTGTGTGTGTGTGTGTTGAGTTTAAGCAGTGGTACACTGCCTGACAGCCTGCAGGAGAGTGTGTGCCATACGGTGAGCTCTGTGTGTGTGTGTGTGTGTGTGTGTGTTGAGTTTAAGCAGGGGTACACTGCCTGACAGCCTGCAGGAGAGTGTGTGCCATACGGTGAGCTCTGTGTGTGTGTGTGTGTTGAGTTTAAGCAGGGGTACACTGCCTGACAGCCTGCAGGAGAGTGTGTGCCATACGGTGAGCTCTATGTGTGTGTGTGTGTGTGTGTGTGTGTGTGTGTGTGTGTTGAGTTTAAGCAGGGGTACACTGCCTGACAGCCTGCAGGAGAGTGTGTGCCATACGGTGAGCTGTGTGTGTGTGTGTGTGTGTGTGTTGAGTTTAAGCAGGGGTACACTGCCTGACAGTGCCTAGCAATTCCTCTCACGTCATTCTGTGGTGTCAGGAGCCACTGTCTGCCTTTGCATAGACAAAACAGGCTCAGAGAACGCTTCTCAAAACAGTTCAATAAACATCGCATCAATGGAATTTTTTGTTATCTCCAACCAACATCCACTCTTATCGTTAAACATCAATTGCTGATTTTTTTTCAAGCATGTTTGGCAAGCCCGGCACATGTAAGTATTAATTGCGGCTGGCACAAAAAGAGAAAAAAAAAATGAATACTGGACATTTATCCGTACGAAAAACAAAACCGTGACCGAATCCAGGCCCCGTCGTCTGAGGTTTGAAGCGGAACCGGGTGGTAATGTGAGCGAATGTTCTCAGTTATTACACACAGTCGTTTATGTGATATCATCCACATTGTTTCTTGCCTTTCTGCGGTACATGTACCTCTTCAAGTGAAATGGCAAGGACTGTGTTGGGAGATTACAGACACGGCGAACCGCGACTGATGATGTCCCCCATTACGACGATCCAGATGGGATTCCGCAGCACATCCAGCCGGCTGCCTTTGTCGGCAATATTAAACATTTGTTTAAAATATTTGTCGGGGGCTTTTCAGCCGGGCTACACAAACACAGCTCGGCAAACATCCGGTCAATGAACGCTTCTGACGGTTGGATGGTTGGCTCTCCCCACATGGCTGACTGTTAAACTAACGCTCTCTGCGGTGCAAAAAAAAAACCAAAAAAAAAAGAAACGGACACGAATTCCAATTTGAATGCGCGCCTATTCATTATTTCCACCACAACAGCGGCCGCGTACCTGCGACTCCAGCCCCCGCCTCTCCGCAAACTCCGTTTGGCGCGTTTAATTTCGGTGATTGATGAACTCGCCAAGCGAGCGTTCGCGAAAGTTGAAAGTCGACGGCCTCGCATTTAAATTTAAATCTCGGGCCGGAGTTAAGAGGCGGCGGTTAGAAATGAAGCGGTCGTGTTCGCGCGTGCCTCAGGGCCCGTTCTGGCACGCGTGCGGGCAGTTTCCCTCTCCGACGAAGAAAGAGCGCTATCCTGCGGGTCAAGCAGAAATCATACCTACTTCCTACTTCTACCGACGTCTTCATTTTTCCTTTTAACGTTGCGTTCAATTCATCAGATCACTTGCACTGGGTCCAAAATCGCACCCGTCCACTGTAATGTATTTGTCCCAGTACTTCAGAAGCCTGCTTATCAAGATTAATTTCGGGGGGGGTCTCATTGGTTACCTTCCCTTTCAGCTAATTCCTCCAATACCGCTTGAGAACACCAAACTTTAATTATTCCAGATGATTAATGTACGACAATTAGCAGGCTATTCCATCAGCATTGTGCGTGTGTCTGTTCACTGTTCGCTCGATTCCTTAAGGGCCGTGATACCTCCCAGCCATTCAGGCCTTTTGTGTTCCTAGCGCGATGTTTTCATTCAAAACGAGCCGCCACTCATCTGCGGCGTTATCGGGGATGGCATTTTCGGCAACCCTGTGCGGGTCTCGCAGGGGGCTACGTCTGCGCGTGCGACGCCCATCGGGTCAATTATGCAAATGTCTATCCCGGGAGACTTCTTCTGCAGACTTAATTATTCATGAGCGCCCAGCAGGGGCATCGCCAGTTGAGATCTACGTGTCTTTCCCTGGTGCTGGGACATTTCGAACCTCATTTCTGAGCGTTTCTTTTTGTTTTGGTGCTTTGGCCTGGATGCTCGTGTGCTGTAGATCAGGCTACGACAGCGTCAGGGGCACAGTGTCCAGAGCATTTGATCACAACGTTATCCAGGTTAAACCCTTTGGGTTGCTCGGCAGCAGTGAACTACTCTGGACTGAAAGCAGTGAAGACCTCCAGCTGAAATTATCAGCGTTCCCGCACAAACGTTTACAGTTGCCTCCGAGCGTCTGGGCGATTATCCACCACCGCAACTCAGTTAAGCGTCTTCGCCTTTCCCTGAATAAAGCGTTTCGCCATTTAAAAGGAGCTCCCCGGTTTTCCGACTCTCCCCGTGGAGAGAACAGGAATCCCATCCAGCGGTCTCCTTGTGAACGGAGTTCATTCTCCAATGAGAAAGCCTGGCTGAAGATGACGGGTCAAAAGAGAAGACTCATGTCCTGGGTAAGACTGTCCAGAAGCAGTCTGACTACTGTATGAGTGAAGAAGGGCTTGTACAGTGGCTCGGGAGGCCCAGAATAAGGAAAGTAAGCCTGTAACCCTACTAAATATGCATGTCTATGCTCCCACCCTCTCCAATTCCTATGTACGCTCTATGGTTTGGACCCCCACCCGGAAATGCTGGAGCTACAAACACAGAAGACGCGGACAACAAACAAGGCATCACAAAGAACAGGACACAGGCACTAAGCCTAGGTTGGCTAAACCATCCTGAGCATATGTGTATGTGTGTGTGTGTGTGTGTGTGTGTGTGTGTGTGCGTGTGTGTGTGCGTGTGTGTGTGCGTGTGTGTGTGTGTGTGTGTGTGCGTGTGTGTGTGTGTGTGTGCGCTGCATACGAGTGCTCTGCGAAGCTGAAGTGACAGAGCCCTCGGTCACAGCAACGAAAGTATCTGCTGAAACAGCCTCGTGAAAGAAAACGAAATGCCCACAATATAGTCAGTCCAAGGGCCGCCCGCCCATGTAGCCCGATGAGGTCACTGACCCTCTCCTCGAACCAGCCGCGGCATGCCATGTTCATGATTAAAACAACAGCACTCCTCCGGTTACGAAACAGGTAAGAAAGCCACTTTGTTTTCATGGCAACGTAGGTGCTGGCGCTTGGCTCTGTGGGCCTCGCTGAAGCTGGGCTCCGAGCTTCAACACAAACCGACGTTATTCCCTCTGCGCAGAGAGAATGCAAACAAACGCTGTCAGAAAAGGAATATTTTATATGTAGAGGAGTCAATTTAGTATAGTGCTTCTGTTATCTTTATTAGGGGTGTCCAGCCTTTCTCTGAAAAGGGCCAGTGTGGGTGCAGGTTTTTTTTTTTGTTTTAGCCCAGCATGTCGACACCTGATTCAACTAAGTAATTAATCACTGGTCTTCAATCAAGACCTTGATGAGTAGAGTCAGGCGTCTTTGTGCTGGGGTAAAACCAAAACCTCCACCCAGGCTGGCCCTTCTTAGACGAGAATAGACACCCCCAATCTGCAGTATATCTTTACATCACCATTATACTAAACATGCACATGCACGCACACACACATGCACATGCACACACACACGCACACACACACACGTACACACACACGCACACATTAAAAGCCCCTGCTCTTGCTAATGAATCCAGTTCTCCTCCCACTGTCTCGCACTGCTAAGATGCCGGAGGGGAACAGGCATGCACTGCTGCCTCCATCTACTGCCGTCGACGGCAACACAAGTGATGGAATGAGGATAAGAGCTGAAGCAAACTCCTGGGCTACCGGGATACTCTGAGGGCCTGGTAAATGAAGGGGCTCTGGTTTTAAAGATAAGCACAGCCAGGTTCAAGCCAACAAAGGTCTTCAAAGTACAGCATTTCTACTTCCTCTTTTAACGGCACACAGCGGGAACGTGACGCGTGACGCACAGCACCCCCTGCAGGAACTGAAAATACGCGGACGTAGCTCGCCGCGCGCCTCAGGCAACCGCGTGTATGCCAGCGCGCCGGCGGGCTTGGCGGGCTTGGTGGGTTTGGCGGGTCTGACGGGTCTGGTGGGTAGAGCCGTCGGGAGAGACGCTGAATCCGACTGTTTAAAGCGGGACTAATTCAGGCGTCTGATATTACGGGCGGGGAAAGAGACGACGGGAGAGAAGTGGCGCCTTCAGGTTTCGTACGGTTACTGTGCGGCTCCTGACAGAGGAGCATATGCAGAGGGGAGGTGGGGGGGGGGGGGGCATTCCGCCACACTAACGAAGGCTCCCCCACCTCTCCCCTCCCCCCGCCCCCTCCCCTCCAAGCGCAGCTCATCCACTCCGCTTTCATGAGGAAGTGGCAGTTGGAAAATAACGGACAAAAATATAAATAAGCGACTACGAAATGGATAACCTCTGGGCCGGTATTCTGCTCGGCCGAGTTCACAAAATTCAACTAAGTGCCTATCTCTGACATTCAGAGAAGCCTCGGGGATTATGCTGGATAAAATAAATAAATAAAATAAAGCCCCGACTCCTTGATTTGAATGTGAGAGTGCACTCATCTCACCAACCGGCCAAGTCAGGGGGAAAGAAGGCATCAACAATTACCTGATAATTCCCAGAAAGGCCAACTCTGCAACGCCCAGCACCCCCCGGTAAATTGCACTTAACTTGCATCAGCCTACACAACTGCATCTGCTCTAATGCATGCATTTTTTATTTTATTTTTTTTCGGGGGGGGGGGGGGGGGGGGTGGGGATTGGGGGTGGGTAAACAGCTTATACTTAGATGTGCTAATTAAACATGCTGCTTTGCACCACTTTCATATTCTTTGGTCAACTCAGCAAATCTGGTGTCTTCTTAATATTTTTCTTAACCGTATGCATTATTTAGTTTCACCTCGATCTTTTTCATCTAGTAATAGCTTTTGTAAACAAAACCTCTTGAAAAGCCTCCCAAAAAATGCGATGTTTTGGATTACATTACATTTATTTTTATTTATTTTTTCGCAGACGCTTTTATCCAAAGCGACGTACAAAAAGTGCATATCATGGTCGTAGGCAACTGCTGAACACAAGTTCAGAAAAGTATAATACTTATTTTGTACAGCTATTTCTAGGCAAGAACACAGTTCACACAGTGAACACTATTCAGACCTAACCTCTGCAAAGCCAACTAGGCAGAAGAATAAGCTACAGTATTAGGACAAATAATCACACTTACGATCCTGTTTTCTATATGCACAGCATTTCAGCATGCTTAGAATTTACAGCAATCACGCATTTCTCCACAGTATCCACAACATATGTAAATACTGCCAATCATCACGTATGGTACAAGTTAAGTTCCATTTGCATGTCCTTAATCTCAAAATCTATGCTAATTAAATTCAGTTTGCTAATGTAGCTTCATAGCAAGCACTTGAGTGAAGCGTCAAAGTGTGGCGAACGCAGTGACAACAAACAGTATGGGCCCACAACGGCTCATCAGTCCTGTTCTGCTCTGTCACAGTAAGCCGTGATGCCACCTGTGATGTCACATCCTGTTCTCTGAGAATTCCTCTGCGAGGCACAGCATCCTTCACAATGCTCATCCCAACGGAAAAAGCACCCCTGCGACTGGTTTTCATGCTCCTTTGAACTGTGTGCACGATAGCTTGTGCACCTTCTCATGGAGGGATGCCAGCGTCTGGTGACAGGCTGAAAATAAGGACAGGCCTTTCAGTGCTGGTCAGGTGACGTATAATGAGCACCATGCACTTTTCCCCATAGTGTGACTGGCGGGGAGGAGCCAGACCTACTTTGACAGTAGTACATATATAAAATAGACACAGGGGATTTGCCTTTATGCCTTGTTTTCAATCAGAATTTGCCATTCGTCTTTAACTTTCACTCACAAGTAAAGGCAAGCGTTTCACTTTTTCTACACATACTCGGTCTGGCTAGTCAGTTTTAATGATTGTGAAGAGAAACAAGACCAGGTTAAAACCTAATATATGGCTGGACCTAACACACGTGATCCGGCCAACCAATGGTTCGTTCGTTCGTTCGTTCACTCACTCACTCACTCACTCACTCACTCACTCACTCACTCACTCACTCACTCACTCACTCACTCACTCACTCACTCACTCACTCACTCACTCACTCACTCACTCACTCACTCACTCTCAGGAAAAGCAAAACCAGTAAAATAATCCCAGTCCTTTAATTGTCAGTCAAAAGACGAACGCTGAGCGAGTCCCTCCAGGCCTACGTTTATGTAAGACCAGAACCGGCAGAGCTATCTGACAGCATTCACTAACGGCGATCTTAATCAGGGGTTTGGTATCGTCGCTAATTACCGCGCGTTTCACATCGTTTCAATTGTCTGAACAGCGGGGGGCGCCGCGGATTGATGCGAGCTCGCCGCATTCTGATAAGCCAGCGGGAACGCAGCTGGGCGGGGGCTAGTGACATGAAGAAACCCCACCGACGCTACTGCGAGGGGAATAAGAGAAATATAACTGCCCTGATGCTGAGACAGTTCACGAGGCTTAAGGAAAACATGAAAGAAAGAAAGAAAGAAAGAAAAACATGCAGCTGAAGAAGTCTCTGGGACATCATCTCGCATACGCTTTATGGCATCGTGTTCCCTTTCGCATTTACAAAATGGCCGACTACATCACCGCTGACGGAACTCGAGGGTCATCTCCTCCTGGCTAAATCTCCAGGGCTGGCATTCAGACTGGGTAGCTTTCTGAGGATTACGGTGCGGCAGTGTAGCACAGTGGGTAAGGAACTGGGCTTGTAACCGAAAGGTCATATGTTCGATATTCCTGGGGTAGGACACTGCCATTGTACCCTTGAGCAAGGTATTTAACCTGCATTGCTTCAGTGTATATATATATATATATATATATATATATATATATATATATATATATCCAGCTGTATGAATGGATACAATGTAAATGCTCTGTAAATGTTGTGTAAGTCGCTCTGGATAAGAGCGTCTGCTAAATGCCTGTGATGTAATGTGTACAGTGCTTTGACTGCAGGGCGTTAGAGGTTACGCAGATGACTGCATTGCGTGCCATGCCCTTAATGATACTCTACCTGTCAAGAATGCACAGCTATTAAAGCGATGGTAATACCACACAAATGACCACAGAAAATAAATAAATAGATAAAAAAATAAATGAATGAATGAAGGACGCAGGCTAGTAAGTATGAAGTATATTAGAACTCTAATGCTCTAATACCACACTTTAGTAGTACATAAACAAAATAAAACCGAGTTTGCAGATAATTTATGAGCAATGACATTTTAAACTGTAGAATATAACTGGGCAACAAAACTGATTCTTATGGAAATGAAAGTTAAAGCTAAGGGAGCAGCTTTTTCCCTTCAGCTTTTTTTTAAAGCTTTTTCTGAGGGAGTTTGTCTGATTCACAACAAACCACTGGAAGGCTAGATGTGCTATTGTTTACAGCGCAAATCAGCTCAAACAGCGAAGTTAAGGACGAATCTAATTGCCATAGAGAGTTTCATTTGTACAGCTAAAAACCTGCAGGACTAGCAACAAGTAATCAGAAAAAAAAGACCAATAGAATCCTGACAAAGTTGAGAGTTTTGGCATTTTATCACGAGAAAAAAAAAAAAAAGTTCTGATGCTGTTGACTGTTCTCCAAGAGGCTACTGTTTATAAAACATCTCTTCAAAACTCATTCATGCATAATAAATATATGCAGGTGGGGAAATTATCATTCTCAAAAATAAATACATAAATAGTCATGAAATCCTATAAAATACAGTGGGCATGTCAGCCTCGTAAACTTCCCCAGGCAACGGCCTCTCAAATAAGACGGAGAGAGATAGAGAGAGAATAAGCAGGAGGGGGAATGCAAAACAGAGAGATAGAGAGCTATACAATTTTGCTCACAATGCGGAAAGGCACTCAACGATATGCTGACAGGATTGTGTGAACAGAGTTGATGCGTTTTGTCACTTTCCAAACAAGATCCTTCATCCGTTACCGAAGGTGAACTTCTTTCTTTTTCTTATTTATTTATTTTTTTGAGACGGTGAATTTAAAGAATTTAAGAACCCAAACCGCAAAAACTTCAATTCTGAGGGGCCTCTGATAGCATGTTCCGAACACCCCTATCGCCAGGGATGGGGGGGGGGGGGGGGCTAAATGAACACGGGGGTTGAATGCACGCGGGAGACCAAAGTGTCCGCAAGAAAACCAAACGACTGGGGGCTCGGCTCAAGGTACATTTCTACTGCCTCTGCCAATTTTCCCCATGAATAGGAAGGAGAAGCTGTGCGATCAATCAAAGTCGGTCTCGTTTTAACAAGCTGTCCGGCACCGGGCACGTCGAGCGCGATGGCTGGCGAACGGTAATGCGCTAGACTTTTAAAAGGCGCGCTGAATATTTCATGTTGGATGGATTAGGCTTGGGGCTTCGGCGTAGAGGACGGGGACGCGGGGCTCGGGCTACCCTCAAGGTCGCCGGATCGCAGATTGCCTGAGTCCGGCGTTAATGTAAAACACGAGGCTGAAAGGAGCCCACCGCCGAGATCCTCGCTCAGACCGCGACTCGGGCGAGAGAGCTGGCCTTCGGAGCGACCCCCCGGCTGGTTTGGAGTCTGTAGCGAGGCTGTGAGAATTTTATTTTAATGAACAACGCACGCTAGGACCTGACTACATAAAATGGAAAAAATAACAGCAATTTTAGAAAGCTTTGCAGTTTCATATAGTACATAAATGGAAATGATCAAAAAGGTAAACTCCACACAGACAATATGAATTTTTTCACGCAAAGAGTAATCAATGTGTGGAATAGCCTACCAGGTCATGTAGTAGAGGCAGAAACTCTGGGGATTTTCAAGACTAGGCTTGATACAGTGTTAGATACTATCTAGTCTGCAGGTAACCAGAACACCAATGTAGTCAGGAAAACGGCGAGCACTGTCGGGCTGAATGGCCTGTTCTTGTCATTATGTTATGTTATTTTATGTTATAATGAATTACTTTTCCTTGTCGTATTCCCATTTTACCCCCATCGTCCCTTCATGTTCATCAGCGCTCATTCCTGCAATCGATCCAGGAGTGCACGCACAGGCATGTACCCTCCTCTGAAGCGTGTGATGTCAGCCACCGCCTTGTCTTATCACGCCTGGTTTACACGCCTGCCTCGCACAGCCATTAATCAAGGGAGGACGTTTCGCATGCGGCTCAATAGGCCGACCGACCGCGGGCGCCCAATCGACCAGCAGGGGGCGCTAGCAGGCGATGACACGCTATTATCCCAGGTCAACTGAAACTCTGTCTTTTCTGTGTGGCGCTGGCCTGTCGAAAGCAGGCGCTGGCATGGTTCTGATTTGATAGCAGATCGTGAGGCCCATCCACGCATTAGAACAGTGGCTTAACTGGATGAGCCACCCAGCTGTCCCCGTTTGTCATGGAATACGCAGAAGGCAGCGTTAACTCACATAAGACTTTCAGAAATAATGGGAATGTTATTAAAATTGCATCCAATGGTTTTCTGAATATAGATTGACCCACAAAAAATCTGACAGCTTCCATTATTTAATTTGGAACAATCAGTTAACCACTTACCTAATTAACTTCTGCTTGTACATTTTGTAAAATAAAATATTAACGGGTCACTTGCTTTGGAAACGGCCGGATATGCTTCCCTACCCTAAGATAGTTAGATAGTTAGTTCACTGTACGCGTGGTGGCCAACCGCAGAATAGCTAGCTAGCCAACATAATGGCACCAAGCCCTGCTAAAATGAATAAACTGTAAACAAGTAGAATAAGTAATTAAACATGCTTATATTAACACCACTGGCTATACTGTTAATAAAATGCATATCCTCTCGAAGGAATCAATAAACCATTTCACATGTATAACATAAATATTTAATTGAACCTTTTTTTGTCACTCTCCCTAATGGCTTGCGTGTTCTTTATTTTGTAAATTTTTTTATTAAAATGTTCACAAAATATAAATGGGTAAAAATGTGTCAGCTCTCCAGACTCTTTTCTGTTGAAGAAAGGAATCAACAAGCCTTACCCTGAAACTGGCTTCAGGAGAAGACAGGAATGCGCAATAATATCAGGGACATATCACATATAGCTCAAACCTTTAAGGTGCCAGAAAATATGATATAAATATGAGAAAATATGAGATTTGAATGGTCTTAACTGAACATTCTAATTCTGATGTAATGATCACTATCAGGAATGCTGGCTTAAAATTTAAAAACTTTTAAAAATTAAACATTCCAAAAGACCAAATTCTACTCTTCATAGGGTTAATGTGAAGTGTATTTTGGGCATTTGTGCTATGATATAAAACAGGGCGGTACCCCACATCACCAGCATATTGCCTAATCTGGCCAGACAGATATTGTGTGCTGGCATTGGCTACAGAATGCCCGGTATGGCTGTGCACCCTTAACGGAAGGGAAAAGGAGGGGATGAAGGGAAACACACACCACTGTGGAACCACTGTTACAGGGCAGGGTGATCGCTGTCACGAGCTGCAATAACTGCGGTCCCTAATGTCTCCCCAGTGACTCAGCCTAGTCTCTCATCCCAAAGAGAGAGAGGACAATGCATTTCCTCAATGTGTAGAAATCCACTACTACTACTACTACTACTACTACTACAACTAGTACTAGTACTAGTACTACTATTAATAATAATAATAATAATAATAATAATAATAATAATAATAATAATAATAATAATAACAATAATAAAAAATAATAACAAAGATAATAAAGATAATAATATTAATAGATTGTAGTTATATAGTGCATTTCATCTCATAGTCTCAACGCTGTTCACAGTGAAGGGGAGAAACTCTCCTCAGCCTCCACTGTGCAGCACCACCTGGGTGATGCACGGCAGCCATTTAACAGCAGAGTACTCACCACACACATCAGAGGAGGAGAGGGGAGGAAACCACAGAGCCGATTAAACTGAATTACTGGGCGGCCAGGTTAAGAATGCCGACGTGCGGATATTACAGGACACTAAGGTCTTTAATGACCACAGCGAGTCAGGCCCTTTTGTTTAATGTCTCATCCAAACAATGGCATCTCCTACAGCACAGTGTCCCCATCACTCCACTGGGCCACGGAGGTTTGTTTGCTACAGAGGGAAGGTCGCCCCCTACAGGCCTGCCAGCAGCACTTCAGGCAGCATCCTCAGTTTCCCCCAGGGCTACCATCCAAGCGCCAACCAAGTTTACGCCTGCTTAGCTTCAGCCATTTTCAGAAGTAGGCCACACGGCTGCTGGCAAAACAAAGCATATATATTTATGCACAGCATTCATCGAGATGTCCGACCGCTGCCTCACTTCTCTCGGCTCTTGAAACTGAATTAGCACAGTTGACAGCAGAAGTGCTTTAATTTGTTGTCGTGCTGAAGTTTTTGGCAAGACACACCGCCCAACTAGCCAATTTTTTCTCAAGTGACAGAAACACATTTTTTCCCCTTGTGCACCGCGGTACACCCGCGTGGATATGAATTTCTGTTGCAAAAGTGGCCTAATTTTTCACAAAGTTCAATTTTCTTCCAAGATGTACAAATATGGTTTGTTGAATGGATATTGATTGTGATATATGGACAGAATTTTCTTTTTTATCAACTAAAGTAGCGTATAAGATTTCAAAGTATAAAATATGACAACAGTGCCTGGCTCTTGTGTCTGTTTCAAAGCCATTCCATCTCATTGCGAGGTCATTCCAATGACACATGCATTGCTATGGTAACAGACGTACATGGGGAAGTTTTTTTTTTTTGATAATTTTGAAGCACGCACACATCATACAACAAAGCTTAATTCTTCAGCGTTAGGCAGAACGCCCAGCGTGAACAGATCTGTGCTTCACGCAAACGTTTGAAGGCAAATACGTGAACCGACACAAACAAACCTATCTGACAAACGCGGTTTTATAAACGATGTCCGATTCTCGCCCACCCCACGCGGAACATTAGATTAAAATAAGAGCCTCACTCTTCTGACAGCCACACGTTCGGGTCTCACTCAGCAGACAGACGGCGTCAGCGTGATGGAGAGGCGGTCCCGTCCCGTTCCCCTGACGTGACCCCGGCAGAGCGCACCCCGGGACATCAGGGATTGGTGTGTCAGTCTCCAGGATCCATGACCATGTGCGACCTCTGGGCTGCATGCAGAATTCCTCACCGCGCGCACAATATCATTTCTCTCAAACACCACGGTACGGTCCAGTCGGCACGCAGCTGGGCGTGGAAACTGCTAGCAGCTCTCCTTCTCTCTCTCCGGCTCTTTCTCTCTCGTTCAGTCTCTCTCTCCGGCTCTTTCTCTCTCGTTCTGTCTCTCTCTCCGGCTCTTTCTCTCTCGTTCTGTCTCTCTCTCCGGCTCTTTCTCTCTCGTTCAGTCTCTCTCTCCGGCTCTATCTCTCTTTCTCTCCCTCTGGCTCTTTCTCTCTCCCAGTGCCTGTATTCATAAAACATCCGACCTGTATTCATAAAGCCCCCGCGAGGAGAAGTGCTGGTCGAGGATCAGGTTTACCACCGTGAGCTGAAAGGGCAAACCGGTGGGCGTACTCCAGCTCTGATATGCTTTATGAATATGGAATCTGTGCTTATTCAGAGGGGCCACAGCAGCTTGAAGGAGCTCTCCTACTGACATACTTATTTCCTCTCAATTTATGCAAAAACACCCCGACAGAAAATAAATGGTCCCACGGGCCTTCTTCCCGATTTTTAGCTATTATTGCCACATGACAACGCTCTAAAGATTTTTTCCAGCCACGGTTCAACGCACACAAAATAGTTTTTATGTTTTCAGGAAGGTTACTCCGCATTATTTCAATAAAGCTTGTTTCAATTAGGGTGCGAAAATAAGACTCTGTTCTTAATTAAAATGTGACACCCATGTTAAAACGCTGAAAGGCAGCGCGATACGGGTGCGCAGAAGTGCGGCGGGGCCCTGGGCCTGCTGATAAGGCACCGGCAGCGCGCCGAGCACAAAAATTAGCGCGTCGTTCACGGAGAGGGGGAGAAATTACCCAAACAGCCCGCGCGCCGCGAAATAATTCCTGGTAATGAAGTTGTCTCTCTCTCCGGGAAGTCGGCGTGAATCAAACGCGCGCGTGTGCGTCCAGGAGGCAGGAGGAGGGGGGGAAAAAAGAGCTCCCAGAATGCAAATCTCACAAGGCGAGCCGCGGTGCGGCGTTCACGAGGGGTCATCGCTCGCCACCGGCGTCCCGTCCGCCGCGGGGACGCGAGAAACTGCCGCCGCTGCTATTCAGGTAAAAAAAAAAAAAAAAACATAGAAAGAAAAAAGAACAAAAAGGCAAATTCTTATCAATTTCGCTCGGCACCACTTTCTCAACAGCTGCAGCGACCCAGTCCTGTAGCGAAAGCTCTCTCAGTAACTTGCGGCATGCCCTTTGAAAAAGATTGCTTTTGAGTTGCAAACAGGCATTTTAGCGTACGCCGGCCCAGACCTCTGCCTCGGTTTATGCTGAATTGTGAGTGGTTGTTTTTTTGGTTTTTTTTCCCTCCATAGTGGCAAACACTCTGAACAAATAAGCTCCAGCGCCTTCAGTGGCACCTGCTATTTTTCAGCCACGGGCTGTACTAAATGATGCACGCAGTCACGTTAGCACAGTCGTCGTCTCCGGGGACCGTGGTGGATCTCTACCAAGTTCACATGCAATGCATTATGGGCCGGCGTGACCTTAAAGCCTCTTAAAAAACCTTGGGAAAATGTCAAACCGCACACCAGATTGATGTATAGAACACACACACACACGCACACACACACACACACACACAAACACAAATGTACGTGCACACACACACACACACACACACACACACATAGACACACACACACACACACAAATAAACCTGAATTACATAAATAACAATCCACCCTGTCACAGAATACAGTCTGTAAGTTACTAGACAGTATTAACCATTCCTATTATGCTAGGAATCAGTGCACCAGTACAACAGAAAGCATACGGCCCAATTTCATGGGGGCTGTTGTTGCCCAGCCTAATGGAACAACACGTTCACACTCACCAGACCCTCGCTATAGCGAACGTGAACGACAAAAAAAGAGAAATTAGTCATTGCCATGAGGGAACAGCGTTGTACTGCCTACGGACCCAGAGAGATAATCCAAAGCCTCGTGCCTTGGAGCAGGTGAGACGGCTCGAGCTCGAGCGTCAAATAAGACGCCGGCGCTCGAGGCACAGGCCGGCCCGCGCCCCCATTAATCCAGCCATTTAAGTTCACCTTCACTTCGCTGTAGCACGCCACCTCATTACAACAAACAAAATGGTCGCCAACTTCTGGGAATACCCCTCACACAGGAGAGACGTGTCACACACTGGCTACCCCTCCCACCAACCCTTCTGTACTCGGAGTATTTTCAGCAGGGGTTATACGACTTCATAATCATGGACTGATGGATTCCTATTAATATACATGCTTTCATTTACAGTACATTTAAAAAATATATTTGTGTGCCAACCCTACGTAGACAGTGTGCACTGTACGCAGCAGCGACAAGTGCACTCCACAAGAAGGATCCGTTTATTTATAGTGGTTTTCCAGAAATAGTAAAATACATTTATAATAAACGGTACATCACAAGCACAGATTGTTGTCTCTAATAGATCCCTAATAGAAACACTGAGCTGTATAATGTTGTAATATTGAACAGCTTATAATTTTACATATTATCTTAAGAACCTGGTAATAAACCTCATTAAATTTTTTAAGCTGAACAGACCAAGTAAGCAGAAAACAAAGTAAATGGGGGTTGGTAGAAAACGCAGGGCGCGCCAGATTGACTGTATTTTGAGAATGCATGTTCGGGCGCGCGGCTCCGTAAGTTCCAGCTTAAATCCAAGTAAACTTTTTCCTCTTATCTGGTTGGCTTCAGGCATCATTAAAGCATGCCTGCTGGCAGCAGCCCCCACATCTCCCTGCTGGAGAACTTTGGCGAGGCAAGAGCAACGTGGCGGGGGGAAGAACGTCCCCAGCGGGCTGTAATTCGCTCAGCGTGACGCTCAGTCACCCGACGCAAGAGTTCCGAGCCGTCACCACGACGTCTGCCACCTATTAGGATCATTTCAGACTTGTGCGCTCTCAGGAAAAAAAAAGGAGTTTTTTTTTTTTTTTTTTTGGTTCGTCTTAACGGGAGAACACTTTTTCGGTTCTTGACGGAACCCTCTGCGGTAGGCGTGTGAAAGTGTGAAAGCTTCCCAGATTGAACCATTTTAACCGACAAAGCACCCATGAACTAGACAGACTCCTCTGTGGAGACACAGAGCAGACTTTTTCGCCCAGGAGAAACAAGTCAGTCTTAACACTCATTTGCACTGCAAAGTGATTCTCTTTTATATCTTTGGCTGAGAACCAAACCGCCTGCATGAATATCGTTCTCCATATGCTACATTTCACTGATATTCTAATGATAAAATCTCTATATTTTCATCAATTTACATCTCCGCAAAAACCTATTCTTTTGTTAAATATTAAGTTTGTTAGTTTAATTTGTTTTCTTTTTCCAAACATCCACAACTTTTGACAAATCTGTTTTTTGAGGAGCTCCATGTTGTTTATATAGACGGAAGATTTTCAAACGCCCACTGTTCAATCTGCACGTATTAAATGAAACAAGGTAGCCGCTGTCCTCATCTTATTTTTTAATCATCAAATTTTAAAAGCAGGTTTCAACACATGGTCTAAAATGTTTTGGGGGAGACCCCGCATTTGGGTGTAACCTATCCAGAAAACACACTGGCTAGATCAGTGGTAACCATCCCTGTTCCTGGAGATCTACCATCCTGCAGGTTTTCATTTCAACCCTAATTTGGCTCACCTGCTTCTATTAATTAACAGCTCAATGAGATCTCTAGATGTTGAATGAGGTGCGCTTTGTTAGGGCTGGTGTGAAAACCTACAGGACGGTAGATCTCCAGAAACAGGGCTGGTTAGCACTGGGCTAGATAATAATGGCGATAAATAAGATCGCCATTATGGGAGCATGGGAACAGCTGATCTGAGGCTAAAGACGTGCTAAAATTCAGGCTGCATCCTCTTGCGCATTATATCACTAACACCAGCCTAACAGCACTCCTTTGCATCGTCTGGTCTGGCCTGATCGAGACAGCAGACATAACTTAAAAATTTCGCGCTGCAATATTTATGACAGCATTTCTAAATAATGCAGTCTCGTTTAGGCGCACATATTCCCCCACCATGGGGCCAAGATGGAAATACAAGGGAGGCAGACAAAATCATTGAGGCATTGGTACATATCCACTCATGCATACTGTACATTATGTACAAAGTGCATTTATTTATCTATTTATTCATGTACTCACTATCTTACTCACACACTCACTCACTCAATCAGTCACTTACCCTCTCATTCATGCACTCACTCTCACGCACCCACTCACTCACTCTCTGACAACTATGGGGGGGGGGGGGGGGGGGGGGGGGCTGAAAAAGCACACTACCAACAGCATTAGTCCACAGTTCAGGACGAGGCAGCATCGAATGAGCCGGTATTTAACGTTATCTCAAAACTCACTTCACTATTTTCAATTGAGATTTTTGTCCAAGCCCTTCATCTCAGGTCTGTTCTATAATAAAAGGATGTGTTCCTGCCTGTCTCCGTCCCATAGGAGCACAATTAGTGTACAGACAGCGTCTGAAAGCCTGTATCTATCTGTGTCAAGAAACAGCTTCTCTACAGCCTCTCTCTGTTCTATATGATAGTGATGCTATTAATTCCTCTGAATTTCATATCTAACACTTGAGTTTTCTTCCTATTCTTTTTTCCCCCCCTCTCCCTGCACTCCTGTCCACCCACGCACCGTCTACAAGGCTTCTCTGCCCACAGACCAATCTATAACTCAAATGCCTTCGATTTATGTGACTCAATTAATGGAACTAGACGCATTTTGTCACGTTGATGACTGACAGCGATTGCCTTTCACTCACACCCCGGCAAGAAGCGCTCGCTGGTGAGTCTGAAGACAGCCTGCTATTTTACTGGTCTCGGGTTTTAAACGGCCCAAGAGAGCAATAACAAAATGAATAGATGTATATTTAGAAGGCCTTCGTAAGGTATGGTGATGTCTGAGCACTGGACCGTTTTATAGCTAACATGTGCATCAACACCATGTTTCATGCTCTGCATTGGTCATACATGTCTTTCAGTGGTGGTGTTGCAAGTGGATCCAATGGTAAGACTGCAGGTTTTTTTGTTTTTGTTTTTTTTCCAGTCTTCAAAAAGGGTTCTGCTTCGATGCTGTCTTGCAGGACCACTCTAAAATGATGATCTGCTCAAAGTGTTCTTCAGTTCTCTGGATCCTGGCTCAAGAGCGGAATGGAAACGAGCTCTTATTAATCGCCCAATTAAATAGTCAAACCATTAGCTGGGGCCTGAAATTGAAAATGTGATGAGTACAGAGCAGCTATTGGAATAGCAGCAGAAGCCCTGCTGAGAAACAAGGCATTGAAAAACCCAGTGAGAAAAAGCCAGAAGCTAGACGTATAGAGGGGTTACATGAATGAATTAACATGAATGAATTACGCAATATAGCTCAGTTCTCATTATGCAGTAGATGCATGCACATGCATGGAGCCTGGTTCTCTTCATGCAGTAGATGCATGCACATGCATGTAGCCTGGTTCCCTTGATGCAGTAGATGCAAGCACATGCATGGAGCCTGGTTCTCTTCATGCAGTAGATGCATGCACATACATGGAGCCTGGTTCACTTCATGCAGTAGATGCATGCACATGCATGGAGCCTGGTTCTTTTCATGCAGTAGATGCATGCACATGCATGGAGCCTGGTTCACTTCATGCAGTAGATGCATGCACATGCACGTAGCCTGGTTCCCTTGATGCAGTAGATGCAAGCACATGCATGTAGCTTGGTTCTCTTGATGCAGTAGATGCATGCACATGCATGTATCCTGGTTATCTTCATGCAGTAGATGCATGCACATGCATGTAGCCTGGTTCTTTTTATGCAGTGGATGCATGCACATGTATGATGCATGTAGCCTGATTCTCTTCATGCAGTAGATGCAAGCACATGCATGTAGCTGGGTTCTCTTGATGCAGTAGATGCATGCACATGCATGTAGCCTGGTTCACTTCATGCAGTAGATGCGTGCACATGCATTTAGCCTGGTTATCTTGATGCAGTATATGCATGCACATGCATGTAGCCTGGTTCTCGATGCAGTAGATGCATGCACATGCATACAGCCTGGTTCTCTATATGCTACAGATGCTAATGCCCAAGATATATAAATAGACTAAATGAATAAATGTATGCCTTCAGCTCCTGCAAACTGGGTCTTTAATAGTTAATTAAATTAACCTTAGAACAGAGATCATACAATTTGTTCATAGCCTCAACTGAAACACTATGCTATTACCA
The DNA here is from genome assembly GCA_039654925.1 of Anguilla pacifica. NCBI lineage: Eukaryota > Metazoa > Chordata > Actinopteri > Anguilliformes > Anguillidae > Anguilla > Anguilla pacifica. The sequence goes on along the minus strand of CM077289.1, from coordinate 7,643,590 downwards.
TACCTCAGAGGAACAATTCATCTGAATTAAACATAGAATGCATTGCAGTGCATTTTTCCAAACACAGAGCCCTGAATTAAATAAATTTCTTCCCTTGATTTTCCTTGAACGCTTTTTGTTTTGTTCGTTTGATTTTTTTTTTCTTCTGTTTGTCTTGTTTAATTTTAGTGATTGTAAGGCAAAAACAGACAGCTGCATTTGATTGTGAGTCACAGCCACAGAGACAAATGTTCAGTGAATGCAAGCCAGAGACAATCCCATCCCAACTGAACGCCATCACCCTCTATCTGTAATTCCAGCTTTGCATGACGCACTGCCCCGGCTGTGTCTGTTAAAATATGCGCAGGCAGGAGTTGTTTATTTGGTACAATCTTTTCCCAAAATTATTATTTACACATCTAAACCTGAAGAGAAGCTTAAATGCTACTGGAACGGGAGTTTGATTATTCGTGTTGTGTTCTCACCCAGTGTACCTTGTATTGTGTAACTTGACCAAAATGAAGACCTTGTTTCACCAGGCAGTGTAACACACACACACACACACACACACACACACACACACACACGCACGCACGTATACACACACACATGCATTTGCACACACACACACACACACCCACCCACACAAATCACATAAATCCACACAAATCCCACTAAATAAGAGCATCTGCTAACTGCCTGTACTTTTCCTCTTTGAGTAACTACCAACAGCCAGGTACTGGCACGCTGCATTTCACCAACAGGAACCCAGCAGCTAGCACCTAGTGTTAGAACTCAGTTAAAACAATTAGCTTAGCCCGGCAGGTGGTTTTTGCATCTGGAGCCCGCTTTGGCTAACTTATGGCTGGGCCAAACTGGCTCAGTGTTAGCTATTAGCATTGGTATGCAGTAGGACACACCTAAATTGGCCACATTTGTATTTATCAGTAGACAACCCACACTACCCAGACAGACCTGAGGCACACTGTTAGTGTCCAATACTGAAACAGAATTTAGACCCACTGTTTAAAGAACAATGTAAAAAACAGAGCGTGAATATTTAATGTCCACAAATTTGTCCATACTGTTCTAATCAGGCTCTTTACTGTGTCACAATGTTATGCCACCTGTCTAATGTTGTGTGCCAGATGCAGACACAATATCCCCGCTCAAGCAAAACAAAGCAACCTAATATGATCTTATTTTTATTTAATACAATGTAATCTAATCTCATTGTGTCTAATCCACCCAGATCTGCTGTTTAATATGTCAAAGTTCAGCTGCTCATTTCAAAGAGGTTTATCGCTAATAAATTTGCCATCAGGCAAATCTACCCCAAGAGTTACAAAGTATTCTGTTTGTTTTAATTTTAATAAAGCAATGCCAGAGACCCTAGGATTTCAGATTACTTTAGGGCAATTCATGGTAATTTCCAGAAGACAGCCATAAGACAAACACAAACTGACACAAAGCATGTTCACAGTGGAGCATGGAAAAAAAAAAGAAAGAAATTACATTCAGCATTAACATTAATGACTTAATTATCTCTCTTCACTTTACCAGAAGGCTAATTACCTTCAATTTTGTACACATACTGAATGAAGTGTTTTACAAGCAGGATTTGTTAGTCTTCATCCGTAGGCCAGACAAAATAAAGGCGTCGACCTGCCAGCTAATTTTAACAGCCTTACAAAACAGTGTTAATGCTGGGCTGGTCGTCCAATGGGTTTCAGCAGCCCCGCACCATCCAGTGATTAAAGCTCTGCTGGTGATCATGGGGAGATCTCAGCTCTTCGTTTTACATTACATTACAGGCCTTTAGCGGAAGCCCTTACCCACAGCGACTCAGTGTACAACCTTTTAGCATTTTTACATGACGTCCATTTTTACAGCTGAATTATATAACCTGTATATCAACGCAGGTTGATTACCTTGCTCAGGGGTACGACGGGACCGATCTGGGCATCAAACTGGCAACCTTCGGGTGACTAGCCCAGTTCCCTACCCATTATACTGCACTGCCCCCCCCCGCCTCCCGCAGCCTACAGTCACTGCTGGCTCACACAGCCCCCCACACAGACTCAGGAACCCCTCAGAAGGGCTGAAACCGTCTGTTCTTTTTTGGGCCGGGCTGTGTCACGAACGCCATTTTAGCGGCCGCTGGCCCGGTTCAAACGACGCGGCGGCGCGGCGCGGTCCTTCATCGCCACCGTAAACGCCACAAATGCCATAAACGTGCCGGGGAGCAGTCAGCCAGGGCTTATCAGCTGCGCGCAGGAGGAGCAGCGACCAACTCATCGACGCCCCCCCCCCCCCCCCGCACCCCCCCCCGGGGCCTCGGCGGAGACGTTCCCCCGAATCGCGCCCGCTCATTTTCCGCTGACCGAAGAAAAGCGGGCGCGGTTCACTTGACGGTCGGCAGCGGCGAGGCGCGAATCCGCCGGGCCCTGCCGCGGACCGCGGCCTCCGACCGCCTTTCTCCCGCTCGCTTTCCCGTGGCTTCGCAGGGGCTCGGGACGGGGAGCTCTGCACCGTTAATTTAATAACTCCTCAGAGACCTGGCACCGCCCACCTGTCAATTAGCTCTTTGAGTTCCTCCTCCTGCTCGCTTCAACCTGTAGGGGTGGGAGGGGGGGGGGGGGGGGGGCAGGAAAGCAGAAAGCACGTGCACTCCCCCCTCCACCTCCACCCCCACCCCCACCCCCACCCACACCACACCAACAAAAATCTCCACGGGCGAAGAAAGAGCGTTCGGAGTGTAAGGCAGGCCGCACCGAGGCGGGTTAAGAGCTTCCAGTAAACACGTCTCTTCTTCCAAGAGCAAAAGGACCAGGCTGGAGAATCCATCAGGCTGATGGGTGCATCGCTGTCAGTGCTCAGACGATATCCACGGCCCCGAAAGACAAATTTCTCTGGCGAAATGTGGGTCAGCCGGGCCCTTCGATGCCGGGGCTTATAGAAACGTTCGGCGAAACGTAGCTCTTTCCAAAGTGCAAAAGACAGGCTGGACTGAGCAGCGTAATGAATGGGGAATGAATTCTGAACTCCCAGGGCGAGGTCTGTATTAGCAAAACTCCTCTAAGCAGCGGTGTTTTATGAGCCAGGCCAACCATACAGTTCCCCTTTCTTTCCTTATTTGAGTTACTTTGCATTTAAGTGATAGAACAATGAAATTCAAATTGGCAAACCGTTTTAAAATGCACTGTTTAATTTCCAGCTTTTGTTTTGTTTCTTTTTTCTAGCTTTCGTTTCTTCTATTTTTGAACGGCGACACTTTCGGCACAAACTTATTTCGGTCCTGATTTGCATTTACGAAGGCTCAGCGAGAAGCCGCGAGGAGGGATTCTGGTGGCTCCCGTTGTTTATATCTGATCCCGCGTTAGATTTCATCCGTGGATTTTATTCACTTCTGTATTCCTTCGTATCGCACTTTTTTGACTCGTCCGCCTCAGTTGCGTGCGATGCGGAGATGGCAGCCCTTCTTGCACGGGCCCCTAATTCAGCAGATCCCTCTTCCCCCAACACCCTGAAGCCCGGCTTCCAAAGCAACTCGGGCGCAACTTGCAGCAAAAGAGCGCGGATTCGAAGATTACAGAGAACAACTCTATCCTCCCTGTGCAGACGCCAAGGCCCTAATACCGCATTCAGATCACTGAGTGAACCTCAGGAAGAAGGAAGAAGCGGAGGATCATGGGGAGGCCGGGGGAGGAAACGGGGAAAAAAAAAAAAAAAACCCTCCTCTGTCCTCGCCGTGAGCCACGTCGCTTCAGGCTTCGATTCCAGAACTTTCCTTCAGCACAACTTAGTTTAATGAGCTGAGCCGAAATAGGAGAATCAAGTGAGACTAAGAGAACTATCAAGAGAACTAAGAAGCCTGTATTTCCATGCCAAGTATACAGTAAAGATGTACGAATAAGAATCATCGCATAAACACAGCAGAGAATGTGCACTGTTCTGAAATTCACTCCCCAGAATCATTTAATTCCGTCAACTTACTTGAATCTGTAGTGTTTCAGACATCCTTAAAAACTTCAATTTGACCTAATTTCCCCTTTATTGTTAGTTACTAATTATTCCTTAATCGTTTTAGCTACAATGGTTTTTAATTGCTTGAATATCCATTTCGAGTACTTTTTGATGTACCGAATCTGGCTCATTTTACTCAAAGGACTTTTGGTCTTCCTTCTCCTTAAAACGCAATTTACAGCAGAAAAGAACGGCAGAAATTGTGTCTTATTTAAGAGACGTTTTGATTTTGCCTCCATTGCAAAAGAAGTGGTGGTGGTGTAAATAAAATAACCGGTCCTAAGGTCTGTCTCTCTCTCTCTCTCTCTCTCTCTGTCTGTCTCACTCTCTCTCCCTCCCCATCAGCCTTAAATCATGCAGATACTCTGGCTGTTGTGAAGCAAGCGAAGCGTTGTGGAGGAAACGTCCCTGCTTCCCTCGTGTGACAGGCAGGCAGGCCGCCTCGCCGAGCCATCGGTTATCGCCCGGGTCTGCGCCTGCGTGTGCAAACGGGTGACCGATCCCGGGATTTAGAAAGCGTCCCGTGCGTCCCCACGTTTTTTCCCCCGAGTGTTTAGCTAACTGTGCCTCCTCCGGGCACTCTGGCAAAAAATAATAAAAAAAACATTTCATTATCCTCATTACCTTCTACACTGCACAAGATTCTCAGAATTCCATCCTTATTTGCAAGGATAAAAAAAAAAAAAACATTTTATTTTCTCATTCCTGACATTTACAATAGGTCAGGTAACAATAAAACATTCCCTTGAAAATGCAAAATAAAAATGTAAAATCATCATTTCGAATTTACTACAATATATGAAATACAGTTATGAATAAAGAGTAATGTACATCTAAGCCATTATAAACCTTAATACTAATGATAAGTTAAATGTATTTTCAATGTCAGCGACTGCCAATATGTCCAATCACGGTTAATGCAAATGAAGGCGGAGCCAATCTGAATCTAAGCGTGGTGATTTGCCCCAGAACCGAGCCATGCAAAGCCGTGTCAACCTCTTGTCACGTCCATCTCAACAAAAAACCGCCCGGGTGTTTAAAACACGGCGAGACCCACACACACAGAAAGATTCAGCCAAAACCAGCGCGTGGGACGTTTACGAAAACACATTTGAAGGGATTCGCAGCGTTTGAGCGAGGGAAACTCGTCGGCTGCCGACAGAGACCCCGTAAAAACAGCCACAGGGTCTCCTCAGGCGGTCTCCTCACTGAGATTACGGCCTCGCCAGGTATCGAACGGCCATTTTTAAAAACGACCAAAAAGGTCACCGCGTCAACGGGAAGGCAGTTCCACATCATCTCCGGGCGCGACTTAAACAGAGACCCCCCCACGCTCAGCCAAACACAACCGCGCCAGCGAGCGAGCAGCACGACGACTGAGCCTCCCGTGACCTTCGACGTTACATTCCGCACGATAATCGCACAACCGAGAAAAATATGAGCGAGAGAGCAGCCGCGCTGTGTAGCGGCTACACAGCCGTCCGGTGCAGTGGCGACAAGGGGCGAAATTGTGCATTTGGAACAGATCTGCTATCAAATTAATTTAATCTACCAGTGGGGCAAATAAGTCTAGTAACTCTTCAAAGCTTGGCAAATCAATTGTTAAATTCTGTTAATTAAAGTTAATTACAGGCTGTATTCTTTGCCTGTATGGGCAGGATACTTCAGCATCGCCTGTACAAGTCTGAGTCGCCTCAGAGAGATGAGAGAAAGCAGACTTGTGATGAAGCGGTAGTTTCACGTCGTAACTATCTGACCGAGAGGATTTCCGTGCGAGCAATTTCCAAAAATGACAGAGGGCTACGGAAAACCGCTTATTCCGCTGAGCGCGCCAGCGGCTTCCCGAACGCAGCCTCTCTTCAGCCCGCTGATCTCCGTACCGCGTAATCCTACTGAGCAGGCCCAAACAGCAAGGACCCCGTTGCCAAAGCAGGCCAAGAAGGGTGACCTTAAAATGCGTCCTCACGCACGTTCTCAAATTATGCACCTCTCCACTTACTGATCTGAAACAATTAGTTGGCAAAAAAAAGAACAGGGAACTGCCGTTGTAAAAACAAATACTCTCCAACCAAGTATGTGCTGTGTTGAGAGATGGAAATTAACGTTTTTTTTTTTTGTTTTTTTTTTGATGACATTCTTATCTATTGGAAAAGGTGCCATTCATATACAGGGTAAGCACACATTCAGATTTCATATTTAGGCAAAGCTACATTTTTATTCAATACACTCAATTTGCATTTCTATTTTTAATTGACAACGTCTATTGTAATTTCTTTTTCTCTCTCTGCACCCCCCAAAAAAAAAAAAAGAACATTCACATTGTGTGGGAGCAGGAGGGGGGGTGAGGGGGGGGGGGGGCCCTCCACATGAAGTCATTAATTGTTTATGCAGAAATCACTGGGGGGTGTGGGAAGGGTGGGGGTGGGGGGGGGCAGAGCCACAGCAACACTACTGACGAGCCACACTTCGATTCAAGTCCCAGTGGCGTAATACTCCCACACACACACACACACACACACACACGCGCCGTGTTGTCGCTCACACCCACACTGCTATTTGCATTTTGTTGCCGAGGCAAAAAAAAATAAATAAAAAAATAGCTCGATAAAATTTTTCCAACAAAGAAAAGGTTATCTGCATGGGTTATGGAGCCAGATGCTAGCTACCGATTCTGGCAGGATGAGGAGGAGGACAGTGCATTTATTCTGCTTTTAACCCATCACGGTGGCCTTCTGGTCACAATACAAGAGCACAATACAGAACAAGGCTCTCTGGTTACTCTGTACAATTGACCATTAGCCCATTAACTATCCTTCTGGGAGACCTGAGTAACCGTTGTCCAACAATAATTCATACAATAATCTCCAAGGGAGAACAGCAACAGCAAAAAATAAATAAAAAATGTAACTTCCGGGACAACGCTTTCTCCATTAAAACAGTTGATTAAGCATTATTTTAACCTGGAATGGCTGTTTGCCAGGAAAAATGGGAAAATATTCCAACATCAGAGAAAGTGGGGTTCCATACTGTAAGCCAGGGGGAGTGTTGGGTTCAAACCCTCCTTTCCTTTAGTTGCTCTAATATTTTCTATTACAGTATATCTGGTATCTACTTTATCTATTATCATCTGCAATTTAAAATTATTATGCATTTCGTCCTTGTAATTATTCATCAGTCATTTTCAGTGCGTCTGCCTTTCAACGGTCCCCGTACGGACATACAAACATCAAAACACTTAAATGACGTAAAACAAAATTGTTAAAAGTTATTAAAGACTTTAAAAAGCATGGAAGTAACCTGCAATTTAGAGGAACTCCTTTGAGGTTGTGATAAAAGGACAAGGCATGTGTAGATCAGATGGGAATGATACATAATCAGGGGGAAGATCTAAAGTTTATTCAGTTCTTAACCTGGCAGATTTTTATTTAAAAATGCAGTTTCTGTTCTGAACCCTGGATCTTAAGATTTTTCCAGAGTTTCAAGTGTTTTTCTGCATGTACCAGAGTAAATCGATAATTAAAATGACATAAGTTGATTAAATGTTATTGCAGCAATACTAAACTGCTGAACTGGACTCCTCCATATCGCGGTTTATCAACCATTTGCGTTCCTTCTGAGATATGTAATTGGTCCACTAACGTCTTTAGTACAGAAATTTCTAACTAAGCCCCAAGCAATGTAACATAAAAATAAAACAAGTTTCTTTTTTTATAAACAGAGGTGCATGAACGGCCTATACAAACACATAATTTAAAAGATCACAAGATGCAAACTGTCAAAAAGAGACATGGTCATCTGCTATAAACATATAGCTTAAACAATCCCCCTTAAACATTTACATTCCCCTCTCTCCAACTGTGCCACTAAGCACAAAGTACAGAGGCCGCATTGATGATTTATGGCTGCATTTATGACCAGAACTGCAAAGGCTGCTCTGCCTCATAACTCTAAGTTTCTTTAGCAACTTGTGTTGCTATGGTACCCCTCTTAAAGACAGTTCTCAAGGACAACATGTTCTGGTGAAGATTCTCTGGCAAATATCCGCATGTCTCGTACAACTCCTTGCAAAGACCCCGTGCACTTTCATCAAGAAATCTGCCCTGTCATGGTTTTGTGTGTAAATTGTTTTTTTTTTTTTGATTAACTTAAGCAACAGATGCGATAACAGACCGCCTATCAAGAGCTGTGAACCGCGATGACAATAAACCGCACGCCGTCCAATGTGCCCAAGCCAGCCAAGCTCCCGTTGAACCGCTAACCGAGAAGCCCTTAAGTATCACCCACTGAATCAGACGGCGCGATGTGAACGTGGGAAAAGAAGTCCCGTCGGGGCCAAGACCGTTAATGTACGATGATGCCTTCGGCTCCCAAAAAAAACCTGCTCCAGACATTCTCTCGAACGCCCGGGGAAATATCTTATTAGCATAGCAATTTCCGCGGCGGTTCAGTCCCGCCATACAAATGGCTAACGACGCGATCGGCGCGGGCGAAGAGTACCCGAAGCCTGCGGGTCTGTCGCGGGCAGATGGAGGGAGAGGCGTTTTGCGGCCAGCGAGGGACCGTCTCGGAAGCCGCCGTGCCTTCGTAAGTCTGTGCCTCTCTCTTCTTCGCGCTTTTCTCGCGTTGCGCTTTTCTCTGCTTCCGAAACCGGAATTCCACCGGTGGTTTCGTGGCGGCTCCGAATGTGCTAAAAATGTGCTGCAGGCTGTTTTGCGGAGACTTTGGATTTTGAAATCTAAGGAACTGGCACGCAGGAAGATGAGAGGGTTGCCCAAGACAGACGGCTCATTCCCATCGCTGTCCTTGCATCCTTTCCTCGCGTCCTTTCCTCGCTCCTCAGCTCCACCCAACGGCGGACGCAAGGAAAGGATGCGGGGGAGAGAGGGATCGAGGAAACCGTGTATTAGACAAATGGAACGTCCTTGTTCGGTCAAGAATCAGTTTGAAGACACCCCAGTTACAGGCGTTGACATATGGGGAGACGTGGATCCGCAGGCCGATCATTTATAAGTCACACGGTCCGTCGTAAAAAAAACACTGCCGCAAAGGATGCGCTCGTGTATCTTCACAAAATCATCCTCCCAGCTCCTCGGTCCTAGCTCTTCCAAGGAGCAGTTAACAGATTGGAATGTCCTTAAATCGGCTGACCTCAATCGATTTCTGGGTCAGAGGAGAACCGAAGAGGCGGGGGCGGATAAAATAACCGATTGGAATGAAGCCCGGGGCGAAGCAAGTCCACACTCCCCAGTTAGTTCTGGATCTCAGTTTTGCGTGTGATGAGAGTTTAATAGTTCATGGAGAGATCATGCTTCAGCCTTCACTTCTGGTGGTTCCGTGCTCATCTAATTGGAGGCAATGCAATTAGATGAGCCTCACCACCAGAGGTCAAAGGTCAAACATAGCCTCACTCCGTGCAGAATCGCACAACTCCACTTTTCAACTGCACTCCTTGGTGGAGTTGGAAAGCTCTTCCTGAACTTTTAATTTATGCTAATGAGGGGAAATGAGAGTAATGTGCAATAAGTACTAATGTAGACAAGCAATTACCTTAATGTTTACAGGCAATAAAATGTGCACGTCTCTTCCTGTTCTCGTCACATGACTGGTTCCCACCACGGAGACTAATAAAACAATTATGTCCAAGGCAAATCGGGCCAATTAAAAGGAGGAGAGCATGAAAACGCTTCATATCGCAAACGAGGTGGTGACATTTGTTTCAGAGCATCAGACCACCCAAACCAGGAGCACACTTAAAACAGAAAATGCATCCAACCGTGAGCATTTAAAAAGGACCCACATCCATACCACAGCTCAACCTTTAACGATAACAAACAGATGATACCGCCAATGATCTAAATGAGCGGTGGCGCTTTGTCATTTTGTTCAAAAAACACATTGGGAACAAAAGAGAACAGGAACAGGGTGTGAAAATATCAAGATTTATGAGGACAAAAGCAGCGCACTGCAAAATCAGGACCACCAGAAGAGAAGTCATTTGTTCTGGATTGATTTAAAACCATAACATTGCCCCTGCAAGTATAAAGTGTCATACAGATGGGACATTTGGTTTTCTTTCTCTAAACTCCAATGACAAAAAAAAAATATCGCAGGGATATCTAGCGGACTTGCGTTCCTTAGAAGCAAAGCACAGTGGGATTGCATTTGCACGATTCCAAGGATAGCTGTCCATTTAAGCTAGTGTGAACGTGCTGCACGGCAAGCCAGATCCTGTGCGCACAGCTAATTCGTGACGGAAAAGGGTTAGCCGTTTCTCTACAAAGAGTAATTCTGCACTACATGTTTTACTATTTTGTATTACCCTCAACAACAACAAAAAAATAAATAAAAATGAAAGCCAATGAACGTTTCAGAAATGGGAATTTAGATTAGGCCTGTTGTCGCACAGCGCCATTTTAACATTTCCCTGATAGAAAAATGCAGCGGTTATACATCAGCGCTCTCCTGTATTAAACGAGCGCTCTCTGCAGTGACACGCCGAGGTCTCACAGCCCACAGGAGAGACACCAAAGGCCTGTGGATTCGTTGATTTGCAGCATTTTCCCTGCCATTGCCCTCAGAAAGAAAAGCGGGCGAACACAGCCGCCATGCATGACCAATTAGTTGTCGTTATTTTTTAGGCGGTTATTTTTCTAGACGCGCTGCAACGCGTCCGGCGCAAGACTCTCTGTACCGCTGGCTTGGAAAAAGGCCGTCAAAATCCCCCCAAACCGGCTCATTACTCCACCACTGTGAGCAAAAGCATGCCTCTCCGTCTCACGGGTCACACAATAGATTACCCAGAATGCCTCATGATTAAGTCCCAGGCACTCGCACCAGCTTCATAGATTTTATTCTTTTATTTTCTTTCTTCTTAAAATGGACCACTTCTTCCATTGAAAATATAAATAGAATACGAGGTTGGGGGATCAATGTAAAAATCTCCTTAGAAGTGGAGACCTTCAAGGTCATTCCATGCGGCTACGTTTACAGAAAGGGAACATAATATTGCTTATTGATTTGTGATTTTTTTTTTTTTAATAAGCCTTTTGCCTCGGATTAGACATGGTAAGCTATTGACCGTTTGTTCACACTGGTTTGCACTTTGACAGTAAAGTAATTGTTGGGCAATGGATGTGTAGGCTTCACAACGGCGTACAGTGAGGAAGGTGCATTTCAGGCTGGCCAATCTGATTAGACCACGTTAATGCGGGGGAACCCAGATGTGCATATTGCATTAGCTCTTTCCTTTGGCTCGCTGTTGCCGATGTAGTCCCTGTGCCGGAGAGATGGTCTGTAATGGCTCCCGGAGTTCACCGCTGCTGCTGAGCAGATCTCATTATCGCAACGCGAGTCGCTTTTTAACACGACTCCGTCATTACCGTTAAAGCATGTCTCCCCTTCCAGGCCGACACAGAGAAGTGCCGATTCTATATTCTACATCCGGAGAGAAAGCTGTAGATCTGCTAGACCTGCACAGTTCTCCACTTTTAATGCAAAATCTATTTAGATCAAAACTACAGCTCCCTCGAACAGTCCGCTAGCACAGGGGTGGATAATTCCAGTTCAGGTTTTTTGCTTCCATCGGTTAGCCAGGCTAAATGAGCTAGCTGGCTGTATTACACCAGCACTGGTTCACTCGTAGATTAGATCACGGTAACATGTTCACGCGCTTATCAAGAAATGCAGCCGAAATGTCAGCTGGCGTAAACGTTAGGGCTAATAAAGTAATTAAGGCCAGAAGCAGATACAGCCCCAGACTGTCCACCTCGACACTCCAGACTAGCATGTAGGAGGCCCAGCTCTGCACTTCGCATTCATGCATAGTCTAACGGGGCAAATGGAATTCCCTTAAAAAAAGTTTTTTTTTTTGTTTTTTTTTTTTTCTTCACAAACACAGTTCAACACCTCGTCGAGCTGAGTTTCTGCAGAAAAGGTCTAACGCTTGAGTCTATTTTCAGGCAAAGAATAGGACAAATATTGAGCAAAAGCGGGCTCGGGTGCGATTTACACCTTACCGTTACCGTAATTACTGACTATTATATAAACGCAGAACGAAAAAGGTAACAGAAAGGCGGTGACAGAGTGATTTGTGTCGCAGACGTTCGGGCTCCACGAACGCCTCTCCAGTTCATTAACCCGGACCTGGGGGGGGGGGGGTCTGAAAAGACTCTCGAGCGGAAGCCGCCACAGGCCGTTGAGCGACAGGCCTCGACCTTCCCCCCAAAACTGGAGCGAGCGGTCTCCCCACGGTCACGCTCAACCCGACCGACACTACAGCGGAGCGGGGGGGAGGAGACCGGCGGCGCGGCGCGCGATCGTCACACCGCCGGTCGCACTTCCTCCGTCCCGCCAGGCGAATATCAGGACGTGTACGCGCCGCTCAGAAAGTTAATCGCCATCGCCGCCGCCGCCGGACGGAGACGGTCCCGTCACACGCCGTTTCGCATGTTTGGATTGGTCATTTAATGTGAGGCGGCGGGGGGGGTGGGGGGGGGGGAGGTGGAGGAGGGAGGGCTGCTGGGGGAACCGTCCTGCTGAAGGCTCTCCCCCAGCGCTTGCGAGAGGCCCGCGGTTTGGTATGGAGCGGAGCGGTAGTGAACCGTTGGCCTGAGCGTCGCCCGAGGAGCCGAGGGCTTCGGGTGGCCGAGGGTGTGCCCCAACTGGCCTCCTAACCACAGTGTCCTCAAAGCATGCACTGTTTAGTACGTACTCTTTAGTACGTACTGGGCAGTATGCAAAAAATATATCCTCCATACTATTTTTCGACCATACTGCCGTTCCGCCCTTTGCGCAGCTACACCAACGTGCCGCCAGTGAAGCTGCTCCTCATTTTTTAAGCGAATCACCGTGTCATATTTATGAGACCAAAATGGTTGTTTACTTCTCAAATATACATATAGCAAATTCTGGGAAATAGGTTTACTATCTTTGGATTTTAAGTACACTACATTTAGAGATCCATTTTTGCCTGCTTAACAACTTTCTTATCCAGTGTACTCAACAAGTATACTCAATAGTAGGCAAGTGCGCTGGCTGGGACAGATTTTGTCTCGCCACACACCAGCGCCCTCTTCAGGTTGACCAGGTGCCTGACAGGCCACTTGTGGCCACTGCACAGGAAGTCTACTCCACTGGACCAATGGCTGAGCATGGTGAAGGGAAGCGGTGGCTGGCTGGCCTTTCCCAGGGCAGGGCGTGTCCTTGTCTGGGCTCTCCCCCCGTGGCTGACAGGCCAACGTAGCAGCAATGAGACAGCTCCACAAACACACTCTGGTAAATTACCCACACAAACTGTCAGACCTACAAATGCACTGTGACATTCCAGCACATTGCAACTCGGGATAAAAGACCGAAAAAAATGTCTCGCTTATAAGCTGGTTAAGGAGAGCACTATTCAGTGTGAGAGACATGCCCATGCTGCCCTCACGCCTGTCTTATCAGCAAGTGAAAGGAAGTCGGCTCTTTCGGGACCTGGACTCCGGGCATGCGTTAGCATAGCACAGCAGGTTTTATTATTTGCGTTCACAGTCACAGGCGATGGCGCGGACGAACGATAGCGGTAACGGCGCGACCCTCAGGGTGACGGACAGGGACGTTCGGCAGGCCCGGAGCAGGACGGCAAGCGTGGGCACGCCTGGCCGAAAGCTAGCCGCTCCGCCCAGCCTTCCGGAAAGATCACACTACGGAGACTGTGGGAGATGTCACAGTACATTACCGTCATCTGAAAGATGTTCTCATCCAGAGCGACTTAGCATTTTTACACAGTAAAAGCAAGTCAGGTTAAGTACCTTGGCTCAAGGACACAATGGAAATGTCCAACCTGCAACCTTTGGGTTACAAACCCAGTTGCCTAACCATTATGCTACACTGATGCCCCGTTAAGCACAGTAAAACAGAGCGAAACAATCCGCTGGCAGAAGTGATCGCAAAATCGATATGGGGAACGGAGGCATTGCGTGCCTTCCTCACCCCTTTCCCTCGTAACGCTCGCGAGGTCACGTGACCTCGTCAGGGTCGACCGCGTTGGTTGACATTTCGCAGGGTTGGAGGGTCAACCTGGCGCCGAACGCGTAGCCGCTTCGAGTCGCCAATTAATGAGTTCCCCCAGGCGCCAGAGGAGGGCCGAATCCGCTGTAGGCCCAATGCCGGGGTCAAAGTTCAAGGGAACAAGTGGCTTCGGCCTGAGCGGGGGGAGAAGGCAACCGACACACAACAGGCTTTGATTCGTCCTTTCCCCTCAGAAGTCTCCTAGCGCCTGTCAAGGCCAACTTAAATCCCGGCCGGGCGGAGAAGCCTCTCCTTCTGTGGTCAAGGAGACGGAGAAACGTTCCGAAGCGACTCGGGAACATTGCTCGGAGATCAAGCCGGCGGTTTAGGGCTCGCTCGGGAGATTAAAGGACCGTTCCTGGGAAACCATACGGAGGGATCAAAGCGTGGCGTACTTCAGAACGCCATGTACAGCGAGGCTGGACGGAGACGGAGGCAGGGCGGCAACACGCTCTTAAATAAGGGGAAACTGCTTTAATGTGTTTAATGTAGAACGACGGTGACGATATTAAATGGCCCTCTGGAGGATTTCATAACTGCGAAACCTCATTTTAACTACAAAATAGCAGGTGTGTGTGTGGACGTGTATGTGTGTGTGGTGTGTGTGAGTTTGGGGGGGGGGGGGGGGGCTCTAGGTATTTTGCCATAGTGCCTAGGGGTTAATGCAGCATCTTATTGTTACCATACTGTCCGTACATACTGTCTATGTCCTTTTGTCGAAATTTAAATGCTCTTTTTTTGCATGGGTGGCCCTTTTTTAGGTGGATGAAATAAATCAAGGTAATGGAGTTTGCCACCCATGATGTCAAGCGCAGAGAGGCCCACATCGGTACAGAAACACAGCTCCACCCTTCCGCAGCCTCCTCACGCGATTAGCAGGGGCGACGTAGAGAACGCCGGCGGGCCGAGGACAGAGATTCGGCACGCGGCGCGCCCTAGGAGGCACTCCGCCTGGACGAGGAGTTATTTCCTCAGTCCGAGAGAAAACCGTCCCAACTTCCATTTCGCACTAACGCACTTCCTGTCATCAAAGAAAGAAAAAAATCCATCACTTTATAAAGCAACGGTGTTTTTATTTATTTTATTTATTTTTCTGTCGGTGGCCCTGAATGCTTCCTCTATGAACAGCTGAAGTGGGTGGGGGGGGTAAAAAAAATAATAAAATTAAATGAATGAATGAATGAATGAATGATTGAATGATTGAATGAATGAATGAATGAATGAATGAGTGAATGAATGAATGAATGAATGAAAGGCTTGGGAAATTGAGACAGTTTCCAGACAAAAGGCCCGTCTGTCTGCTGCTCTGCGGCAAACCCTGCTCAGCCGCAGACGAACTTGGAATGAGGTCACACGGAGAACGCAAATGCCCCCCCCCCCCCCTTCCCTTCCCTCCCCATCCCTCCCCCTCCGCCCGCCCCCAAACACCCCCCCCCCCCCCCCACCACCCGCTCTCCCCTCCCGCAAACAACAATTCCTCAGCTTCAGCTCCGCCAGACAGCTCCTCCGTCTTATTCCTCAAAAGGCGGGAGGACGGCATCTGCCCTCGCATATGGCGCGGAGAGAAAATTACCCCCCCGAGCAGGAAGCGTCCGGACAGGGCTGACCCGGAGACCACGCCCAAAACCTGCTCCCTGCTCGTCGACCTGGTCCAAGTGGCCAAGTGCGCATGCAGAAACAAAAGAGGCGTGGCTCTCGCCGTTCAAGGGTACCGCATCATCGCCAGAGTCACAGCCCTGGCTAAGTCCAGGTGTAACTTTACACTGGACAGGTATTCAGGCATTATTTTTAAAATATATTCTTTTAATGGAAAGACAGTAGATAAAAAAAAATAGTGTTTTTGCTTGATGAACACAATAACAATAAGCATAAAAGGTTTTGATGAGTTTTATGTAATAACATTACTGTAATTTTGTGTGCAATTACATAGCCATCGCTTAATTGTCTCCTAATTTATGGAAAAACTAAAGTGCTGCCACCAATGAAAAATCTTATTATCTATTAGTTTCACGGGCCCTGCTGTTGTTACATTCACTGATATAATAATTGGCACTCTAATGTGAGGGATCTAACAACAGAGAATGGATGTTTTTAGCAGAACTAGTCAGAGTATAATCTTTTAAGTACATAGGAAAAAAAAAGAGTTTGGTGTTGCAAGAAGTAAAAAAAAAAAAGATTTTTTTAAAAAGCCCGGAAAGCAAAATGTTTTGAAGTGCCTTTGATCAGAAGATCTTTCAGCAAAGTTTAAACTTGAATTTTAATTTTGGGATATAATTTCCAAATTTCCCATCAATAATTTAACCAACCTAATCTGCCTTTTTTTTTTTATTTATTTTTTTTACTACTTTGTGAATATGAAACGATGTACATCCCAACATCAGAGATACCCAGTAATCTAATTTAATTGCCTTCAAAATCTGCTTAATATATTTTATAATAAGCAACTTGTCTATATTGGAAAGCTTTATATGGACTTTTGTAATATCTTCCAAGTTTCCGCAGAGACATGGTGATGCTTCTGTGGTAGGAAAAGATAACTATTAATTAGAGAAACCATCAGTCAAAAGGGATATCAGAATATGAGTGTGTAGATATAGGGAGCACAGAGAATGTCTAAGGACACACTTTCTTCATTTACTCACTGCCCTCTGCTGAAATTCATCGGTAAATATGAATATTTATAATGGAGGCCCTGGTTATAAATTCCACATCTCGGGCAAGGCCTGGCGCTGGACCATCTTTATCCCCTATCGACTATCTTTCCCAAATTCCATTTCAGTGGATTTTTACCTGCACTATTCAGGTCATGTCCTCAACCCCCCCCAAAAAAAAAAGAAAACTCCTCCTCCTCCTCCTCCTCTTCACTTCCCCCTCCCCCCCCCCCCCCCCCCCCCCCCCCCCCCCCGACCCACACAAATTCCAGAGGGAATACCCTGTTATGAGCCAAAACCAGAACCCTCGCCCAAAAATCTCTGCCCTGCACTGCTCGCAGAAATGCAAAAGCAGAGACACACCCGGGGGGCATGGTTGTGCATAGCCCCCCCGCCCCTCTCATTACATTACACTACAGGCATTTGGCAGACGCTCTTATCCAGAGCGACGTACAACAAAGTGTATAACCATAACCAGGAACAAGTGTGTCGAAAACCCTAGAGGGAAGTACCGTTCCAAGTGCAGGGAACGACCGCTCTGTCTCTGAGCCCCAGCTGGTGGGAAAGTGGGCGGAGCCTGGGGGGCAGCCTGGCAGAGGAGCGCGCCGCTAACTGAGGAGAAAACATTTTTTAACGAAACCCCCGTCAGGACACGCTCCCGCGAGCGATGGGGCGCGGCCCGCGGCGAACGCCACGCCTCACGGGTCCTCACCTGGGCGTGGCCCAAAACGCAGGCTGTCCGCCCCGATCGCACGGGACCAACCGCAAACAGGCATGAGCAAAGACAGAGGAAGGGAGAGCGATGGCGGGAGAGAAAGAGGCAGAGAGAGAGAGGGACAGAGAGGGAGAGGGAGAGGGAGAGGGAGAGGGAGAGGGAGAGGGAGAGGAGAGGGAGAGGGAGAGGGAGAGGGAGAGGGAGAGGGAGAGAGGGAGAGGGAGAGAGGGAGAGGGAGAGAGGGAGAGGGAGAGGGAGAATGCATGAGAGATAATTAGAGAATTAGTGGGAGACAGTCACCCAAAGCGAATGGAAATGAGTGTGAAGAAGAGCGGAGAAAGAGAGAGAGCAGGGGGAGCGAGAGCGAAAGTGAAAGAGAGAGGAGAGAGTGAGAAAGAGAGAAAGAGAGGAGAAAGAGAGAGAGAGAGACAGGAGAGAGAGCAAGAGTGACAGAGAGGCAGGAAAGAGAATGAGTGAGAGAGGGGAGAGAGAAAGAGAGAGCGAGAGACAGACAGCATGACTCGAGTACATGACATACTCTAGTACATTAGAGTAATTGAACACTTAAAGTTCACACTGGAGATGCACCTCATTTAAAACAACTATAGTCAGGATCATTTCCAATGAAAGTTGCACTTAGCCGCTAATTACTGGAAAGGGCAAGATGTGATTTGCGAATCATCCCGTCCAAGAGAGAAAGCTTCTGAGTGGGGGAGCAGAACATTTCTTTGGCACAGGGGGACAGCAGACTGATCGTCTGAGGAGCTCTCAGCTATCTTTCCTGATCATTTGGGTAACAGCATTCATTCATTTCACCGTTCATTTGTGTTATTTGAGGGGCTCCAGGACCCAAAGCAGAGGATGTACCCTTAATGTGGACCACTGGCTCTTAAACATTTTAATACCGGGACCCAAATTAGAAATGGTTTTTAAAACTGGGAACGCAATTAGAAATTTAGTACCTTCTAGGGACCCATCAAATACACATACTAGCATAGCTGAGTGGACTGCAGACTCATTTTGGGGGCACACCTTATACACTCCAGTGACCCTTTTTGGGAAAAAAAAAAATGAAAAAAATGATAATGGATGTAAGAGTGTAATGTTGCAAAGTCTGCACAATATGCCAAGATGCTGCTCCTGCCACTGCCCAACCTGCACAATCAGCACAGCTGACTCGGTAAGACGGCAACCCGTTCCAGCAGTGAGAAAGCCATCGGCCATTTCAGGACAGCGCGAAGAGGGCCGCGGCTGGGCGGCGCATCACAAATTTCACCTGAGCTCGCTGCACTGCGCAGTACAGCTTACCTTCAAACGCGGGCCTCGATTCAGCCGCCATTCACCCTCAGCTTTCACTCACTCACAATTAAAAGCAAACGTTGTAATTTCTCGACAAAGCACAGTTTGGTGAGTTCACCAAACGTCATTGCGACCGTGAAGAAAATGTAAACATTAATGCTTGCTTTTATTTGTGAGTCAAACAAAAACAAACGGTGACTGAACCCAGGACATTATTTCCATTGCAGTAGTTTTCGGTCGACTGTTTGAAAATGTACATCGCAGGCTTGTGTCAGTCGCACAGAAACACGGATGAGCTATAGCAGTCAGCACCATTAGCATCACAGCTGAACGTGGAAACAGAGCATTAGCACCTTGTAAGTAAGCCCCTCGCTTCAGACACCGTCAGTGGCTTAGTCACTGGCAAAGTGCAAACATCCTGTTTATCCCAGTTCAGCAGTAGGGATGGTGTTATCTTGCTTGCAGTCACTCTGCATGGCCCATCACTATACACACTGACAAGCTGTTACCACCCTCTCATGTAAACTGAACAACAACACAGCCTGCAAGATCTGTGGAGAGATCTTACAGGCTCTTTCACCACAGTAAAACTGTCGGCCTCCTGACGAGACTGCGTCAGCACAGATTTGGGACGGCCAGTAAAAAAAAAAAAAAAAGCAAGCAGTTCAGGAAGGACTGTAGTACTGTATACGGTGTTGAAATTGTGTTACGACAATTTCAGAGTCTTTAAGAACTTTATTTCCTTACATGCAGCCTCATCATTGCATCAGTTCAGGGGCGTGTCTAATGGGGTTGCCAGGGTGGCACTGTCCAACTCTGGAATTTCATTGGCCAGCCCAGGTGCCACCCATATCTTTCCACCTAAAACAACACATTATCATTGGGTAATATAACTGTTAACCGATAGTGTGGCCTTCCCTTACTGAATCCACTTTGGGAGCGAGGTGGTTGAGACAGGAGAGAGGGCCACCTTTTAAAAGAGGGCCAAGCAGCTGGTGAAAGGTCCTGAAGCTGGTCGAACCTCCACGCCGCCATTTTGGGAAAACGCCGGTGGGCCGACGGCCGGAGCCGACGGAGGTCCGATAGAGGCTCGCAGGCCAGGAGGGCCCAGCACCGGCGCCCTGCTTGGGATTATAACTCCACAAGTTGGGGCGCTGAGAGTATTCCTGCTCATGCAGCCAAATCCCTCACTGCCTCTCCTTCATCAGGCTGAGTAGCTCGGCATCACAAGCGTGCCCCGAAGCAAACAACCCCCCCCCCGCCGGTATCTCTCCCTGACAGCTCAAGGTGGGGGGGGGGGGTGTGGGGGGGTGCAGGCTCTCCCATCACGAACACACAGCCTTAATATTCAACGGGTGCGCGGGACACCCGCTCGCGAACTCGCGCCCGAGACCATCTGGCACCCGGCGTTCATGAAATAAGCATCTGCGTGCATCGGAGGATAGCCTGTCGGTGTGAATGTCCATCACTTCAGACGAGGCCCTCTTCCTTCTTCCCCCCGCGCCGCATGAGCTGTATGCTAACAGCTGTGCTGTAAAACTGTCCTCCCGCTGCTAACGGGCTGGGAAGGGAGTCAGGGTACGGTCTGAGGGGAGCGCTAGCGGCATGTTTTATTCCGCGCCGCGCGCACATCTCCCGGTCCCGCCGTCCTTGGCCCTGCCGAAGGACCGGAGCGCGAGGCTCTTTGTTCTGGACACGGCCAAAAACGAAAAAAATAAAAACTAAACTAAAAACAGGCAAAAAACCGAGGAAACCGTGCTCGACGCTTTGCTTACAGCTTCCTGGCCCTCTCTCTCCGCTGCGTCTTACGGGCAGAGACGACCCACGGCCAGAGGCTAACGTGCGCCTAGCAACCAGCCGCCGAACGCGCAGCTCGCCGGAACACCTGCGTCTGCCGGGGGGGGGGGCCTCTCGCTTAACCTGGCCGGGGCCCTCGCGGCCGCGACGCTAAAAAAACCGATTTCGTCAGCCGAATCGCCGCGGCGACGCACGCGAAGGAGACCAGGGGCCCAGCTGCTGACACCGGCCCCCCGGGTGGCGGGGGGTGCGGGGAGCGCTGAAGCACTGGGGGGAATCCGGGGCGAACGCGCCGCGCAGGTGCTCAGCGTCACCACGGTTTCATTTAACATAACGGAAAAATAAACACGCGGACACTTCACAAACGCGTGCACTTCCCGGCACAGTCAACAGCAGCTCACTCCATTGTGCTGCTATTGTTATTTTCTTTCCACACAAACAAATAACAACTTCCAAACAGGTTTTTTTTCTCTCTCTCTCTCTCCCCCTCTCTCTCTCTCTCTTTTCTCCATAATATCGCGTCTCCGGTCTTCCCCAGCGAGCGCAGCCTCCCACATCAGGTCTCAGCTGACTGGCAGACGGCCTTTTATTTTCAAGATTCCAGAGTTACAGCGTAATTGGGCGATCGCACCGCGCGCGCTCTCGCACCCCGGACCGGCCGCGTGGGGAAAGACGCGAGCGAGCAAACGCCGCTGTGAGGTTTTTTTTTTTTTTTTTTTTTTTTTTTCCCTCTCTCTATAACACGAGAACCAATGAGATCGTCCGTACTCCCACGCCACAGGAAAGCCTGGCGGTTGGAAAGCTTGCCTCCAGAGAGGTCTGCTTCACGCGCTTCCTTAGGACCAGGCAGCGGGCCCCTCGTGAGTCACGCTGTACTGCGATTTACTGCAGGCCCTGCGTCCTGTGAGCTGCACTTCATCAGACTATGAATATTCATACCGGTACCCCTGCTTATCAATTAAGGTAAGCAGAGTGCCAATAGAGATATCGTTATATAGACCCCGCGGTCCGGAAACCAAGTCCGGACAACAGCGGTGCCAACTCTGGCTGGCAGTTCTGCGGGGGATACGGAATGAGCTCTGGGGTTCGTTCCCAGTTTTGGGGAAAAAAAGGACACAGTAAAAAAAAATACATTTAAAAAAAAGTCATTCACGCATATTTTCCAGACCTGGGGCAAATACGTATTTGTTTTGGATTCAAATACTTCTCTGCGCTCTGTTGATCTTGCCTGCTGCAACTGAGCATGCCAATATGACCAGACCAGACCAGACGAGGTCTGCACCTCTGAGAGAATTACCTTGGTTGGTTCCAACACACCCAGACGAGATCAGTGAAGCGTGGAAAGCATCTGAATCCAAAAACAAATACGTATTTGACCCAGGTCTGGTATTTTAAATTTCTTTTTTGATTCATCCTCCGTTCCATCCTTCATATCCGTGCCGAGCCTGACTCAGGACCGACTGAGACGCGTGACTTTACCGCCGTCGGCGCTGCTCCGTGATCCGTGTAGCGGTTCTAGAGGAAGCGGTTCCGGCATCGAACTGGACGCCCCTTCGCTCGGACCGTCTGCGAGGGCGAGCCGCTCTGAACTCCGAGCGGCCCTCCACAAGAGGGGCGTGTGCGGCTTGTGACGAGCGCTTTGAGTAGGTCCTCGCCCCCCGCCCCCCCCCCCGCCCCCATTGCCTTTCGCCGCGTGTCTCCAGTGAGAGGGACGGTCAGTAAAATCTCCCTCGGTGGTAATTCAACAGCATCGTCTGCGAGCGAGTGTTTATAAAAGAAAACGTGATAAGTATAAAAATTATTACTGGGCGCGTGTTTTACTTTCGCGATGGAGAAGCGATACAGTTCAGCGCGCACAACGCTCGACCGCCCCTCGGTATGAGAACCACCGCGAAACAAGATGGACGCCGGTGCCACAAAGCATAAACACCCACATTGCTGCAAAAATTAAAAAAACAAGTCGAGCACAACGAGCATTTTGGTTTTACACTTAGACTGAAAAATTTCTATTTTATTTTCTAAATGAGGCAAAAAGATGTCAATGAGGAGAGATAATTTAATTTGTCAAGCAAAAACTCACTTAAAAAAAGCTAATATATTCTATTTAAGAGAGAGAGGAAAAAAAAGAAGTCTCATTAGAAAACTAAAACACTTAAGACACACAGACTTTTGAGACAGACATTTTCTGCAGCGATGGCCTTCCGAGTCCTAATCGGCGGGGCGAGTTAGGTGACGTTCGAAGGCTCGGCGTGTCCAAACGCACATCCATCAGCTTCACGCTTCTCACAGGCGTACGTTAACGCTCCCTCTGCAGGGACGGTACGAGTGCGGCTAGCTCCAGCGAACAAACTGCCTCTATACCCCACCCCCCCACAGCCTGCCGTCGGCTTGAAGGACACAGTTGTGAAGTGGGCGTGCGAGGGGGAGTGGAGGGGGGGGGAGGGGGGCACAGAACCACTTCCAGCACAGCCCCACAGGGAGGCCGCCCGGCTCACCTTTTGTTTGCTGTGCGCAGGGATGCGCTGTGCATCAATCTGTCAGCAAGCGGCTCTCCGGTCAAGCGTGGAGACAACCTCTCACCGAGCGAGCCGCTCACGGGAGACCTGCCCCCGCCCAGCCCCCCCCCCCCCTTTACCGCCATCCCGCGCACTGCTCATCGTCTGCGGTGGAGCGCCACGGTCGAGAAAGGGGGGCAAACCGCCAACCGAGAACTAAATGAAGGACAGAACTGCACGCTTGTTTTTTTTTAAAGGGAGGGCGATAAAAACCTGTTTCTTTCTCCACACCAGAAACGACTGCCGGCTACGCCGCCGAGCATCATGGGAGCGAGCACCTCGCCGCGTCACCTGTCCTGGGAGGGGTGTGTCAGAGGCATCGTCTGAGAGCCCCCCCCCCGGGACTCGCCACCCGCACGCGTGGCCCAACGCATCGGCCTTCCCCCCGCGCTGATCAAAGCCAAGCGCAAGCTGCCCTTCTGATTTCCCAACGCTTCGCCGCGCAGTCCCGGCGGTGCGGACGCAGGACTGCTTAAAACCCGAGGGGGGGGGGGGGGCTCACCCCGCACGTACACAACCGCACGCGTAGTCTCCCGTTTCAGATCCACGTTTCACCGACTGGAGGAGGGAGATACAAAATGGAGGCGCGGTGGAAAACAAGCGCCTCACTGTTAAAAAAACACAAAAAACACAAACCCTGTACGTTCAATCCTGCCCCTCTCACTGAGCTCTCTCAGCTGTCGCTGGATGGCCTGGTGCACACCAAAGAGCTTCTGATTAAAGTCATCAACTCGCGTGCGAGCACAGCAGTGCACGTCGCGCTTGCTGCAACGAATACCGTGCATATCTCGAGGCCCAATGTCATAAAAGTGCATGTTGCGTTGCCACGACCGTGTTCGTAAATATTTTTGCGCCCAAATAACTTTGTCGCCGCTGCGGTTTTACTTGAAAATCTGGAAGCGGCTCTGTTTCGCTTCCTGTTTCGTGCTGCCGCAGTCCCAGCCTTACGCCGGCTCCTTCAGTTGCAAGAGGCCGTGCGGTAATGCAGGCACTGCATTAGGGGCTCTTCAGAACGATTGCACTGGAAGCGCAAGGCTCTCCCATGCATTCAAACGGCGCAGAGAGGAAAACACTTGATAGAAAAAGAAGAAGAAAGAAAAAAAAAACTCCCCATCCCCAGTAGAGTCAGGAGATAAATGCAAAGCTATTATGGAGAGACATACCTCGGAGGTATGAGTTAAATATGCATGGGCAACGTATGCCGCGGTAGCTCTCAACCCATCAGGTCTCCGTCGGGTTCAAGAAACGCCTAGCAGTGCCTTTGTTTCTCGGCGACTGTCGGGTAAGTGCGTTTCCGAGAGGTTAACCTCTTCCTGATTCCCCCCCCCCCCGGGCCAACGCATCATTGGCGGCTGAGATTCCGTCCCATGAGCCTTTGCGCGACACGCACAGCTTTAAAGAGTTACGGGAAGCGAAGCGGCGGAGAGGTGACCTTTCCGTTCCAGGTAACCGTGAGCGACGCCGAAGGAAACGCATCACGCTCATTGACTGGCACTGACCTCCGCTAACTGCCATAAAAATCCCAGATTAAATATTGATGTTGTTCGGGAGGAACCCCCCTTCGACTTTCGGCCGTAACAGTATAAAGCCAGAGCGAATCCGCTAAAGCCCGAATCAAAACGTACCATAAACTCTGTCTTAAAAATAAATGCCACTTTGTTCTTCATAGTTTGATGGGATCACCTCATCAACTCGCCGCACTGTGTGAAGAAAAAAGGGGAAGACTTGAAATGAGTCAATGAGTCAAAGTTAAGTTATTGAATCCAGGTCATTTATTTCTAGGTTTTTGACTTGCGGGAGTAATAAAAAGCTAGGAACACTCGTTTGTTCGTTTCTTGTCGTTTTTTTTTTTTGTTTTTTTTTTTTTAAACGAAATTATAAAGGTGTTGAAAAGCTTGTGTCAAGAACTTGAGACAAATAAAGGCGCTCTTTGGTGCATGGGTCGATGACTCCAGGCTTTATAACATTTTCATAGAAAAGGTACGCCTTGGGATTTTATTAATATTTCAGTCGTGCTTTTTGATATGCTTTTTTGTGTGTTGAGCTGGTACCAGAAAACATGAGGTACACATCTATAATGTATAAAGGCAATCAGAGGTGAAGACATGGTTATGTCAGAAGCCCACTTGCCTTTTAAAAAACAAACAAACAAACAAAATGATGTTTGTTTGTTTTTTTTGGTGGTTTTTTTCCCCCCCAACAGGCCCTTGTGAGCATAAGGATGGCCGAGCCCTCCCAACTGCATCTTTTCCAGAAGACATACTGGCATTTAAATTGAATGTAGACCTGTTTTTTGTTGTTGTTGTTTTTGTTTATTTTTGGTGGTGGTGGCGGCGGTGGTGGCAAGGGACAGTGCAACAGGGCCACAGCCAATTACAAGCAGGGGCCAGGGGCCCCCGAGGACCTCCCGTGCGCTGCGATTGGGCCCCGTCTCCACCGCGCGGACGACCCGGCGCGGTCGGCCGCTTCGCCTCGTCGAGGGGTCAGCCTCGTACGGAGTCGTAACCCTCTGCTAACGGCGCGAATCCCCCAACGGGCGACGGCGAAGGTTTCGCCGAGGAATCGACTTCCCTTTCGAGCCCCTTGATCAAGAGCAAGCGAACCTGCGGTTAATGAACCTTGTGGGGGGGGGGAATAAAAAACGACCCTTCGCTTACAGGTTACAGGTCAGGGGGGCAGGCCAATCACATTGTCAAGCGTTCCTAATGACGTACCGAAACTCACGTGCACATGCTCAAGGGAAGCTTCTCACAAAACTTTTTAAAAAATAAAATAAAATTTGAGGCCACGCTACGCACATTACGTAAAATAAAACAGCATTCCGTACCGCCAGCTTTAACCGCGCGGGATTAAGGAAGAACGACAGCGAGTCGGCTTTTCGTGACACGCGGAAAAAAGGAAATGACACGTCGCCGGAAGGAGGCTGGCGATCGTCCAGCGCCGCGCGGCGGTGTGTGAACTGGAAGCCGCGCTCGAAAGAAGCGTCCCGGTGTAAATGAGCCCCGGGTGACGGGTTCTCCCCCCCCCCCCGCGTTCCCGGAGTAAACCGTGTTTATTTACCCTCGCAGGCCCACTCTGCCGTGCATGTAAAATCGGAATGGGCGGGGGGGGGGGGGGGATTCGACGGGGCTTCACCGTGTCATTAAACCCCCTCCTCCTCCTACGCCGCGTGTTCACTCCGCATTCACCCGGTAATTCCCGGTAATGTGGGCTTCCCGTTCCTGAAGGGCCCGCTCCAGCTGCCTCTCCTCCGCTCAGGCTCGGGCTCGAAGGCCCCGCCCGGCGGACGATCCTCGCGGCGCGCATCCACTCCGCCGGAGAGGCACCCGCCGCCCCGCCCCGGCCTGGGGGGAGGCGTCCCGTAACGAGGCTGCGGTGAGCCCGGTCCGCGACAGACCGCTGCCTAATTTCCACCACCCCGCCGCCGGGACCCGCCGCCTCCATTTTGATACCCGAAGCCCGTACCGTCGACCAAAAACAGCGACGGAGACCATTAGATCGGAGAGATTGTTGTGAGTGGGGACAGTGTATTAGTCTCTTACCATAGTCTATAACGGTGTTTCTACTCTGGCTCCGTGGCTTAGCAGCCCTCTGACACGGCCAGAGGACTCATAATCTGCAGCACACAATCGTGCTGGCGGTAGTCGTTCCGTCGGCCTGACGGATTCTTCTCTGTCCTTATAAAGGCAAGTCAATGTCAAGCCCTTCCTGACTAGAAACAAACAGAATTAGATTTTTTTTTTTTTTTTTTGCCTGTTGAGCTAACAGCATGGATCACGTATTTTTTTGTAAGCAAACTGCCAGTCGTATTTATTTTGAAAGTCATTTTAATCAAATACGAGGTAAAACTTATTTCAAGCACAGCCTTAATGTGGCAAGTAAGCGCGTGCTGGTTAGATCTCAGAACACAGATGCCTCGTGATGCGTATGCACCAACAGCGATGAGAATAACACGCTGTCCTTCATCCCCCAGTGCAATTTCCCCGGTTCTGGAACCGCGACAGAACAATTTATTTCCCGATGTCATTCTGACCCCCGAAGGTCTCCGTGTCGATGCGTGCGTGAGAATAAACAGTCAACGGTAGAGTTTGGGTCAAAGGTGCGCATAAGAACTGTCAACGGCAGCGTTCCGGTCATACGTGTGCGTGAGAATAAGCACGCAACAGCAGCGTTCTAGTCATACCTAGGAGTAAGAACGAACACTCAACAGCACAGTGGCACAGCTTTAGTTAACTGCGAGAGCAAAGGTCCCTGCTAACAAATACTTTTTTTCTCTTTCAGCCAGTTGACCGGTTTATCCTGCTGTGAATAAAGTCAAATTAAAAGCTCCCCAAAGCTAGTGCATTAGCATATTATGCCGAAAATAACTCATTAGGAGGACAAATTAGTTGAACAAAATATTTTGATGATTCCAATATTTCTGTGTCAAGTTAAATTAGTAAAGCGATACGAATTGAAGGCTAGTGTGAACTTTTGAGGTCGAATCATTGCACACTTCTGGCACATTGAGAGTCGATGGTGTTGCCCTTTTACCCATACCATTATTTATTTGTCAAAATGCAATCATTCTGTAGAAAAATGAGAAATTAATTGCATCATGATCGCATGCATGTTTAAAAACGTATGACATAATTTAAGTATTTTTGAGATTAAATAACAATTGGTGTGTGCTTGTCATGAAATAGTTCAAGAAAACAAATCCACCTGTTAACAAACTTTCAACTGAATAATGTCCCAATTTCATTGGCTTTAAGTTACAAAATGACTTGTGGTTTAAAGATTCTCAACACGGCCAATGTTATAGGTATTCAATCAAAGAACCAAATCTATGAACAGACAATTTAATCAAGAAGATTTAAGAAAAAAATGAATTCTTTAATGGTAATTACAGGGAAGAAGTTTGGCAGTACATGCAAATGACCTATAAACAGGTAAAAATTTGCGGTTATTAGTTCAAAGAGATTGGAGTGACCTGCCAGCCAACCAAGCAGAAAACTCAAATTAAAAAATGTGCCTTGTGCCAAATCTCGGTTTTGCATAGTGAACTTGGAATGGGGTGAGTGAAAGAATTTAAAACCAGATGACTAATGAGTATTTATTATTTAAACGAAGTCGCTCCAAGTTGTGTGAAGCAGCAACCATGTCGACTGTAGGCTATGCTTTTCTGTTTCTACACGTAGGCTAGTGAGGCATAAAGCAAGACTTTTTTTCTCTTTTTTTCTTCCTGGCTACGGAGGACTTGCAAACTGTGTGCATTTGTGTAATCAAGGACAATTTCACCCCCAAAAAGATGTGGATTAATGTGTAAATCGACCATTAGTCACAGGCTCCAATATAAACAAGCGATACAAGCCTGATTCATTATAGCAGCATTGCTGTCTGACAAGCGTAATTACAAGTACGTTGCGATACTTCCAACACATCTCATCAAATGAAATAGACACCGACAACCAAAGTTGCCAGTGATCCAAATCTGGAGCAGGTGTCTGTCAAGATTCAACATTTCGTGATTACTGAGGAGATCGTGTTGAGTAAAAACTAGACAGGTGTCTTGCGAGATCGTTTACGGTGTTTAGAGTTAAGAACGAATGCGTATTTATCTGATTTTTCGTTAAACCCATCGAAGTGCATACTAATATGCATGCGACACCACAGAAAGCCTTTTCTCACATTAGGTAAGGTGTTTTTTTGCACAATGTTCAATAAATCAATTTCCTTAGAGCGTGTGCTTACATTGTACACATTACCAGGCCTGTGACCACAGTAAAAACGTGAAACCACAGACCTCCCCAAACGTTCGTTTCCAATCTTGAGTCATCCTGGCAATCCGACATGTCAAGCTCCCTTGACGTGCATTTGTTTGGAAAGCTTGCGGAGTTTTCGGTTAGTCCGTTATTTCTCTTCGCGGATAACCAGCCCACAGATTAAATAAAGCTGTCCAGTTAACTTGCCTGGAACTTTATCCACACCACGTCCGGCTCAGGTACGGTTGCATCCAAGCCCTCGCGACTGCACCTCGTTAGAGGAAGGGCTTTGTGCTAGATATGGAGTGAAGACGCAAATTCCGCACGGAACTTTTCACCTGTGGGCCTCCAGGGGCGGCTAAATTAAGAGAATGGAGGGAGAAAAATCACAGGCTACGGAAGACAGACCAGTGTCCTTTAGAGAGAAGGCAGGAGCAGCTTCCTGTCAGGATCAAGTCTTAAATGAGCACCACTGAGATTCATGTACACGCGCAGAAAGCAGAAACGTACCCTGCATTCTCTCTGTAAGACGTTAAAAAACGGTCCGCTCTCCACCAAGCACCGTGCTGCTCAATGCCTCACCGTTCGTCATCAATTATTTCATACTGTCTTGGAGCACTCTGTAGAATAAGCAGAGTCAACTGCTCTTTTAGGTTTCAGTTTTTTTAGATAACAGAAATGGTCAGGAGATTAATCACAATTTCCATTAGAAAATGTCCCTTTTAAAAATTCAGCGAGCGTGCGATTTCGCTCCGGTTCACAACTCGAGCGTATGGCTGGTTTCCGTCAGACCCGTCTCATTTTCTAATGGACGCTGTTAACCAAGACAAGTTTGCACTTAAACTCTGCCTCCCTAAAAGACAAAAACCTCGTTACCTCAGCAGACCTTCTTAAACCCAAAATATCTAACAGACATCTTAAGGAACAGCGCGCCCTGTTCTCTAAAGTGCAGAATGGATGATTATACACGCAAGACAGAAATATTTAAATATCCTACTCTGTGATTTGGCAAGATTCTGATGACATTTTGTTATATAGAGTTTATAAATTCACATTGCATGCATTAAAAAAACAATAAGAATTGTTTGCTAACACAATCTAGTCACGGCACCTGCCTCAGGTAGGCAGAATAGAAGCCATCTACTTCGTATAAAATCCAGCAAACGTAAAATGATTAAATTGTGGAATGATTGTTCATTGTCGCGTATCGCAACACGACGGTGGTCATATGTCTCAGTGAGCTGTGTGATTTGTTAGGACACAGCTCTATTGGCAGGGAAGTTCTCCGCTGGACCCGGATGTACTCTGTTAGAGTTTAATTAACACTGAACAGCTTATTGTGTGCCTTTCTGTCAGGTCTTTCCACTGGATCTCTTTTTCGGCAGCCGTTACGGTCCTGTTCGGTTTGAGCCAAACTGACCCGTTTCAAACTTTCAGTAAAAGAGGAATGACGCTATTGAGAGATGTCTTTCTTCTTTTTGTCAGAACGGTTTCTTTGAGTAGGCTATAGCCTAATAAGAAAAAGACTAAAAATAATTGAGTGTGTCAGCTCAAAACAATAAATAACAATTATCTACTGCATTACAACTTTTTTCATTTAAATTTTTCAAAGATAAACATGATTTATGCCCCCGTGCCTTCATTATTATGGATTTTAAAAATATAAATCACATCTTTATCACTAAAGATGAATGACACGTTCATTGTTTAATGTGATTGCACAGGTAAATGGCGAGCATTAATCTTATATAGTTCATATTGTTTGGAACTGAGATAGATATCCTGTAGCTTATTGCATCCACTATATATCAACTTGATTGAGATGGATACAGTGAGCTCCATAATGTCTGGGACAAAGACATATTTTTTCTTGATTTGACTCTATACTCTGCAATTTTAGATTTGCCATCAAACAATTCACATCATGTGGTTAAATGGAAAATTCTCAGCTTTTATTAAAGGGTGTGTTTATACATTTTGGTTGCACCACGTAAAAATTTCAGCACTTTTTATACATAGTCCCCCCATTTCAGGGCACCATAATGTTGGGTACAAATGGTTTCACAGGTGTTTCTGATTAGTCAGATGTGTTCAATTGCTTCCTTAGTGGAGGTATAAGAGAGCTTTGAGTATCTAGTTTTGATTCTAGGCTTTTGCTTTTCACAGGTGCTAATAATTAAACAGAACACAAGAGTTAAGATTGTATTATATTTTATGTACTGAAATGGAGACAGAGTGAATGTTTCAATGCCCTGTGCATCTATCCTGTGTATCTATCTTTATATATTCTGTCACCTCATTCAAAAGGAAACTTAAAAATTTAATAAGCAGACAACGGAAGTCCCACAGTGTGTAGAAAAATGCAAAAGTGGACAAAAACTTTGCTGCCATCTGTGTAGCATTTTCGCAAACCACATTGGAAGGCAACTTGCTGAGTTCCTGTGAAAACAATGGGTATCCTTAAAGTCCAAAGTAGTTGTTAAACATAAATTTCGATGCGTTCCCCATGTCTCAGTACCCGTTGAATCCTGTTCCTTGGTACCTCCTCAAAAGGCCATTTTAGGTAGAACGCGCGTGGAATAAGAATACCTCACACCTCATTTCTGCATGCTGGCTGAAGGGGAAGATAAGCCAGGTCATTGCTAGAGATGCAACCTTCATTGAAAGTCTGTCCAGGTCCTATTGTTTCTAGGATCTTGCATTGCTGGACTATCGATTCAACTGCACTGTGCCAAAAACATTGCTGAAATTGGCATCAATCATATGCTAGGGAGGGTTTTTTTTTCTAGTTGTTTTTTTTTCAATTGCTTTATTTTAAAATAGGTTATTCAACAATTTACAAAAGCATAACATGTATCAATGAAAAATGAAATATATATTCAGTGAATATTCCATCGTGCCTGTGTGTGTGTGTTTGTTTGTTTTTTTTTTCTCTTATCGGGTTTTTTTGTTCTTGTACACTCTACTTTGTTTCCCAGTGTGGCGTGTCATCATATTTTTTTTTTTTTAAGGGAGATGATTTAGTGCCATCCCTGCTAAGAACTGCGCTCGTAAGTTAAAAATCCCAAACTTTTATTTTAAGCGCGATAAACCGTTGTTTCCGAGCCTCTCTCAAAGCAAGGACACACTTGATGTCTCGCCAGATCCTCGCGGGTAACACAGAGGGATTGTAAGAGCAAACAAAATGGCTTCCATTTATGTGAGGTTTTTGAGAAGCGTAAAAGCACAAGCATTACTGATGTGATGTGGGATGGGGTGCCTGCTCGTGAAACTTGAGGCACATTTTTTTTTGGGAGAAATCCTGAATCCTTTCTTTGTTATGATAAGAACAATAAACTGGCAGGTCTGTGGAAAAAAAACAAACCTCCTGCCAGCTGTCATCTGTTGTGAACTTGTCTAATGCCAGAAAGTATTACTAAGAAGTGCAAGCATGCTCAAGGAAGGAAAAATTTCTCTATTCAATGGTTCTCAAGATGCAGTAAACACACCTCCTGATTACTGTTTTGTTTCAGACACACCACCTGTTTTTATAAATATTTAAATACATACAAATATTTTTTTTTGTGTGTGTGTAAACTTATTACTTTTGCAGTTACGTTGAATCGATCACTTCAATCATAGGATACCCGTGCTTCACAAATCCTAGGGATTTACTGAGGCATCGAGAAAGAGACAAGTAGCCCGACTTTAACTTGAACTTTGCAGCACTATCACACAAATGTGAATTATCCTGAATGCAGGCAGTGGCAGTAGCCTTCAGAAGAATGTAATTTGCTTTGAGGTAACGTTATCTGCACAGGACTGAAATGGGCTTGTGAAATGGGCTTGTGTGGGCTTGAATTTCATGGCACGTGTCTTGTTTAGTGGTGAGCCCTAATCAGAAAGCAGATGAGCAGTAAGACAAATTAAATAAATAAATAAATAAATAAATAAATAAATAAATAAAACCTTTGTAAAAGTCTTTGTAAAAGTATCTGTGTCTAGCACATTTTTGGCTTTAAAATTAAACATTAAATGTGATTAGACGTGATGTGAAAATTAAACAAACGCACACTGCTTGTTGCCATATTTATAGCACCTCATACACTTGGCACTTCGCGTTCAGTGTCAAAACTCACTGCTGTCTAAAGGTTGAGGTTTACAAGGACGACGTTTGACACAACGGCAAAATGTGATCCGAACTGAAACTGCATCCTCTGAGCTTTGGAGCTTTTTCCTGAATGTTTCTAGTGAAACAAAAATGCATCTCGCTTCACCAGCTAGCACTCTCAGATTTGAACTTGAAGAAATGACTCCACGTACCTACTGCATGATGGGAAGTTGCTGTAGTTCTCACGATAATCTAGTGTTATCTTTCTACCGCACATATAATACATTATATTCTGTCCAAGCACACTTGCTAAGCCTTTCAGCAAATGTAGATGTAGTCACAGCTCCAATGATACTTTGTGACTGGAACACAAATAATGATCCCAAGTTTACCTCAAAACCAACCAAGTAGGCTAATGGTTGACAGGCCACAAAATTACTGTTTTGCGGTGATCTTGAGTCTCCAGACCTGAACCCCATTGAACCCCATTTGTGGATTGAATTGAAGAGGGTACCCCACAAGCAAAGGATCTTCAAAAGGTTCTGCATGGAGGAATGGTAAAGGATCCCCCCCGCAATATGCCCACCAAGCTCATAAAGCACTACAAGAGACGCCCCAGCAGTGTTGTCCTTGTGAAGTGAAGGTGC
This sequence comes from Anguilla pacifica, assembly GCA_039654925.1. Taxonomy (NCBI): domain Eukaryota; kingdom Metazoa; phylum Chordata; class Actinopteri; order Anguilliformes; family Anguillidae; genus Anguilla; species Anguilla pacifica. Next base: position 7,610,040 of record CM077289.1, on the reverse strand, counting down.
ACAAACGCAAACATTACTTGTTTTAAACACCTTTTCTCAGAGAGTATAAAATAAAATAATTTTACATAGCTCAGTACTTGTGTGGTTTAATGTATACGGTCATTTTTGCTCATGTTTATCAAGGGTGCCAATCATTTTGGAGGGCACTGAATTTTGTTTTTTTCCTTTCATGGCCTGCCCTGTGAGATGGATTTCACATTCTGTTTAACAGCGGCTTACAATCTGCCTAACGAATAAGGGGTTAGAACGATCCTTTCAGGCCTTGTAACTGTCTAAAGCAGGCGCGGGAAAAAGTATGCCCTGTGGGTGGTTATTTCAATTAACGCGGTGACAGCATGATCTTATAGTCAACAAATGGCACTGGCACAAACCCAAAAGTACAATTTACTTACTGCTTTCGCTCAGATTGAGGAATAACGCTGAGATCCAAACTGCAGCAAATCACTCCCCAGGTGACATTACAAAATCCTGTTGCAAGAGCGTACCGCATGCGCCACAATCCTTCCCCACCCCCCCTCCGCCCCCCTTTTCTCCTAATTTGGAATGTAAAGTACAAGCCGCAAAATGATCAATTCACCAGCAAACGAGCAATTTGGGAGAGTGCAGGAGAGCGTGGGCTCTGCGCAGGAACGCGCGACGGAAGGCCGCTGCTTCTTTCTTCGTGACCTCGCGGTCCAGGAGTTGACCTCGCACAGAGAAAAACCTCAGGTGTGAAATTCAGCGAGCAGACCGGCGACCAGCAGAGAACAATGGCTGAGCAGCAAGACGCGATCACCGCAGCCAACTGCCTCCCTCCCTCCCTCCCTCCCTCCATCCCTCCATCCCTCCCTGGGCGACCCTACCACCAATTACGGATCGCCCTGTGGGGTCACCGTTGTGGCACGGTCCAAACTTGACACCACACCAACAGGACTCACGAGCACACTGGAACAGGGCCTTAATGGGGTGAGCCCCCCAGCAGCACTAACAACATAATTTTTTTTAATGAATTATGATATCAATAAAAACATACACTATGAATACAGCCTAAAAGCTGAACCACATATGTCCTTTTCAATCAAATAACCGGAAAGCATTCTTTGTATCATACTGCATACATTCATTAAAGGTACACATATATTCAGCTTGTGCATTCATTGTTATATTGTTATGTATCCACCTTTCAGTGGCTGATACTATGAGAAATAAAAGCTTAGGCATACAACGTTCAACATTTACCACTGTGCCAAAGTCTGGCATTTTAAAAAGTTTTTTTAAAGTGTTGCAGGATCCTCTCTTACCTTTTGAATATAACTACCTCTTTTCAATCAGTTTTATTTGCCCTGAGAAATCTCCACAGGCTGCCGATCGTGGAGTTTCATAAATTACCATTGCGCACAACTCCCTGCACCGTGAAAAGCTAACCAAATTGCACCACCCCTCTGTTTGCACCCGTGGTATTAAAACTTTACTGCCGCTTGTGAGCCTGCATATAGATTTCGGCTTGGCTGGCGCACTGTTTAATTTGAGCTCTCTTTCAACAGCCTCCCACCACCTCGAGGCGGGAGATGTTATCGGAGCGTTAACGCGAAGGAGAAGAGAGGTCCGGACGCCATTATCGAATGTCAGCTCAGCCGAGCTCCCCGCGCAGTTAGGGGGGCACGTGCGCGTGAGGCGAGGTTCCGAAATCGTCTGTTGACAGAAATCAGTAGAAGAATACCTAATGCGACAGGAAAAAAAAATACACATATTAAAAAATATCACAATTTATCAAGATGTATGCTTATGTAAGGGTAATGTGGGATACTTTATTGGCCCTCACTAGAGCTGTAACGATATCAAGTTTCCTGTTTCCCTTATTATTTTTCATGGTTTTATGTTATTTTAGAATAGACCTTCGTATTCTTAAATGTGCTGCAGAGCCAAAGCCGGCATGGTATGAGACGCAGCCTGCACTCTCTTTCTGCACTCCGAAATTACGCACAGGCTGGTCAGGGAGCCTCCTGTGGCCTCTTATCTTTGCTTTCGGTCGGCTCTATTTTTGTTTTTGCAACGTATTCAAAAGCTGCGGTCCTGTAGCCTTAGTGCAGGTTGTTGGGTAGCATCATTTTAAATCAGAATTGAAGTACACATCACTAATTAAATTAGCACATCCCTAATTATTATTATTATTATTATTATTATTATTATTATTATTATTCACCTCATCGTAAGCTTGTAAAACTATTTTGAAGACATAAAAAGAGGAGACATCGTAGCGTCAATTCAATTCAGTTAGTCTAGGATGGACCATTTCTAAAACGAAGACGGTAAGGTGCCCAAATCCATGGTAAGCCTATTCATCACTGCAGTATGGTGATATGTTGGTTACTGTTGAAGCCCTAGCGCTCACTTTTACATACTATATAGGAGGCACTATCAATTATAGTGTATATGGTACACTTTAGTTTATACTGTGTATCACATGGAAGTAGCAATACTTTGAATGTATAGTGAATCAACTGTCCCATTTGACTGCGCAGTTCGACTGTGCTGTTCGATCTCCGTCCGACTGTGCTGTCTGACTGTGCCGCTCGACTGCTGTTCGACTGTGCTGTCTGACTGTGCTGCTCGACTGCTGTTCGACTGTGCTGTCTGACTGTGCTGCTCGACTGCTGTTCGACTGTGCTGTCTGACTGCTGCTCGACTGCTGTTCGACTGTGCTGTCTGACTGTGCCGCTCGACTGCCGTCCGACTGTGCTGTCTGACTGTGCTGCTCGACTGCTGTTCGACTGTGCTGTCTGACTGTGCTGTTCGACTGCTGTTCGACTGTGCTGTCTGACTGTGCTGCTCGACTGCTGTTCGACTGTGCTGTCTGACTGTGCTGTTCGACTGTGCGCTGGGGAGCCGCAGATCACACAGCGGTACTGCTCCTGCCGCTAATCGCCAAAGCAACAGCCTGGAATGATGTCAGCAGCCCATCAGGTGGGCCTGCTAGACGCGGTGCTGTGCCATCTTTAGAAGTGAGTCAAGCTTTTGCATGGGGGGGGAGGGGGGAGCAGATGGGAGCCGCTCTGGCACAAAAATGTGGTGCAGTATCTATATAATCCCACATATACGACCCTGCTTGAGCAGGAAGCATGCTGGATGTACAGGGCTGGGTTTGCAGGATTACACCGTATCAGGACGGAGTCCAGAGTCCACCTCACTCATGGCCCCTTGTAGTTGCCTCATCCCGAAAATAAATGGAACAGCATCCCAGCACAGCAATTCACATCTATTACTTGGTGCAAAATGGTGGCGTGTGAAAATCGAGAAAAAAAAGGCCAAGAACAGGGGGCTGATGGGTGGCTCACCTGGTAAAAGTGCTGTTTGCGTGAGCACCAGGGTCTCGGACTGAATCCGGCTCGGGCCAGAGTATCAATGATACCAGCCCCAGAGTTTCCACATCATACCCCCCGAGGGTTAAATGTGGTGGCAAATTTTCACAATAAAACAGGAGAAAACAAATATAGATTGTGCCAGTATCGTTTTGTAGGACCAAAAAATAAATAAAAAATTTGGTGAATTTTACCAGGATCATTTTGTGGGACCATTTTGTTAAGGGGTACTTCTTTACCTTTTTGTTACTCTCTTCCTTTCACTTTTGTGATACTTTTTTATCTTTGACGCTAGATGCAGAAATCTTAGCATCAAATGTGGCAAAAATAGGCCAAAGTATTAAACCGTGAATTTTCACACTTACAATTGATGGCTGCAATCTCAGTAATTTTCTTTAACGCTCCCAATAATTTCCTTACTAAATTTCATTCTTATAGTTCTCTTTTATTGCTTTCAGAAAAAAAGAACCACAATGCAGCTCACTTCAGATGGAAGGCTGAATTCAACTTCCAGCTACAGAAAATGCAAGCTTTAGACCTATCCATTAAATAAGTTGTCAGCCTACATTAAATAAAATGTCTCCAGCAAAAAGAGACGTGTTTTTTTAATTTTATTTTGTCGATGGAAACTTGCGATGCGAATTTCTCGGGAAGAAATATCGCTGACTGCGCTGTGCTGTGATTGTGTGGAAGCCTTGAACACTGCAATGCCGCGGGACCGGCTTGTTCTTCTGATAAGAGGGATCACTTGGATCCTTTAAGTGTTTTTTTTTTCTTATGCCCACCACTTCTACGACTAACGCAGGGATGGCAGAGCAATTTCCAGATTCACGCCTTTGACCAATTGTTCAAAATCTGTCAAACTAAAATGGAGTCGGACCTCAACCCCCAAAGCTTTAAGCGGCCGGTGACAGTTGCTTTGCCGAACGCCGACACAGTCCACCTTTCATCACACGCCCTCAACTGACAGGAGCTCCTGAGCGCCCTCTGGAGGTGTCCCTGCAGGTTTGCCCGCTGCTCCCTGGCGCCTGTGGCTCAGTGGCTCCCTACGAGTCTGTGACTGGCAGGAATAAACCCCCACAATTCCCACAATGCCATTTTACAGCCTCCAACCCTGCTGGCAAACCTCCTGGCAACCCCTGCAAAACCACCCCACACACCCCCCCCTCCCACCTCGCCAAGTCTGCCGCACATCCCCCCCAACCCCGCGGGACGCGCCCCACGTCACCCCGCTTCTCCTTTCCACTCCTCTTCTTCCTCTCGTCAGTCGCTTGTCAGCCGAACTGTCGAAAGCTCCAGGGGGCCCTGCTGGGCTTGGGGGGGGGGGGGGGTAAGAAGATGGAATCTTCCCAGGCTCCTCTTCAGCAGCTCCCTGAGGCACTGCCGGTGGAAGCCATCGTTCCCCCGCCAACCTTCACCACCACCACCCCCGCCCCCGCCCCTAAGCGACCTCCTCCGGCTCCCCTCGTCTCCCTCAGGGGGGTTGGTGCCCCCACCCTGTTCACTCTCCCCAGCGCCCCGTTCCGCCCTCGGCCCAGACCCCATCAAACCACCCCATCCCCAAGCGCCCCCCCCCAACCACCTCCTCCCCCGCCTCCTCCCCCGCATGCCCTCCACCAGTCCCCCTGACCTGCACTACATCTGTAGGAGCTTCTGTACCTATCGCCCATTCATCATGTGCACTGCCCACACGCCTGTGCTCCCACGTTTCTCTGGACAGTGTCCTCACACGCAAATCTGGCAACCCAACCCCAATGCGCTCAATTCATACCTCACCCTCACCTTCACCTTCAACGCCCCCACACGCCATTAATCTAACGGTCCCGAAGAGCACCTCCACAGTCCCTTCAGCCTCACGCTGCAGCACAGAACCGCTTCTGCACCTCACGCCACAGCCCAGGACCCCTCGCTCCCCTCGTTTGACCTCACCCCCTACTCATCTGTCCACGTCCACCGCTTATGCTTATGCGCTGTACATCTCCCCTGCGCTCTGGTCCTCCATAAGCTCTTTAAGGTGAGGATGTGCCCGATTGGCCTTCTTCTGGAAGACCACAAAGAATGCTAACATCAACACTAGAAAATCCTGTCTTTCAAGTTATCCCAACCACTTTCTTTTCCAGGTTAAACTTATGGCCTCTAATTCCTGTTAAGCTCTGTTTCTGAATGTCTTCTTCTTCTCTGTTTGCGTCTGTCGCTCTAATTGGCTTCAGAATCCCGGAACACATGGCCATTATGACCTCACAGTACAGCCGAACAGTCCCATACTGAGAAGTCTGACGCATCACTATTTGAACTGAGCTTCCTGCTGCATCGCCAGGGACAGCTTACCCTGTGCTGCAATTACAGCAGCACTGTCCACCCTGTCACCAAACAAAGACGGAAACCGCACAGTGAAGCTGCCCTGGTCAACAGGCAAACTTGCATCGATGAAGCCCTTTCATACGAGTGTTTGCCAACACAGCTGCGCAAATCAGGATCATGGATCACATTACCACATGAACTCAGACGAACGGAAACACACACAGACGCGCACTCGCATACTCACACACTCACACACCAGCCGTTAAGGACGTGAGTCAGCCGTAATCACCGAAACAGCCCTCGAAACAAGAAGCATTTTCAGACAACAAGAATTTTGAGAGTGTTAAATGGCCTTTTTTCCAAGAGAAGGAGCAAAGCTGTCTTCCAGGCTCAATGCCCAAGACGCCGTGAAGTCATACCACAAACCTCTCCACACACAAACATCCCCGGGTTCCACAAAAATCACACAAATCACACACAGACTCAAAGGCGTCATGGTGCCACTTGCATATGTGTGGTCAACAACACTGCGGTTCTGCCTAATCAAACTCGGATTCCCAGAAGCCACCTTGGCTCCACACAAACAGCTTACCTGATTCAGGGGCAATTGGAAAGACTGTTGCAGGGGAGTAAAAGCAACCAAGCACTCAAGCTAGGCTCCAGTGATAGTGTGATATACAGTATGTATTGATATTTTTCAATAGGAAGCTCATATCGATATTGAATAAATGACAATTTCACTAATGCTGAAATATTGAATATATTGAATACAACACAAAAATTGCTTCAGAAAAATCCTTCAATTAAAAACTATCGTAAATGAATGATGTTAGCACTACCACATCACTCCTTATCCCAGCCTAATACAGCCCAGGATTCATTGGTGCACATCAGGAACATTTTTTGCACATGGCTAGCTAACTAGCCAACCAACTCACTAGCGCTTGCTTGCTGGTCAACGACCAGAATTTTTACAGTTGTTGAATGTTGTTTTTAAAGACTGTTTAATGTTCCTCATGGTGCCACTCTTGTAAGCGCGCTGTCTCCTGGGAGTATCAAGAATAAATATCCGAAGTGTAATTAATCCAAAGGCCATTTCCGATAAAACAGTAATGAGCCATCTCTGCTTTTTGTTCTCTCAATCCTCACACAGTTAATTTAAATGAATACTTGAATGGAATCCAGGCTGACTCATCCTAATATAAACATAGCCTGTATTTCTCTCACTTATTCTATAACCTCAAAAGCATAACCCTCCCACTCATAAACACTAGTGGGAGGGTTAATTTTTTTTTTTTTTAAACACAATGACAATTTACCCAAGAGATTGGATTTTAGTTCAGCTTCAAAATACAGTTGGCTCTGTGACAGTGATTGGCAGGTACTCATTATTATTCTTGCTTTCCTATGATCAGAGTAAAACAGTCACAAGTACCGCAATGTACGACAAAGCACAGCTTAACCACAGTGTATGAGTGATGGAGTATTTTATTTGGCAACAGGAGGGTGTGTTTTTTTTTTTTTTTCATTTTTACCTCTGAGGATATTCAGAGGGTATGTCCCATCAATATTTAACATTCAGACATTCAGTCAATATTTCAGAGGGTGTGTCAGACTTAAGTTGCAGACTTAAGCCTGAGTCAGGATATGATTTTGAGTAAAGTGTGTAAAATGTGCTTAAGTCTGCACTTAATTCACCAGGTCAGGGTTCCCCCTGTATTATGTCACATGTAATGTTTGCAGTTTTCCTGGCTTGCAAATACAGCCGGTCTCTTTTGTGACTTCATTTGAAACACCAATGCAAGGGGTCCGATCTTATACCACCCCAACAGAAAGTGCATTTTCAAGAGGTATGGAAAGATGGAGCCTTATAGACCCTTCTTTCGAAACTAAATCCTGTCATCACCTAAGACAGATTCTCTCGAGTACTTACATCATTGCCATCATCTTCACATCTCAGAAAGCCTCTCCCTTTCTGCCGGCATAAAGACATCATAAATCACTCAAACGGATTGTATGCAATTTACTTTAATTAGTTCACGAAGGATTCTGGGTATTAAGAGTTTTCCCGCCAAAACTCCTCGCGCATTAAACCTACCATCTCCACAACAATCATCTAGCCTAATGAGATACTGCAGTTATCGCACGGTTTCCGTGGGTTACCTAACGATGAGGCCTGAGACAAAAAAAAAAAAAAAAAGAAAACCCACAGAACGCAGCGCGGATCCGGCTAGCTCTGCATATAAAAGAGGCGCGTGTGTCAGCGCTAACGATCCGTGAAATTTACAGGCAGTGGCACAGAACGAAAGCGATGTCGGTGGTTATATGGGAGCCGGTGCGCAGCAGTATCCATTTCCCCCCCAACCCCCCTCCCTCCTTACGGAACTAAGAGCAGAAGGGCCTACTGTCAAAACACCCACTCTTACTTCAGATCTGGAAAGACAGAAAAGCCATACACTGGAATCCATATATACCTGATGCGTCAGACTCTCGCTGTCTCTCTAATGGATACCCCTCCTCCTCGGGGGTGGGGGCTTTTTTGTGGGGGGGGGGGGTTGGGGGGGGGGGGGCTGCATAAAGACACCTCTATTGAAGGCATGGTCCAGCACCAGCTCGCGTTCCCATGGCAACCATTCACTGGCGAGCAGTCTTTTCCGTGCTCTTTCTTCTGTGTGTCAGCCAGGAAAGTCGGGCCAGGAAGTGCTCAGTTGTGTGCCGAGGACAGACTTCACAGGCAAGATTCTGGCGCCCCCCCCACACACACACACACATATATAAGCACACAGTAAAAATACAAGCTAAAAACGCATGAGAACACATAAATTTCAGATTCAACTACTGCTGATTTGTACAGCGATGATCCTGAGACACGGGATGTAAAAAAATAAATAAATGTGGACTTAGGTGTGGCTCTCGGGCCCCGAAATATATTTAAAAGAATAGAATTTTAGCAATTTACATATATATTCTGATATGTTATAGTGTGTGTTGCCTGTATACGTGTGTGTGTGTGTGTATAAACCTACATCGGTGGATAAGCACGTGTGCCTTTAAATCTCTGTGTACGCAAGAGGGGAAAAACCAATTACCTTAATGTGTTCAATTAAAAATAGCTTGATCAAACGCTTACACAGATTCTATTAACACTGCATTAATACCGACAGCAGCAGCGGCGGTAACAGAGTGATGGGGGGCTGGTGTGAAGCCCTAAGACAGCACGCACCCTGCAGTTAATTACTTATATAACCCCTCAGATTGAAAGCAGCGCCACGCGACGCAAAAGCTCTAACCACAGCTCGCTCGTTCACAGCAAGTTCGCCTCACCGGAATCCCGAAATCCGAGACCGCCACATTTTAAGGGCCGTTAGTCGCCCAGGCTTTCGGGCCCATCCTTCTGCCGTTTCATTGGCCGGGCTGTGCGAACGCCGGGTATAATGCGCCTTATCAAAGGGTGGAAACGTTTCACTTCCAATTACTGCAATTGACTCCCGCACCGCAAGATTAAACTAAAGGCAGCCCGTTTCGCAAAGCGAATGACGGCAAGCTAGCCGGCGTAATGGGCGGACACAATTAAAAACAGAAGAGAACGTTAAAATAGCCAGCCACTTACGAAAAAAATAAAGAGTGAATGTGTAGCTTAGCGGCTTAAAGACATAATCAGCAGCCCAATTACAGTGATTGTGCATCTAAGTTACCTAAAGTCAGCTAGCTTCGTCTAGGCTGACACTGCAGAGGCACTGGCAGAGCAGTGGAATTCACAGAGCACTACTGGCACTCTTCCATTATCACTGTTCTTCAAAGCGGTGTGTACTAGGAGACAGCTGTATTTCCTCTGCCATTGTATTGCCTGGAAACAGACCTCCACTGTAGCTAATTAAAGTGCGCCATGTTCACTTTGAGTAATCTGTGTAAACAGCGATAGCACTGTGCATTAGACACCGTTTAAAAGGAGCGCGCATGATCACACATTCACTAGAGGTGGTTCAGTAAGGATTTGGAACGTGTGGGAAAAAGACAAGTTTGTATTTTCATATGCCCTTTTTGTTGGTTGTTAAAATTCTTTCACACCAAAATGCGAATTTGAAAACTACGAATCAACTGTTACTTTTTGACACTGTGAGTCTGGTGATCTGGTGACGAGACTGAAGAAAAATATGATATGATATCCTGATTCTTGAATCTGCACTTTTGTTTGAAGTAGGTTCACTCAATTAAAACTGAAGCACAGTGAGTTTCTTCTAAAATTAATTTAACTGGAATCTCAAGGTTTCTGGAATTTATATGGCCATTAAGATGTGTGTGTGTGTGTGTGTGTGTGTGTGTGTGTGATGTTCAATTTTTATTTTTATTTTTAATGGTAACACAAACAGTAAATCTATACTACAAGCGCCATTTTCAAAGGTCAACGCACACACGGCTTCATACACATGTTTGATTGTAGTTTTAAAAAGCTGAACATTTTTAAGGTGCACCCTTATTCAAAAATCAAGCAGCCATAAAACCAACTCAACGGAATCCTCATATTACTCTGAAATCGATGAAAAAGCGGTGCGTTTACGACCGTCGCCGTGCCAAAAAATACCTAACAACGGTCATGTTGGCGAGACAACGTTTACTCACATCTGTTGACGCCTCGGATGCCTCTCATGCGCTCCTTAAACACATCGCTCAGGCGCATGATGTCATCCACACAATAGCGCTTAATTAGGTCTGGTACAGACGAGACCTCTTCAGCATTTAATAGCTGAAAATGTGTGTGTCACGTTCAGTTAATCTCAGCAGGGGGAAATCTCTTCTGTGGTCACCTCAAGCATTAAGACTCATTAAGCAAAGTGGTCCCGCTGCCTTGCCGCGCGATCCGATGGACGAGTCATTTAATTCGGGGCACTGCCGCGAGTTTTCTCTTTTTATCTCAATATTATTTCACCTTTGTCGACCCAGGTGGATCAGGTGAGAAGTCACCTGCTTGACTTCGGTTGGGACGTTGGGCTTGGTTAATGAGACTTATGACCAATTACTTCTTCAGAAGAGCAATGATCTTGTGTGGGTGGTGCACCAATTGGCTGCAGTGATTCAAGCAAACTCCACCACCCACCTATAGCACAGCGCTGACATAAACCTGCTAGAACCAATTAGATTGCAGCAATCTCACAAATCATATCTTCCCTGTCCAGACACTCCAAAGGTAAAGGTCAGGGGTCAAATCTATGTAGTTATAGTGGTTACTGTGCAACTGTGACTTCATTTTAATCTTCTTAATGATTCTCCAGTACACACTGCAGTATTACAGCGGGCTACTCGCATCTTAACGCCTTTTGGTTTGTAATGAAATCCTGAGGTGCTGAAGTTTCATTTGAACAGGTCAGTGTTTTAATAGTGTAACTTGAAAGGCCAATTAGTAATTTCTTATTCTTTTTCTCTAACAAGTTTCCTTTCCCATTTTTCTCACACCAATTTGGAATCACCAGCTGTGCTCAAATCACAACCGAGATCCCATCCAGGTGATGAGACGATCAGAAGGTTGTACCCTGTGTGCACTCTCCTGCAACTATACAACACACTACTGCAAATATTCGAAACTCTCCTTCAACTGTACAACACTCTACTGCAACTACTCATCACTCTCCTGCAACTATACAACACCCTACTGCAACTATTCAACACTCTACTGCAACTATGCAACACTCTCCTGCAACTATGCAACACTCTCCTGCAACTATACAACACTCTCCTGCAACTATACAACAATCTACTGCAACTATTCAACACTCCACTGCAACTATGCAACACTCTACTGCAACTATGCAACACTCTCCTGCAACTACACAACACTCTACTGCAACTATTCAACACTCTCCTGCAACTATGCAACACTCTACTGCAACTACACAACACTCTACTGCAACTATACAACACTCTACTGCAACTATGCAACACTCTCCTGCAACTATGCAACACTCTCCTGCAACTATACAACACTCTCCTGCAACTATACAACAATCTACTGCAACTATTCAACACTCTACTGCAACTATGCAACACTCTACTGCAACTACACAACACTCTACTGCAACTATACAACACTCTCCTGCAACTATGCAACACTCTACTGCAACTATGCAACACTCTCCTGCAACTACACAACACTCTACTGCAACTATACAACACTCTACTGCAACTATGCAACACTCTCCTGCAACTATGCAACACTCTCCTGCAACTATACAACACTCTCCTGCAACTATACAACACTCTACTGCAACTATTCAACACTCTACTGCAACTATGCAACACTCTCCTGCAACTATACAACACTCTACTTCAACTATACAACACTCTACTGCAGCTATTCAACACTCTACTGCAACTATGCAACTCTCCTGCAACTATACAACACTCTACTGCAACTACTCATCACTCTCCTCAACTATACAACACCCTACTGCAACTATTCAACACTCTCCTGCAACTATACAACACTCTACTGCAACTATGCAACACTCTACTGCAACTATGCAACACTCTCCTGCAACTATACAACACTACTTCAACTATACAACACTCTACTGCAGCTATTCAACACTCTACTGCAACTATGCAACACTCTCCTGCAACTATACAACACTCTACTGCAACTATACAACATTCTCCTGCAACTAATATCACTGAACCACAACTGTTTAAAACTCCTGCAACTAAAATACAAGACTCAAATGCAACTATTTAATACACCCTGCAACTATACAATAATCTCCAACCACTATTTAATACTCTCATGCAGCTATTTGACTCTCTCTTTCAACTATTTAAAAATTTCCCACAGCTACTGAGCACTCTCCACATCCCAGAGGCCTACACGGGAGCTAGCACTGACCAGACAAGAGCCATATTTCTCATTGACAACAACTGGTTGTAGCCCACGGCTAGCCTGAGATACAAATAAATGATACATAAGCAGGACAAGCCTCTCCTTTATGGATAAAAAATCTAATTTTACTCCTCAACTTAGGTCCCCTGTTAATTTTAGGAGAAACGATTTGACTGCCTTGAGTTTTAATTGAGACAGACCTATATAAAGCTTAAAGCTATTGCAGCGAAGCCGCGGTGGTTGCTAATCCTGTGCTTCCTTCAGTGTATGTTGTTACAGGAAAAAAGATTTGCAGAAAGCTAATTCAGTGTAGAGGTAGCACTGCAAAAACACAACTTCCTTTGGTAAGGAGAAATTGTCACTTATAATATTTATAATATGTGGCTAGGGCATTATCTTACGTTTTGCCAAAGGCAACATTTGAATAGTTATCTTTGGAAGAGAACTTTCCAGAACTTTCAACCCTCTAATTAGGCAAAGTCATTTTTCAGGCATAATATATTTAATTATTCATAAGATTGGCCTTGGTTTTGTTTTCAGTGTTTCCTGCTGAGGGTCTTCTGAAAGTTTTTTTTTTAAAACTACTGTCCAATGGGCCAGGTAAAATGAATTATGTAATTTTGCAACCAGAGAAGACACATCACTGTAACCCAGCATTCCACAGACAAATTCCAGATATTAATGTCCAATAATTCAACAGTGCAAATATAGCTAAACATATGAACAGACAATCATTTTGTGCAAACTTGATGCAAAGTTATTGCATGAGAATGCACAAGAAATTTATTTTACTGTAACTGTGGTAATCAAAATATTTTCTTGCTAAGGAGTTCTGATGAAGAACAAAACTGATGAAGAACAAAAAGAGAAAGTAGGCATTTTTATGCTGCATTGCTAGTTGGCCATCTCTGTTCCACGTGAAAGCTAACACCAAGTGTTTCTAAATGCCTCTTACTAGCTCAAATAAAATCAGGTGTGCCCACTGCCTACCCTCACTGTTTGAGTCTGTATTGTTTAAGGTTCACTGTATGCGTTTTCTTTCATTTCGTCATTTCACTTTACTTTTTAATTATGGCAATTCTAATGGCTGGGATCCTTTGAAAGAGCAGTACATTTAATATGGAGCATTGACTGGCATGCTAATGCCTGAGGGAGGCTTGACTCTAAATCAGATATAACTCAATGAGTCGTGATATATGCATGGTTCTCTTTGTACTGTCAAACCTATTAAAAGTAAAGTGGTTCTTAAAACTGTTATTAAGCTGGATACAGTTGTCATCTTTGCCAGCCAGTCAAATCAAGGTTTTCCTTAACTAGAAAAGTTTTATATGACTGGTTTTTTTATAAACAGTCTCAGCGTAGACATAATTCTGCATCATATACAGAGAATATGAAAGGCTAATTCTCCATAATTGGGCTCAAGCCAGCATGAAATCACAAGAACAAACCTCATTAACTGTGGATATGAATGTTGATACACCACCTTCCCCATTTTCACTTGAAGTCAATAACAATACGACACTGGAAGTTACATTTTTATTACAATGTATTGGGGGGGGCGGAGGCAAAAGGAAAGACCACAGAAAAATAATGACTTACTACTAGAATTAAGTGTAATATCTTAAGGTCACATTTACTAAAGATTGTTATATGTGCTCCAGCATAATGTGGTAAATTCTACAGAAAACCTGGCCTTTGTTTCATGTTTTGGTGGAGCAACGATAACGGCGAGACACGTGGTACGATAAAATGATGACTTATGATATTATAAGAGACTCATAACCAATTATGTCATACCTTGCTGTTCCTAGAGGCACAACATCAAGCCATGGCAGAAATGTGGAAAGTCTGAGTCAGATGTAGGAGAACCCAACTGTGAAATTTTCCTAAATCATACTCTCCGTTACATCCGACTCATTAGCTGTTAGCATCATATAAAGAGCAATGCTGTATTCTAGTTTCACTGCATCAATTACTGCAGGGAGGAGAGAGACATTTTACATTACATTACATTACATTACAGGCATTTGGCAGACGCTCTTATCTAGAGCGACGTACATCAAAGTGTATAACCATAACCAGGAACAAGTATGACGAAAACCCTAGAGAGAAGTACCGGTCCAAGTACAGGGAACAACCGCATAGATCAACTTGGACCCTGAGGGTTAAACTGATTAACACTAATACAACGAGAACGGCAACAATTACTGTTTGTATTTTTTTTTTTTTTTTTCCAGTTATTTTTTAATTTTCAGTTATTGTCCATGTTTGTGTTGGTACCATGTGACCATATCACTGATGATTCGAGCAAATTATAAGTGCAAGAATGCAAAGTTGTTACCCTCAACGGAGAAGTGTATGATCAAAAGTCCGGAATTGTACCCTTGAGCAAATTGCTAACGCGAAATTAGCATCAGAAACACATTTGAGAGTATGCAAGAGCATTAATCAAAATACATAAGTTTGCCCTGAGTAAAGGTGTCTGCTAAACAAAGAAAATATGCAATAATGTTGAAACTGAAAAACGGCGAATTGCCACTAACTAGGGAATCATTAGCTATGTCTTTTCTGGTTTACATCATGTAAAAATGCAGCTGTTTGAGAATTCGAATTTCAGAGTAAATGCCGCCTGCATGAGGAATCTGCAAATGTATTTAACCCCACGGTTTGTGGATGTAATATAAGATGCAAATTCTCACTAATTTATTGTGATAAATAATTATTTTCTTACTTATCATTTGTTTCTCATTGTAAGTGCATGATTTAACTATAATTGATTAACAAACATTGCTACCTGCTTATCTCTGAAGACGGAAGGTTTATTTTACCTTAAACACAATACAGATATACTTGTTGCTCACCACAGGCTTGACTATGAACAAATATAGCCAAACATGAAAGGAAATGTATAGTATTACCACGAATGCAGTGTTCACATGTTCTTCACCATGTCTTAGAGCTCAGGAAGCTATAAATCCCTCACAGAAGAGTAAGATGAGCTAGCATCAGCCCTTAATTTTGGGAAGAAAAAAAAATTCTCCAGTTCGATGTTTATACCTTGGGAGAAAAACAACCATAGAAATGTACATGTCGTTATCCCTTTTATATAGACAGTTCCATGACTGAACACGACATCCCTTTTGCAGGAATGATACCACAGGGGAAAACGTCAGGCACAAACACGTCTACAGTCCATGCAATTGCTGCCGAAGTGACACCAAGCCGCCATCTTTGAGTAAGTCCACCCCCTCCCCCAGTACTATGTCTGCCCTCAACAATTGTTGCCATGCAGTGTGATTCATGCTCAACCAGCAATTCTGAGAAGGACTGCAATCTTCGGGACCTCTCATTTCACCACAAGGCTGTAGACGGCAGTGAATGCTATCAGCACCATGGACAGCAGCCAGGGTCAGAGCACAGAGGCAGCAGCCAGACTGATTGTGAGGATGCTTTAGCATTGGGGATCCACAGGCAGATAAACTGGGAAAGATTAACCAATGAGAAGGACCAGAAAGTACTGTAAATATGCGCATGATGTCATAGATGGGCTGCCTTGATAAGGCGCATTCCGTAGGAGGCAGACCTGAGCAATCAAACTGCAGAGAAGTAACTTTTAATTATGCCACATTGAGCAAAAACGTGTGCTACTATATTGGTGACATTTAATGGGTTATTTTGTAAGGTTTGTTATGAAAATATTATCCGTGTAACACATGGCAAGACCATGTCTACGTAAATATTTACATAAACCATAAGTCACAAATAATCATCCGTACGACATCGAAGAATTGAGGGTGTTAGGCTGTCATCAAGATTTTTTTTAAACTCCAGATTCAAGTGTCACTGACTGGGAATTGAAATGACAGGCAGTTGGCCTACTGCAAAGATTAATTGAAGTGCACACATGAAACATTTAGATGAAGAATGTACAGATGAGTACATCTGTGTGTACTGTATTATTTAATTCTGTACTTCAGGTTTCTGTTCTGTGTAAGTTTGATTATGAAATTGAGACGTTAAATTAGTTAGGGCCTAATACACATGCAGAAATGTACATTAGTATCTGTGACTACGTTCTTTTGTTTTGTTTACCATCCCTTTGAAATTGCAAAACGCTGTTTTCTTATCTGTGGATTACGCCATCCAAAAGGAAACAGCCACAACTACAAACTACAAACAGGTTTCAGAAACTGGCTTCAAGGCCTATCTGGACCATCGAAAAGTTTTTGATTTCCCGTTCAAAAATGGCTTCCGTTTGTTTGGAAGTGCACCACTGTGACTTATAACTGTTATAATTAAAAACAAATAAATGTAACATTATATCGCATGCGTCTTTTAATGGAAACACCAACAATACGGCTATATTAAAGGTTCGTGTTCTGTTCGTTATACAGCCACTATTTACGGATTTTCATAATATAAAAACGTTCCAGTTAAAATATTTTCATAAATGAACACAGCAACATGTTCTTCGCCTAACAGGCTGCACACATGCATATAATTTCGATAAAATATACTCGTCTGGCCTAGCACAGCCTACAGCACAATACACATATGTCGTGCAGCTGTAGCTGAACATGATATGTATTTACAATAATATCAATACGGATCCCTTTCATACAAGTGTTATATGGAGAATATAACGGGGGTGTTGTATTTATGGTTGAATCGGGAACCGTCGATTGTAATAGGGGAATACGTGGCTTATATATAATAAAGAACTCACCCAGTACAAAAAAGGGAAGCTCGGTGTTTTCCAGGTCGTCAACGACGACTATTTCCCCTGGAAAATCGTTCCTGACGGAGAACAGGAGCTTGGGCTCGGAGGCCGACGGACTGTGCATGATGCTCAGATCGTTTTCCCTCAAAAACGGCAACGCGGATACGGTCACGCTTTTCATTTTACATTCGAGATCTTGGGACTGGTCCTCCTCGGCACCCAAACCGGGGATGCTGGCGAGATTCAGGGAAAAAATCCACAGGAACGAGACGAGCGAGCGAGGCTCCATCGTGCACAGCATCACGACGATTCGGATTCCCTTCCCCGTCGAAACAGCTGCAGTCAGACGCTGGGTAGCGCGAGGAGGAGAAGGGATGCGGAGGGGAATGCGCAGGCAAAGCGTGGATTTCCGGCTTATTGTCTGAGGGAATTTAACGGCTCTGCTTTGACCGGAATCTGCCTACGCTCCGCCAGAATGCATAAAGACAAACTCGTTTTATTAAATGTGGTCTAACAATAGGTATATTTTTGTGGAGTTGTATTCACGTTGAATTACTGACCCCCGTTTTGGAAGTGTCCACATCATGCCATTGCAAATGATTTCCTTTGGTTGGAATCAGCAAGCACTGAAAGTGCAGGGATGGAAAAATTAAGCAAAATATTCATCTATGAAACCTCGGTATTCGTTTTTTAATTATTTATTGGGGGATTTTGCATCGTGATGTCCAATTTAACAAAGCATACAGTATATTTGCCCCGTGCCGCCCCACGTTTTCCGGAATAACGGTGCGGCCATTATTATGCTGACATGTGTATTAATTTTGAGGAGGACAGAATGTAATTCAGCAGCATTTGTTGTGATACCTTTTCCATTAAATTTATAAATGTTTGGGGTATGAATGTATGCAGTTGAACTTAAATATAACAATATTTAGCTCTAACTATTTAACTATAATTGTGCACAAAACTGGTCAACCAAAAAGTAGGTACAATATCAGAAAAAAATAATATCAGAATAAAATACGAATTTGTCAGCTATAAATGTACACTGGAAATGGGACTGTACATTGTTTGTTGCAAATGTTCCCCCAAAATGGAAAAGGGTTATTATTGGGAAACTGGGACTAGCCTACTTATTTGCAATGTACTTCATAATTCCCTGGCTACTCAAACTTGAAGACACTTATTGTTATGGCAGCTGCAATAATGCACTCAGAGGGAAAGATTACCATATAGATTATCCTCTGCCCTTTTCAAATGTTAGTAAAATAAACAGCCAATTAATGTGTGACTGGGGTAACCACCATCTAACCCAGTCCTTGTAATATTAATGAACGTGCTGCTGGAGAGTTCGCAAAGAATTGAGCCAAACATTGACTGTTTCAGTCTTAATTTCAACAGAAATCTGTTTCTGCGCAGGTAGCGGGTTCGAGTTTGTATTCCGCCGGGCGAACGGCGCGTGGAAAACGGCGCTAATTAAAGGGTAGCATCGACACCGCTAACAGCAGAGCTAACTGAGAACATCGACGCGCACCGCGCATCGTAAAGAAAACATTCAGGGATGAGTACAGGAATGGGGGGGGGGGGGGAATAAATAAATAAATGCATAAATAACATCTAGTGCATCTCTCGGCGTGTGATTTTATACGAATCGGAATAAATAAATGGACTGTTGCCTCGGAGGGGCCCGCGAGTGCATCTGCTGAAGGGCACAGCAGGTGCTGCAGCACTGGGACTGAGTGCCGGGTGAGAGAAAGTGGCCTCTGTGTGGTCTTGAGCCTCTGCCAGGCAAGAGGAGCTGGGCTCCACCAAAACTGTATAGAGGTTTTGTGATTAGAAGCCGCCAGATTCATTTTCGGCTGTGACCCCTGCTGTAATTGAACTCTGTGGACGGGGACGGGGACGGGGATGGAGAGGTTCTATACTGCCCCCCCCCCCCCCCCCCCCCTCTATAGCCCCCCTGCAACCCAACCCAACCCTGAGAAATCCATCTGTTTTGGGGGCATTTTGGGACAGCCCGACAAGTTATTACTGTCGAGAGTTTGCAGCTATTTTTGTTCCTTAATCCGGTGTGATATTAGGGGCGAGAACTGAGAACAAAGGAGCAGAATGATCTTTTGAAGTTTTTAGGCTTTTTTTTGTTTTTGTCTGAAATGGGAATGAATTAGAATTACTGAACAATGATTCCAGATCTGGCTGAACTTTGCAACATCAGGTCACTGGAGTTTTACGATTTCAAAAAGAGTCGTTAAGACATGCTAAAGGGAGATTTTTCATGTGAAGGAGTGATGATTTTTCTGTCAGGATAGCCCCCTATTGCTGTAGAAATGGAAATGGTGCATGATGGGAGTCTGATCTTCAGGTTGAGGTGCACAAATGGCGTTTGAACGGGTTAAGACAGATCCACTTTATATAGCTGGGACTTTGGCATAGCAGAGGGGTGGTTGGCCCTCTGGCAAGTTTTTTTTTTTTTTTTTTTTTAATCATCATTTTTTTATTCATTAATTAAGAAGTGGCAGGGAGGTAGGGAATACATATCTAGTTATCATTCATTTTTCCCCTTTTCAAGGCTAAAGAGAAACAAAATTAGAACAAGCCGAGGGCTTCACTTTCCTCAGACAAGCAGTTTTATGTGTCGGCTTGTCCCCATTTTGAAAAGTCAGGTTCCTAAAATTATGGCGCCTTACACACAGCTTACCATGTCCATTTAAGTGCATGCAATTCAGTTATAAAGTAGCTCTGATAATGGGGTTTTTTTTTACCAAAAAAGTTTTGCTTTGTTCAGCTTTATTGTGAATCTTCACCTGCACCTTCATGCAACGATGGACTGGCCACTGTGTGTGTGTGTAGAGAGAGAGAGAGAGAGGGAGAGAGAGAAAGGGAGATTAAGAGCAAGAGAGATAGATAGAGAGACAGAGCGGCGTGAGAGAGACGCAACGTGAGTGGCCCACACTGCATAGTGCACCCGGCCAATCACAGTCCTACATGACCCACACCATGTCTGAATAAAATGTTTCTATTTTCCCCAAGTTCTTTGTTAAGTGTTTAATTGAATTAATTTTTTATGTTTTCATGCTAACCTCACCTCTTCATTAGCTAAGAAGGTGCGGTTGTCTACTACCAGATAACTTTTGCATTGACATATATTTTATCTCAATGTATCTTACCACCATACATTTGCACACAACTTCGTACAACAAACGGTCCATACAATACCTCTATGCAGCCAGAGATCTGATTCTCTGCCGCAGTACTTTCAGTACCGTAATTCCTGTATCAACTCATAACTCTCTCTGCTTTCCCGCTGTCTGAAAGTGAAGAATAACAGCTGTCCACTCTCCTTTAAAAAATTAAAGAATAAATTAAAAAGTTGTGTTTGTGTTTGTGCATGAATTCAACAGTGATTATGTAGTTTTGATTTTTATCATACATTTTTCAGTTTGATTCTGTTTTTGCTGCTTGGTATAAATCTAGTTATTTTTGTTGACCGAGAGGGATGTGTGTGTCTCAGAGCTATTGTATTTCCAATCTCAGAGAATGTATTTCTTCTGTCAGTCTCCTCTCATCAATATAAATATTCAATCACTGCATGATAATCCTGTCGATGGCGGTGAGGGGATTTTCCTTAAAGTTATACATTAAGCTCTTTCACACATATTTTGGGAGTCGAAAATGGCACTATATCAACACTAAAGGAAGCACCAACCCTTAATTAGTGTGGCAAGGAGGTTCAGGGCTACCTGAACAATGGGGACAATTACGAAGGTCTAAAAAGGCCATACACACAGGCAAGCACGCACACACACACACACACACACACACAACATAGCCTCACGATTTTCCCTTCAAACACACACAAATCACTGATTTTTTTTTTCCACCTTCGACTCAGTTACAGTATATAGCTGCCCGGTCAGACCTGAAGGTAGATATCACACGGTGATTGGTCAGGGAGGAATAGCCTTGGTTCGATGTGAGTTAAAGTTACACATGATTGGATGAGACAATCAACGTGAGATGATTGGTACATTGGGACAAGCCAGAATGGTATATTGGAGCTGAATGACAGTTGGATTGCAGGCTACCCGCAGAACTACTAACACCTGGCTTTAACACTGTCTATGAAATCATCTTCAAAGGCAAGCATACTCCCATAACACTCGGTTCACACAGCGTACAGTGAGGGTTCAGGAGCTGGATATTCATTTTCTGTCTGCATGTAATAAAACCACTATTTCTTTGGCTCCTCAGCCAGATGCTCTTTCACTTGGTACATAGCAGTTTTCAATATTATGGGTTTAACACATGAGAGTCTCAGGAGGAAATAACACAGAATTTAAGACAGAACGTATTACAAACATGGCCATACATTCTGTTTTGAGATGTTCTCTATTACAGGGGTTCACAACTCCAGCTCTGAAGGGCAGCAGGTGTTTTGGAGTTTTTTATTTCAACTGGCAGCCAATTTAGCCCTTGCATCCAGGTGTGTGGACCCTTTAGCCAATCAATAACTTTGGTTAAACTCATGAGTACCGAAACACACCACAAACCTATGGAGATTGAGTTATGGACCCCCGTTCCATAGATTAATAATACTGATAATTCCAGCTCCACAATTACACTTACTTTGAAAAACGCTATACTGAAGCTGAATATGTGAGTAAATAATTCATAATCATTTCTCATAACGTCAATAACCCATGGTGACTATGAACTAAATCAGAGAACAGTACAGGATCACCAAGAGACTGGAAGATTTTTACTGCTCTTTCAATTACAGTCATCAAACTAATAGCAAGCAAATCTCAATGTTGTCTCAGTCTGGTAATGATGTAATGGTAGCTAAGTAAAAGCTAAGAGGACAACTCTGATGACATCACGTGACAGCCACTAAATCAAAACTGGGATGAATTCACATAAGATCTTAATTCAGAGACAGAATTAAGACTAATTCAAGCACTTGTGTGATCATAAAAAATGTATATGACAATCATGTTGTAAATATATCATGAAAAAAAATAAATCAAAATATTAAAGGAAACACTGAAACGCTCATATTTTATTTCTAAGAGAATAATATATAAAGGAATGAGAAATTAGACTTTAGACTTCAAACTGAGTTTTAAATAATTTAGTTTGAGGTTCATTTATGCTAAATGCTTACAAAAATAATGCAAATGAAATTCCCCAGTAATACAGTGGTGGATCTGAACCTGTTGGAATCTTTTGGTCTATTATTGTGCATTATTTAAAAAATGACCAACCCCCTGATCTCCCTATCTCCCTCAATTTTGAATCTCCAGTTGTTGCTCCCTAACAGCTACAGCGTCACCTATGCCTACCCAATCAACGGCGTAGCTGCAGCGTGCTTTCCCCCGCGAAGCCAGCGGCTGCCTTCCACGCTACGAGCTACACGGCGCTACAGGAGCGGGGAATCTGAGGAGAGAGACGCATCGCTCATCTCTCACTGACAGGGACCAGCAGCCTTTGGGGGCGTCTGGCGCGTCGTTAGGTGGTGCTAATTCAGCCGTAACCCAAGGAGCCCTGGCCGACTTGCACCCGCCCCCTACCCCTGGCAGAATGAGGCCAGCTGGGTCCCGGCGGCGCGGCGGGCTCTCGGTCGTAGCCGGCTAATTACGTAGTTCAGGCTCACTCCTGCACAGCAAAAGACTACAGGGCCCAGAATACACCTGTGGCCAGTGCTTTTAGCGACTGTTATCGGGCTGAACTACATTACTGCTGGGCTGGTTCTTTGTATAGTGAATAACAGCCCAAGAATAACACCTTGGCCTGGAACACACTTATAATGTGTTATGCCCGGATCTAGGATTTGTCATCTTCCCAGGTGTGTTATCTCACCCCATAAAACCTGAAAATAGTCTTCTTTTTCCTTGTCAGAATGACATGTGAGGGTGCTACCTAATAGCCAGTGGCAGTGTAACAATATGGACAGGCTGTATGAACTGAAATCTAGATTTAATCTTTCAAAAAAAAAAAAAAAAACCATAAATGGTGAGATGAATGCCCAAGATCACATTAGCAACATTCGCTGGTGCATGGCTCCATAGCTATTATGGGATGGTGCCTTTGCAATGAGTCAGATACCTCTGCACATTTAATGCAAAAAAGCAGCATATAGTGGCAGGGAATGAAGCCACCTATAGTTTCCGATTTTGAAATATTTTCTTTATGGATCACATTCCCTTCCCTCTCCTGGTATGAATATCGGTGGTGGAAGACACGTGCGTACAGCTCAATAGATAGCAGTAAGAAAAAAAAAATCCAAGCCATATTTTTGAAGAAGAATCAGGGTTGCTCCATCAAATATTGATTGTTAAACTCTTCCTGAGCAAAGACGCTGTTGGTTTTATTATCTGCGGGTACAAACTTGTTTGGTTTGCATTATTCAGTGTTGGCTGTGTAAATTTGTAAATACATGTTCTGAATGACGATATACTGGAGTTAAAATCAAATGTGTGTTCATGAAAGAAAAACAAAAGTTATATTTTACACATACCCATAAGATGTGAAACTGAAAATTTGAAGTGGTCTGTTTTTTTTTTGTTTTTTTTCCAGAGATAATGTTTCCGATTGATTGAAATTCCCACAGGAAATATTCATCGTAAACAAAGTAGGAATCCCATGATAGCGAAAAGTAGCCAATATCTTCATCCTTTAGATAACAGCACCCACTTAAACCTCTACTGGGAATTTCTTCCAGGGGAAATTTGCCAAGACAGTCCATGGAGCTGATGTAACATTTCATATCTTATTCAGTGGATGAGTACGCAGATGAATTGGTATAACTGAGGCTACATTTTACAGCGTACATTGATGAAGAAGGACCAAACAATATTAAATCGATCATTGCCACATGTTGTCCCTTCGAACAACACTGACAAATTATGTTGTCGATAGAAATAATTCACCATTCTGGCTGACATCGAGGAAGCATATTCACATGGAGTTCATAAACCAGGAAAAATTATTTGCTTTCAATTGCAATGAAAAGATTGTGCACATTTTCACATTGCACATTTTGTACTTCCAGGTTTGTATTTTACTGTCTTTTTGATGAATTGAGATTTATTGCCGGAGAGACCTTTTCCAAAAACCCTGATGTGTTTGTCGTTATGGAACACGATGTAAAGACCACGGTGAGTTCTCCACCGTTGCCATATGCTTATTAGGGGAAAGAAAAACTCTCTGATGTTTGCCGGGCTACGAAGCAGGAGGAGAAGCGCCGATTTCTGACAATTACCAAGGGAAATAGTCGGAGCTGTCTCTGCATTGTTTTCCTCATGCAGCAAGCAGCCCCTAAAGGTTCTGAACTGGTGGGGAGGGAAGAAGGGAAAAATACGGATGAAGTGACAAAGTAAGTACAGAATCATTAAAAAAAAAAAAACTGGATGGACTTTTGAGGGGATATACTCGACAAATATTAATAAGCCCTGGCAGAAATTTGGGATCGCGTGACGCATCGAGCATCAATATTTAATGCGGACACCTTATGAAGCTTGCTTCAGCTGGAGGTTTTGGGAAATACACGGCGGTGGCGCCCAGTTTCCGAGTGAAAACCGTGATGGACGCAAGATATTCGCGAGGTGTTCGCGGTCCGGTGGCATGCAAAGTGGGCTAGTGCTTCACAACTTGCACGGTAAAATGTTCAGTGCTGAACTCCTACAGAGTACACATGGTCCCTATTGGACTCATATGCACTCTGTTAGAGTTGAGTTGACACAGCACATTGGTTGTGGGTGGGTTCCCACTCATCACTGTAAAGCACTTTGAGCGTTCGGAAAAGTTCTATATATCCACTGGCATGAAGTCAGACGCTGCGTTTCCACGGAATTCAGAGTCTTTGCTGTCGCAACACAGTCTTGGAAGCCAGTACGTTCGGGTATGATCAAAATTTTTAAATGGAAGAATGTTTCGAATATACGGTACCACCGTTTCACAGTATAGGCTACGTCTATCACCCTTGCATATTCTCTTTAAGAGTTTGTCATTGTGCTTTGTAAATTTTTGAGAGAGTGAGAAATGAAGCACGGGACTGTGTTTTATCTCAGTAATTAATTGATCGTCAGATGCTCCAGATAGTGTGTTGATAACGCAAGAAAGGCTGCTTCTAGGTTCAAAGTGGACGCCAAACGCAATATCTCTCAGCATCCTGGGAGTTCCCCCCATATTTTTTCTTTCTTCAAAATATAAACTTTTGGAATGGGGGAAATAAATGTGTGATCGAGGGTTTCCCAGGGGAGTCGACACTGGAGAGTCTAACCATGTTATTAATAAAACAAGACCAGGTCAAAACCTAGTATATGGCTGGACCTAACACACTTCATCCAGCCAACCAGTGGTGTAACCTCATGACTCGACCGACCAATGGTGTAAGTTCATCACTCACTCAGTCAGTCACTCAGTCAGTCACAGACATTCTCGTTTGTAGGGCTGGCCCCGCTGTTGCGGTCCAGCCAAAAAATTAAACAAATAAAATGAAAGAATGACGTGTTGTGGGGCATGCCCTTAAAAGCAGCAGCAGTGTTTGACCTTCCAGGATCTAGTCGGGCAGTCTTTCCCTAGAGCCGGTGGCATCTGGCGAGGAAACGTATCGCTGGCACATGAAAGAGTGGCACAGGATGCCCAGGGAAGGATCCAGAAGGCCCCGTGTGGCCCCCGGAGTTTGGCCATCTGTAACTTATTGGTCGTCATTAAGGTTTCTAATTCGGGGGCAAGCTGGGGAATTGCAGGAGGAGGGCCAGAAATGTCGTTACCCAAAGGCCCCCTTGAGATGCGGTGGCGGCCATATTTACATATTTATGCACCTTAATTGTCTTCGCCTTATTGTTGTGACATTGAGGCCGCGGGAAGCCAAGGAGACTTGTACCACGGTGCCTCGGTCCGGCTCGTTCAGTTTTCGTGAAGGCGCCAACGGGATGAAAAAAAAGTGGGTCTGTGCTCCTACCCTCGCTGCTCATTTTGCAGTTTCACAGGAAAACAGGTAGACCTCGATGCTAATTTACAAGCCATAAATTAGGCACCAGTTTCCACAGGGGCCCATTCGGTTTATCGTTCCTTGAATATTGCATCCGGTGAGCACTTGCGACCTAACGAAATCTCACGTCTGCGGGAACGCGTTAAAGGAGTGTACCGAAAATATGGATCTAAATTGGGTGGTATTTCGCTTGAGGCTTCGTCAGTGGAAACACTTTGTGAACAGAAATGGAGGGCCTAGACCTAGAGAGAGAGAGAGAGAGAGACAGAGAGAGAGAGAGAGAGAGAGAGAGAGAGAGACAGAGAGAGAGAGAGAGCGAGAGAGAGAGACAGAGAGAGAGAGAGAGCGAGAGAGAGAGACAGAGAGAGAGAGAGCACGAGAGATACTATTATATAGAATATATATGACATATATATAGTATATAGTATATATATACAGTGAGTGCCATAAGATTTGGGACACAGACAAAGACATTTTTACTGATTTGGCTCGGCACTGCACAGTTTTAGATTTGTAATGAAACCATTCGCATGTGGATTGTGGTGCACATTCCCAGCTTTTAGTTAAGGGTATTTTTATACGTTTTGGTTCCACTATGCAGAAATTACAGCACTTTTTATGCATAGTCCCCCCATTTCAGGGCGTCATAATTTTTGGGACAAATGGCATCACAGGTGTGTCTGATCAGTCAGGTGTGTACAGTTTGGGTGCAGGTATAAGGGAGCTTTCATTATCTTCCTTTGATTCTAGCCTTTTGATTGCTTTTGGAGTCTGTTATAGCCGTTTGTCAACATGAGGACCAGGGTTGTGCCAATGAAAGTCAAGCAAGCCATTATGAGAAGTAAGAAGAAAAACAGACATTAGGGCAAAACTTAGTCTTACTAAAATGAACTATTTGGAGCTTCATTAGCAAGAAGGAGAGCACTGGTGAGCTCAAAAGCCACAAAGAGCCTGGTAAGCCAAGGAAGACTCCAACTCTGGCCCTCATGCTGACAAACGCCAATAACAGATATATGATATTTAAAGTTAGAATACAACATCAGAGAGAGACAACTCTCACAATGCAGCAGGTTTAAGGAAGCTTTAACCCATAAAGACAAATCCATTCGCTGAAATACCCCAACTGAGCCTAAGCTTGTTCATAACACGCCTAGGCAGAGGAGAAAAAAAAAAGAATCCCAAAATGTTCTGGATTGAGCCAAGGGAAGATCATTTTCCAGCCAGGATTATGTCTTAAATCTGCCGTTAAAGAATGAACAGGAAGAGAGGGAGAACATGCACTCAATACTGTAAATATAAATACACCGTAGCTGTCTGTAATTATTTTAGCGCGCGGAAGCTGTTCCAGCTGTCCGATGCAAAATGGCATCGGTGCGTCGACTGCAGAATCCGAAATAAAAAATGTCACTGCTGATTTTTCGTTTGCCAAAAATAAAAATAAATAAAATGCTCTGCAGGAGAGGCAGATATGCATCCCCCAGATTTCACACGCTGTCAACATTCTCATTCCATTCCCATGGAAACACTTAACGTGCCGCGGAGCCGCTCTCTAATCCCCCCGTTCATTCAGGTGAAGGGGCGCCCGTTCGCTGAAAGGCGTCCTTTGAAGCCTCGTTACCCGCGGGCCCCGCCGAAACGGCATCCGGCCCGGCCGCCAAAAAACCCCGCCCCGCGCGGCAGACCAAAAAACCCTGCCGGTACCGCTCCCCGTCATCAGGGAGAGGAGCAGCGTCCCGTTCCCCATCCCAGCCAAAAAAATATTCCCACCAGTAACAGGACGAGCTGTTCCACGATAAGGGAGCTGGGGGCCTAGCTAAGGCACTACTTCTTTGCAATCAAAGCCCAAACTGGTGGAGTGTAACAGGAGCTCCATGGCTGACTAGATTCAACTTTTTTTTTCTTTCTTATTCTCCTTTCGGATTCTCTGCCTAGAGAGAGAGAGAGAGAGAGAGAGAGAGAGAGAGAGCAAGATGCATCTCCCACAAGACGGGGGAAGACTTTGTCAGTGCGAATCCAGTTTAGCCCAGAGTCACAACAAACGTTCAGCAGACAACCCGCTAAAGCAAGAGAGGGGAGGAAGCATTTCTCTTTCATTAGCCAGGCTTGTCCCTCCAGGCCTCTCAGCAGTATTACCCCTTTTCCCCTGATTCTCCCCCCCTCCCTCATCCCTCCCTCCACCAACCCCCCCCTCCTCCCCCTCCTCAAGTCCTCTCCATAATAACCCACTCCTCCTCCTTCGCTCAACCCCGGCCGCAGCCAATCGCCGGGCAGGAGGGGGGCGGGGCCTCGGGAGCCAGCCCGACAGAGCCGGTTGAAAAGAAAGAGACGCTTTCCCGAAAGACACGGAGAAGCAGCGAGAGAGCGAGAGAGCGAGAGAGCGAGAAATAGAGCGAGAGAGAGAGCGAGAGAGCGAGAGAGAGAGAGAGAGCGGTAAACGCGCACCCGGCAGACGGCAGCAGGCTAAGGCAGGCGGCGCGGACAGTGAAGGATGACGGCAGCGGCAGCGGCAGCTCCTCCTCGCCTCCCTCAGCTCCTCGGCAGGAGAACCTCCCGGTAGACGGCAGGACTTCGGCAGCAGGTGCGCGCTCCTCGTTAAAGGACAAGCGGCAGGAAAGGAGGGAGCGCCGGAAAACTGCTTTTATCCTTTTCTTTTTTTCTTCTTCTTCTTCTTCTTCCGTGGATGTACACCCCCCCACCCTCCTCCTCCTCCTACTCCTCCTACACCTCCTCCTCCTCCTCCTTCTCCTCCTTCTCTTCCTCCTCCCCCCTTCCCGAGAACAGCTTCCTCCTGGATACCAGCAGGTGCCATGGCGACCCGCACCTTTGACTCTGACCTCTCGGCGACTGGCGGCAGCGTCCTCCCGGAGGCGTCCGAAACGCAATAAGTTGCGCTTCACGCTTTTTTTTTCTTCTTTCTTTCTGTGGACGGTTTTTTTTCCCTTCTTCTTCCTGTTCCCTCTTTTCCTCCTGCGGTTGACTTAACCTGAGAAGAGGACCCGGGTTTTTAAGTGGGGCTTTTCTTTTTCTTCCTGTGGTGTTTCAGGAGCGGCGCAGCAGTCAGAGCGCAGTTTTTTTTTTTTGGGGGGGGGGAGCCAGGTGCGCTCTCTCCCTATTTCTGTTTTTCGGAGGTTCAGGTGACCGCGTGACCGCGAAGGACAATGCCCGGATTATCCCACGCCGGACTCTCTCGCTCGCCCCAGGGAAGTGGCAAGTGAGCGAGCGGACGGGAGAAGGGGAAGCGGGTCGGTTGGTGGTTGGTGGTGGTTGGTGGTGGTGGTGGGGGGGGCTGGGGGCTGGCCCTGTTTCCCCCGCTGTGGAGACCCGCTCATCCGTTCTGCTATCGCGCGCACGCCACACAGAGAGAGAGAGAGAGGACCGGGGAGGAAACGCAGGACAGGACATTCGTGAGACCCGCGCCCCCACCCCCCTCCCCATCGCAGCCTGGGTAAGTGACCGGGCGCTCCTCTCCCTGGCCGAGCCCCCGAATAATGCCACCGCTCGCGGCTAGCTTAGAGGGGAGCTCAGAGCGCCGTATCGGTTTTAACAGCCCGCTCGTTCCCCCAGTAATCAGCGCTCCATTATGCAGGAGCAGATTATGCAGGTATGCCTCAATGTGTGCTTCATTTGCATTTTATTTCTTCTTCATTATTGTTGTAATTATTGTTATTATTATTATTATAATTATTATTGCTGTTGCTGTTGCTGTTGTTGTTGCTGGCTTTGAACTTTGCTTTGTTTTTTTTTCGGTTTCTGTCATGGCATTTCTGTGCAGGGCACCAGGGCTATGTCTGAGGAGAAAGCAGAGAAAGCAAGAGTTGTACGTTCAAGTGTGTGTGTGTGCATGTGTGTATGTGCGTGCGCGTGTGTGTGTGTGTGTATGTATGTTCCTTATTTGTGAAGAGGATCATGAATAAAGATGCTTTTATTGTATCAGGACAGCACGCAGAGTACTGCATACATATATATATATATATATGTACCATTGCGAAACACCCCTGCCCTTTCTCATTAGTTTGTTTTGGGTGAGGGGTAGGAAGTGGGGTTTGGGGGAGGGGGGGGCGGGAGCGTGGGGGGTTGTAGTGTGGGTGGGGCTGGGTGTAGGGTGGGAAACGATGAAATGCTGGCGGTTAATCTGCAAATTGAAAGAGCCTTTTCAGAATCAAACTTCGCAGTCTAAAGATTTAGTATATTTATTCTCAAGTGTATCTCACCTGGGGGAAGTGATGGAGGTGGGGGTGGGGAGGGGTGCGGTGGGGGGGGGGGGGGGTATGGGGGGTGTCAGTCTTCCCTCTGTGAGTGGGGGTTTGAGTGGGTTTCTCAGCCACTCTCTGCTCCTCCAGCCCAAAGCTGGGTTGTCATGGAGCTGAGTGAGGCGGTGCGCCATGGAGACGCAGGGTTCCGTTTCCACGCAGTTTGGGCCGAACGTGGGGTGGGGGGGGGGGGGGGGGGGTTCGGAACCCCTCACTGAACACTGTTTCACAGAGAGTGAAATCAACAGCTGGTCCAATCAAAAATTAACCCTCCATCCCTCCCTCTCTGACCCCCCCCACCCACACACAACCACCCACACACATACACACACACCAGCAGCAGAACACCAACACACAAAAAAAAAGTCCGGCCAAGAGGTGAGAGAAACATATCCCACAGCTTTTTGTTAGATAGCGGTTCTTCCCCCCTTGCGAGCAGCTTCAGACACCCACCCGGGTGAACGGGGGCCAGGGGCCGGGGGGGCAGAAAGATTTGGAAGTTACAGATCCCCCCCCCCCCCCCCATTTCATTTGCATTTTATTTGTTTTTTTTTCTTTCCCCCAAACGATCAGCGGTTGTCAGAGGCCACTGCCAGCGCTGCCTCCTCAGGAGTGGAAGTGAACGTCGTTTCGAGCGCACGCCCCGTTTCATACATGCGTACTAATCCCACCCCCCCTACCCTCACCCCCCCTCCCGACGGCACGGGGAGATCACAGGCACACTGACATTCGGAAGGGGACGGGGGAGTTTAATGCCATTTTCAACACATATTTCAAGCAGCTTTCCTTCTTATTTAATCCTGTGAGGAATGTCATAAGCTGCCGCAGCTCTATCGGTCTCTCCGGAGGATTAAAGCTTTGAGTCGGGCGCGTGACATTTGTCATTTTTCTTAATGCACTGACGTGCTATTTGTTCTCCTCCTTTTTGCTTCGTGGCGGATTTCGAAAATACGACCGAGCTCATCCGGTGGCCCTTCTCTGCTGCTCACTTACAGTTTCGCTTTACATTTTCTGATTGGGCGACGGGTTACCACACGGTCGCGGTTAATGGCATATGTTGGCGCGCGTTCGCGTAATCTCCGAAGCTCAGCTCGGCTCCTCCCCCTTTGTGAGCGAATGTATCAGCTATGGGAACAGAAAAGTTAAGCCTGTTTGCAGCGCGTATTTCTGACGCCTCTCAAACTAGACCCCACACAAATAGCTGTGACATGAGAGCTGATGGAATAGCTCTGTGTTCCTCATTTCACCGGCAGTGCAAAGAGATGCAGGGTTGAGCACTCGCAGTTCTCACTTTCACCTACAGGGGGAGCTGTAAACAACACATTGCCGAGCAGGGCTGACACTAGTGCTGAGCTCTTGAATGCTGCCAGCGCCATGCCACACAGGCAAGGATCTGCCCGCTGCTTTTGAGCTTGATTCTTTTATTTCGAGAAACGGCATCCGATCGGAGACGATCGATTAAAGCTCTTATATCATAGTTTCACAGAAGGGAGACTAGGCTTTGATCTTCACAGGTTGCGTGTGTCTGAGAGACAGGGGAATGATCTTGCTGTCGCTGACTCTCCTGCACTGTACGTTCCACACACACACACACACACATGCCCACACACACACGCACACACACACACCCATACACACACACACACACACCAGTACACACACACACACATACACCCATACACACACACACACACACACACTCACACACGCACACACACACACACACACAGGAGTTTCTTCCTCTTTAACCCAGATATGAGGCTTCTGTCACGCTTTTGCCTGTTTGCTGGAGGGGGGCCCTGTTTTCGTGGGAAACTGTGAGGCTGGTCTGTTAGCTCCATTTCTGGGTGGAAAGATACGGCGCAGAGGAATCAAGTTTTTTTTTTTTTGGGGGGGGGGGGGGCACTCTGTGAGGTATAAATGAAATATTGATAAGTCGAACCATTTTCGCAGCAGGGGGGTGAGCATCAGCAGCGCCCCAACTATCTCCCCGCCTCATGCCCACCCCCTGCCACCAGGAGGGAAAAAAAGAAAGACTGCAGCGCAAGTTTCAGAAGATAAAAACCATAATTCCGGGCTGTGGCTGTACACTGAAGCAGGAAGCGGACTTCATAGCCCAGAATAAAGCCACAGAAGGGGGAGGATCTGGGGAACCGGCCCGCTCCCGGTCAGAACACTATCACCCAAGAGCATCTCGCCAAGGACCGTGTGGCAGGAACATCTGCACCGACACGATAATGAGGCTCACACACACACACACACACACACACACACACACAGGCACACACGCACACACACACACACAGACACACAGACACACACACACATACATACACACACACACACACACAGAGACACACACACACACACACCAACATACGCACGTACTCCTGAGGAGGATCACAGACACGCCTCTCGTGCCAGGAGAGGCAGAGGTCATTGGTCGGATTTCCGTAACGGCGAAGGAGAGAGGGTGAACGTGTGAACGCGGCGAGCTGCGGGACATCGCGTCAGGGTCGCGCTGAACGGGACCGTACCGTAAGCCTTAACCGCGTGAAGGCTGAGGCCACGGAAGCTTCCGGAAGCACCGCCACGCGTGTGGTGGACCCACGGCCGATGGTCTCGTTCCCAGCAGCAGCAGCTTGTAGACAGGAAGTAATTATGCTAATGTATTCCTTGATTAGGCGTTTGCCCTTTCTTGTTCCCCTCCCCCCCCCCCACTTTTCCTCCCGATAATTTCTCTACCCATCAACAAAAAAAACATAATTTGTTTTGTTCATTTGCATGCGTAATTAAAAATGCATAATTTATGAGCTGAAATTATGGAGGAACACCCCAATAACCTCTCTTTCTGTCCCGTGGCGGCTAGCAGTCTCCGACCAACTGTAGCAAAGGAAGCTTGGTGCGCTAATCGCTCGGCGCTAAAGTCCTGGCATTTAAATACAAATGAGAAAATATAAAACCAGGATGTGGGAACGAACGCAGCTAAACAGAGACAGGGTGATTGGATATGCTGCCCTTTCTTTGAGAGAATTATAAGAAGAGGAAAAAAAAGTTAATTATCAGCAGCCAGCAGGGAAATAGCAGCAGAAAGATGACTCATTTGGTCGGGACTCTGGGTTCAAAGAAATCCAGGTATCCCGTGGTATCCGAGCGTGGTGGCTCAGCCAATCAGCTGCAGCAGTAGGGGAGGGGGGGGCGGGTCTTCTCACTGCGTTTCTTTAATTGGTCAATACACTGCAGCCCAACTACCAATGACAGCGAACCAGGACTTTGTTAGATACACAGGAAGGGTTCACTGGCACATGGATTAAACCCTCACCTCTGCCAAGGCCTTGCGATGGTTCCTCAGAAACGAGTCCACATTAGCACAGTGGTTTAATTCAACTGCCACCCACCATGGTCTGTGTACCCTCCACTTTCTGGGCGCATTTAAAAGTCGGCCATTTCCTCAAAGGACCGTAGGGTGACGCCTCGAAAGAACTGAGAAAGTATGGAGACCGTGGTTTGTGGTTCTTTCTGATCGTCGCAAGTTGGCAGAGGTGGAAAGTTCAGGGGTCAGAAATTAAAAAGTCCTGCCATGTTTTACTTTTACCACCCATGAACTCCAGCCAGCTGATTTCAGTAATTAGGTCAATCTCCTGGCTGAAGAATTGTCCTCATTAGCAAATCCAGATGATTGAAACAAGATACTGGGGAGGACTTTTACTTTGGGAATATGGATTTTCCACCTCAAGTTTTTTTTCCCTGGGAATTCATAAGTGGACAAGACTGCCCATCATCCTCTGCTAGGGATACTTGAAAGAGGCATACAGTAGGGACCGGTTTTGGGAGACAGGAGAACACTTTTTCTTGATTTCACCTCTTCTCTTCTTCCAAACTCTCCCGCCACCCCTTGGCCCCCGGGAGCATGAAGATGGATGGCCAGCGTTAGCTGAGGCTCTGGCATTTTTACCCGGGCTGAATGACCTTTTCTCTCGACGGGCGGCCGCGTATTATATATCGATCAAGCCCCGGCGACTGGATCTCGTAAGGACAGCATCCATTTTTTTGTTCTCCTCCCAGAGATTAAAAGACGACTATCTTTTTTTCTTTTTTTCCCCCTCTTTTCTTCAGACGTGCTATCTCTTTCACGGGCCGAAAATGGGCACGGCAAGGCCGGCTGACCCCCACACCGCCCCCCACCGCCCCCCACCCCGTCCCCCCGTTTGTTTCTGACACTGGAAATTGCGGGGAAGGGGGGTCGGCGGTCCCCGAGAGCGGCGTTTCCTAAAAGCTCTGCGGAGAGAGGGATGGCGCGCTCCGCTGCCAAGGAAGGGTCGGCTTAATACCCGCGTGAAGCACGCCCGCTTACATTTTTAGCGGGCTGGTGATGAATACGCAGTAAAACACTGCGGGCTGTGTGTGGGACCAGCGAGAGGGGTACGGGGGGGGGGAGGTGGGCTGTATTGAGGCCGCAGTGATCAGACTCAGCTGGTTCATTCAATTCTTTTGACTGTAAATGGTTTTTCGGGGGGATCTCATTTTTCTCATCGCTTTTCTTCGCGCTCGCGTTGAAGTGGGTGTGATGGGAGCAGGTGTGGATTGCTGCTAACAAGGGGACACAGTCGGCCAGCCTATTTTCTTCCATCAGAGGGGCGCCGCGTCCCTATAGGTTAACCCTTTAAGGGGCAGGATCGCAAACGTGTGATCGGCATGTTGACGGCCGAACATTCCAATGCTGATGTAAGGACCGTCACTGGGAACGGAAAGCAATGGAGTTCTAGAACACTGACTTGGAATTTTGAAAAAGCATTCCAAAAACAAAACAGCTGTTCAAAGGGATAAAAGGCAAGGCACGAATGTCGGTGTAGTCAGTTATCTTTAAAATTAAGGCTAAGATGCATGGCGGTGGTGAAGAGGGTAACGGAGTCTTCAGCAGGGCAGCAGGGCCTTCTGTTTCCTGTTTAATGTCATAGGCAAGATGTATCGCTTTACCAAGAAAACAGCAGGTACTCTGATTAGAGCAATCTGTCAGGGTCCTCATTAAAGAGTAATCCCCGATATTACATGGCACCTCTTAAGCCAAAATAAATTTCACTTTTGATCCGGCTAGTAGATTGCTTCTCATACTTGATAATTGCACTGGAGCACTAAACAAGGTACCATCGTGAAAAAAAGTGTTTACACCAAATATAACGATTGTGCAGCTAGTGACACGTTTTCTTGGACAGCCACCTTAAAGGGGATTGTTGGTAATTCACTTATGCAATCTGAATCGACTGGTAGGACTGAACTGGCCAATGATCTGGTCGCTCCGGCGGTCACATGACTTCCTGGACAAGGTTTCACAGCCCTTGCCAAATCAGCGGTAATCTCGCCAGCAAACAGATTCAGTTCCTGTTTGGAAAGTCTGACTGGTGTGGTTGTTGGCACTTACAGCCCTTACGAAACGTTATGTACTCAACAATTTGAGGGAAAAAAACTATTTACAGCACCCACATGAAGTGTGAAATAAGACTGTTTCATCCACTCGTTACCTTGCAGTGAGCCTGTGATTTGGGGATTGTCAAGTGCTTTGGGGAAATGAAATAAATACGTCTCTGCTCTGAGGGAAAGTTGAAATAAGTTAGCAATGCATTTAATGGCCCCTTGTCTGCACAAAACTACCATATGAATCAGTCACCATGGTTAGTGATGGAACAAAAGGATTTTTATGATAATGGCATGGGTGGTTAAATATATATAATTATGGCTCTGTATGTTGCCAGAACAATAATTATGAGGTACTGCAAATGAGATTTATTTTGAGTTTACTTGTGAAACGTATTAATGGTTGCTTTTCAGGTCAAAGCCTGACCTATCCTTCATGTATTTATATTACCTGTGTTTATCAGCATTTTAACTCAGAAATGCAGTCAGAAATATAATGAAAATACTTCCTCTGTATTGCTTAGGACACCTTCAGTTGCATTGTGTGCATTTGTTAAACACTGTATTATTCAGATTAGTAAATATTATGACTACTGTATATGCAGGTTTGCGTCTGTCTAATGTCAGCATGGTTAAAGAATCATAAATAATAAGCTATGCAAATTTTAAGAAGCAATACTTGTTGGTGGCGTTGGCCAAGCATTGTTTCTCAGTATGCAAAGATGTACTGATTTTAAAGATATCAGCTGAAGTATGCTTTGCGCAAACACTTTCAATACACCGAGGTCATTTTTAAAGGGTAACTGTGGCTAATTAGGCTGTGCACAGCTCAAGGATGATAAAAAAAAATACTTGGTTAACTGTCGAGAGTCCATCTGAAATCAGTGGGTGATTCGTTTGGTCTTCTTTTTTCCCCCCATACTTCTGCTTGCAAGCCGCGCTGCTCCATCCTCCTTCAACAAATGCGCTTGTTCCCGGAGCCACATACCTTTCAGGAACAAAACGCCTTGCTGGTAGGTTAACATGGAATCGATACGAACTGCTGGGGTTGTAGTGATGATGCAGTTGGCGCGCATTAAACAGAACCGGCGCTCACAGGGAACGATGGACAGAGGTAGTTTAATAATGAAATAAACCGAGCACCGCATTGCATAAGTGTGAGACTGGCTTATGTATCACCTCTCTCTCACCGAACTGTATCACCGAACTAAATTGTAAGATGGACTAGATATGGATAGTTGGATTTGGCCACTGATATACCGTATCTGCTATGACATATATTGTCGGTATAAATACTTCATAACCATTACAACAATTTACAGGGACTGTACTGTTCCATGGGCAACAATGTGCCTGGACTTTCTGGTTTGATACCTCCAAGGGGAAGGTAATCTCCCAAACAATTTCTTGAAATACCAGTGCCAGTACAAATACCATCGAATAAATATGGCCATGTCAATACGTCTCAATCAGACCCGCCTGCTTCACAAGTAAATACCTTCATCGCAATGTCTATGTCTATGTCTATATCGCTGTGACACAGTTTGGCAGAGGATTTCATTCAGTGCCTTTCAAAGGAATGACGCACCGTCATCAGTCTCAAGCACATCTCTCTCAGGCCTACAGTAGTCCTTAAAATAAAAACAGCCCGTTTTCCGTTTTTACGGTGCCCTTCTTAACCCTCTCGTAACCAGGGCGACACAATCGCCTGTTGTCCGGCGCCCTACGGAGCCTCGCCCCCCCCCCCCCCACGTCAGCATTGGCGCGGTGCTCACCCACGTACGCCAGCGTAGTCCCTAAACCGAGTGAACCACCCATCCTTCCCGAGCTAAGGGGGAGAGTCTATATTCACAGTTCCCCCCCCCCCCCCTCTCGATTGCACAGAACATTAGGTCGAAAGCCTCCTCTGCTATTATGGGATGCATAATGAAGTCGTCAGTGTCGGGGCAACCGCCTCGTCCGTACTCCCGCTCTCTCTCTCTCCTCGGCATCCTGTAAGCTACTGCGAAATCTCTCGTGATCCTCTCACGCTTGGTTCACTACGGACGGGGTTTTTTTTCCCCCTCCTGAACCCCAGTGTGCTTACCGTCTATTTGCTTCATTTCGGAGATGGTGGGTAATGGGTTTTTCTGAACCCCATCAACAGCGGGTCAAAAGACAGCGCTGGAATTTTTTTTTTTTTTTTGTATAAGGGGGTCTCAAGGTGTTCAGTCGCTCTCTCCACACTGGTTAGCGAACACTTGCTACTGTACGTCGACGATATATAGAAATGTATTACACGAATGCTTTGGAGTTGGAGACATTTTCTATAGCATTCAAGCAAACTGCTATGAAAGGAAAATGTTCAGGGCGAACATTCTCTGTTTCAAACATTCAGCAAAGGATACAGGAATGTGAAAATCAGCAGGGTCTCCTTTATATTACATTACAGGCATTTAGCAGAGGCTCTTATCCAGAGCAACTTACACAGCTTTTTTACCGAGCATTTACATTGCATCGAATTATACAGTTGGATATATACTTAAGCATTGCGTGGAGACACCCCAGTAGGCCCCACTTTTGGGATTAGAGAGCTGGTCCTTATCGGTCGCTTTCCTCTCAAAATGAGGTCCAGCAGGGCAGTGATGTTCCAGAGATTACTGGGCAGGTGTGGAAGTCCCAGACCGATTAGGTGCTCCACAGATGGCCAGAGGAAGCATAGCTTCAGAGTGTCACAGCATCACCACACGTGCGTACGGAGCGTCCGTCCGATCCTGCTAGAAAGCTCCCTAATCACTTCGCTCAACCGTCTCCAAAGCTCGTGCCACTTAATGGTTCTTAGAGTCCTCTTACTGGGGGGAGGGGAAGGGGTGGGGGGGGGGGGGGGAGAGAACATCATTCTGAGCCAGGGGAGAATCCCATCCTTTCATCAGCATGGAAAAAAAAGTGGGTCATCATAGTGGCCAACGAGCGCACCGTAAATAGACGGGCAACGTGGAGAGGCACGCTCCTCTCACCTTTAATACGGGATTAGTCACGGGGGGGCTAGGCTACGCGCACACGCGAAATTATATTTGGAGAGGGGGGGCGAGCTCGCGTGGGTCACACGGCTCGCAGTAATCACACAGCACAGCGCAGTATGTGCCAGCCAGCTCCGTGCAGTAACTGTGCGCGGGTAAATCGGCCGATAACGAGGCGTTTGCAGATGACGCTGTTTTCGCTCGCGCGCTCTCTCCGCGTACCGCTGACCGCCGCGGCGCGTGTTTCAGCCGCGTAATTGGCCGACGCTTTCGCCTGTCATCTCCCGAGCGTTCTGGCGGCGCGGGTCGCCACGGTGATAACGGCTGACACGGAACGAGATATAAAAGTGACTCTGCGAGACGGAGCGTGAAGCGGCGGCGAAGCGATTTCTGACGTCTAAATATAGGAGCCCCCCCCCCCCCAATGCGCCCCCCCCCAACCCCCCATATGTGCCGCTTGCTACTCTTGTGAAAGACAGGCACAGAGGGACAGAGCGAGGGACAGAGAGAGAGAAAGAAAAAGAGAGGGAGAGGAAGAAGTTATTGTTTTCATGTGTGGTTACTGTGTATTTGTTTCAAGTCTTTAGTATTGTTCAGTGTTAAATGCGTGTTTATGACACTGAACTGAGTGTGGTGTTTTGTCATGCCAATGAAGCACATTGAACTGAACTGAGAGAGAGAGAGAGAGAGAGAGAGAGACAGAGAAAGGGAGGTTGAGAGAGAGAGGGAAGGAGGGAGAGAGAGAGAAAGAAAGAGAGAGAGGGAGGGGGAGAGAGAAAGAGAGAGGGAGGGACATAGAGAGAGAGAGGGAGAGAGAGAAATAGAGAGGAAGGGACATAGAGAGAGAGGGAGAGAGAGAGAGAAAGAGAGAGAATGGGAGAGAGAGAGAGAGAGAGAGTGAATGGGAGAGAGAGAGAGAGAGAGAGAGAGAGAGAGGGAGGGACATAGAGAGAGAGAGAGAGAGAGAATGGGAGAGAGAGAGAAAGAGAGAGGAAGGGACAGAGAGAGAGAGAGAGAGAAAGAGAGAGGGAGGGACATAGAGAGAGAGAGAAAGAGAGAGGAAGGGACAGAGAGAGAGAGAGAGAGAATGGGAGAGAGAGAGAGAGAGAGAGAGAATGGGAGAGAGAGAGAGAGAGAGAGAATGGGAGAGAGAGAGAGAAAGAGAGAGGAAGGGACAGAGAGAGAGAGAGAGAGAATGGGAGAGAGAGAGAGAGAGAGAGAGAATGGGAGAGAGAGAGAGAGAGAGAGAATGGGAGAGAGAGAGAGAGAGAGAGAATGGGAGAGAGAGAGACAGAGAAAGGGAGGTTGCGAGAGAGAGAATGGGAGAGAGAGAGGCTGGCCTGTGTGAGGCCCTTCCTGGAGGAGCTGGTGCCTTTTCCCGTTACCGTTCAGTGTTTCAGGAACGCGCCGGCCCCGCGTCCCCCGTGCCTGCCCCCCCCCCCCCGCGGCGGCGGCGCGCTAAACGAGCGAACGTTTCCCTCTCCCGCGTACCCGTGGGCGTAAATCACCCGCAGCAGGACTAAGCCCAATCTCAGAAAGATTAAATGGCATCGGAGAGCAGCCCCCCCCCCCCCCCCCCGCCCCTTCCCCTCCCTCATCCCCACCCGCCTCACATCTTAATTGAATTCGTGCTGCGGCCTGTTTTGTCCAAAGCGCAGCGCCCTGTCTCTGAAATTTTACCTCCCATCAGCCACGGACGCCGGAACTTAGCGCCGACAACCAGCTCATGGGGCCGGGCCCGGCCGAGTCAATCAAATCGATCTGTCGGGCGGGGGGGTGAGGGGTGGGGGGGGGGGGGCTTGTCGAGGGTCATGTCTTAATCAGGTTTTCCCTCTCATCCCGTCACCTGTGCGCCAGAGCACTGCGATGGAAGAAAAAAAAAAACTCCCCCATCGCATCGCTCTCTCTCGAGGTAACACGAGGCCAGGGCTCGGGCCTTGAGTGATGGACTGATTGAGAGAGAGAGAGAGACAGAGAGAGAGAGAGATGCTGGGGAAAGAGGGCGAAGGAGGCAGTTCTCGGAAACGGGCGCAGGAGACCGAATACCCAAGCAGGGGTCCAGAAGAGCTGGAGCCACAAGGGCTACTGTCAGAAGCGGAATTAGCGGGGGGGGGGGGGGGGGTTCCATTGCTGCATATATGGGCGTTGCAGCACGGAACCTATGTTTGGGGGGGGCCCCTGAGTACCCAAACATAGGCACTAACTTAGGCCTAATTTATGAAACAGATTGTTTAATGGTGACAAGTAACATTGTGTATCGTTAAAAAAACGAATAATTTACTTCTAATCAGTTGACATTGAACTACATCTCTTCTTTAAAATGTAAATGTATTTAATCTCTTCAATTTATCATATCTCCCATCATGTCTCACACCCATAGGTATGACAGGCTTGCTAGCTCCACCCCTGACTGCTCTATTTTGTTTTTCACCTAAAAAAAATCAGCAGCCTAAGAAACTCAGGAACACAGATGAGATGAGTTAACTGTTGGGATGAGTTAATCAGCTGCGTTAATTGATTAAAGAAGTGCTGAACAACAAGGAAAAACCGGCAGACCTGGCGACTCCCTGAGGACCGGGGTTGGAGACCCCTGAAGGAGAGGGTTTGTAATACAGTCCATTGATTTTTGATTGAGGATCTCAGGTTTTCACAAGCTTGGAGAAAGCTTCTCCTTTTTTCTTTTTTTTTTTTTTTGTCGGCAGGCTACAATTCGTTTGAGTAGCAGTGAACAGCCCAGAATTTCACAGAAAAATAAATCTGAAATCAATTTTAGGAGTTAATGGATAGGCTGCCTCCCCCCCTCCCCCCACCCACCCACCCCCCCCCCCATGAATACACCTCTTGCAGCGGTGGAAAACAATCACCCCGGACCGCGAGGCGGCTTCTTCGCACGCGGCCAGGCCTCACGCGCGCGCGCAAGCTTATCGAAGCACGTCGTTGC
This sequence comes from Anguilla pacifica, assembly GCA_039654925.1. NCBI lineage: Eukaryota > Metazoa > Chordata > Actinopteri > Anguilliformes > Anguillidae > Anguilla > Anguilla pacifica. The sequence continues at coordinate 7,568,216 of CM077289.1, read as the reverse complement.
GGGGCCGGAGAGCGGGCGCGGGCGGACGGATATTCACGGAGTCGAGCGGACGGCGCGGGACGGAGCAAACGGCTAGCGGCTCGCGCGCGTCCCGTCGTCGGGGCCCCTGAACGATAGATGATTTCTCCGCGCCGCGGCTCGCGTGCCGAATAGAAGCCGCCATCGCGCTTGAAGGAAACGTTTGAAGGAAAGCGGGAGGTGGGCGGGGGCGGGGGGGTTAGGGGGTGGGAGGGGGGAGGGGGTTGGGGGGGAGTTAATCTTTTCTAAAGTTACGCTCTTCTCGTTTGCTCGACGGCCTTCGTAACGGAGCGGAGAAGCGCGCGACGGAGGGACGCTGCCGTGGAAGCTTCTGAAACATCCGCCGCGGGAAAGGTCGCGGCATTGTGAGAGATCATTCGAGGAGGAGAAGGTCGCGGCGATCGCGCCGCCTTTACAGATAAGCCGGGGCATAATGGCTTTTTTGTTTCTCGCGCCGAGCGGGAAGGTGATAATGCGGACCGCCCGGCTTTTGTTTCCGGCGCTATCCGGGAGCAGCACATTGGAAGCGAATGGAGATTCAGAGGAAGGCTGCTTCTGAATAGGGAAGCAGCTTCGGATTACGGTAGCTGTTTTTCTTCCTGATTGAAATTCCGCCACTCTGCGGAGCAGGCAGGTGAACGGCTTGTCTAATTGGATGTTGGATCGGAAAGGTCACGCGTGATTGGGCCCCGCTTCGTGGCCGGGGGTAGGACAAATCTCCTGTGATCTAGTGAAACAAAATGGATATCCACCTCACCATCCCTGTCTGATCCTCTCATTCAGTTTTTTAAAATCTTTTTTAGAAAATACCATTTCTTATTTTCACCTGCTTCTCTCTCATCATATCTCTTTCTCTTCCTCCTGACTGGTTCTTGCATTCCGTTCCAGTCAGTCGCTCTTTTTCTCTCCCTCTTTCTCCTCTCACTCCCTCACGACTGGGTTCTTTTTGCATTTGCTTCCTGTCACTCACGCTCTCATGCCCCCTCTCTCTCACTCTCTCTCTTTTTCCTCTCTCCAGTTTCTCCCCCCTGAATGGCTTCTCCTTGTGTTCCCTCTCTCTCTGTCTCCGTCTCTCTCTCTCTCTCTGTCTCTCTCTCTCTCTCTCTCTCTCTCTCTGTCTCCGTCTCTCTCTCTCTGTCTCTGTCTCTCTCTCTCTCTTTCTCTCTCTCTCTGGCCCCTCACCTGATCCGCTGCTCGGTGACAGTATCCATGGCGAAGGGCTCGGCTGAAGTGCGGCAGGTGCTGACACGCTGTCTCTTCCTCTCGACTCCAGAGGTCGGGGGGGACAAAGCGGAGATCACCTTGATAAGGGGGCGGCGGGCGGAGCGCGACGCGCGCGGGTCGCCACGGCGACGCGCGGGGCCCGAGCCCGAGGAGCGGGTGGCGAAGGAGCCATTCGGAGCGCGCGGCGTTCCTTTGTCACGATCTGTTACCGGGACGCGCTATCCCAACCCCCGCTTAAGACGGACCGGATTAAAGCAGAGGGCATGCTGGGAAGGTCGCGCAGGCCCCGGGGCAGCAACGCGGCGCTGCTCGGTCCCCGTCTCTGCTCGTTCGCTGGTGGGCGGAGCCACGAGTCCCCCGACATGGGGGGGGGGGGCGTTTTTACTGAGCGCGCCTGGAGATCTTTACCGCGCTTTCATTCATAATGCATGCAGAGTTGCATGCTGGGAGCTGAGGGCACAGTCATATGTGAATTATTATTAGGGATGAGATTTAAAAAAAAAACACGGTTCTTGGAAACACGCGCCAGGAGGTCTCCTGATGGCAAATGTCGCCGTATCTGGAAGGCTGGCCATCAGGGCTGGGCCGGCTGAGAGAGAGAGAGAGAGAGAGAGAGAGAGAGAGAGAGAGAGAGAGAGACTTCATTACACGGCTATTTCCGACGCACAAATTACTCACGTTCGGTCACAATGGCTTCTGGGGGACCATAAAGCACGGCAGAGAGCGTTACTGCACGATACAAATAACCCGGAGTCATCACTGCGTCATTTGCATGCTGGATGCTGGAACTGTATTTTCCCTCACTATGCATATTCCCCCTATACACATCCTTCAACAAACCAAGGTACTGTGGTTCAAAAGGCACACAGGTGCATGTATGCTATGCGTAAAAATATACGGTATTTATGTTTTTGTACATGATGTGCATAAGGACTTAATCACGTAATCAGTCGTGTTATACTTAATAATATTGCGTGCAACTGTTCATAATTGCATTAAGTAAACAATTCATTATATATATATATGAAACAATAAATATTATTTAATAAATATTTCTGAAAAAAACTGTAAATATATGCAAATGATGTAATTAAGCAGTGATAGGACAGAGGTAGTTGATTACTAACAGAACCTGCCCGCATCCTCCTGAGAGTTATAGTACCTGATCATTTTTCTCATTCGCCGGCTAATGAAGTCCCTAAAGTTGTCAAAAATCAATTGCAAAAAAAGTGAGGGAAGAGTGGGAGAAACCAATTGTTTTGTGTTCGCAGTAATATTCTCAGTGCCAATTGAACTCAAAACTAGTTTATGTGGGTATAGGAGAGTTCAAATGCAGTACTTTGTCAGAACTTACTTAATGCTAAATGTTCCACCACGTAGAAAGAAATCATCAACAAACAGGGAAGATTTACTGGGCATGTAAAAAATAACATATTGACATACACGGCAAGGTTGCTGGCTATTAGACCAGCATGTTCAAAAAACTCATGCCAGGCAAAAATAAATCAATCTAAAACTCTGCAGTACATGACTCTGCTTTGGATATAGAAGGCTACCAAACAGAACTAACGGTGAGAACATTTTGATTCTCACTACAATTTGACAGTTTGTGAAATAACTAATAAACTAAACGATCATTTAGAGGAAGTAGCTGTCTTAGGCTAACCACGCCATGTAGCTGGGTAACTATATCAGCCTGTTTGAGAGAACATTTTTTTTTTTGTTGTACTACATACTATGGCAGAGGTGGACAGAGTGTGTTTAGGGTCAATGCGATCCTCAATAAGATTACATTAAGCACTGCTGACCTTGCTCTGATCAATCAGCAATTGAACAGCTTCCATTCGGGTGTGACTTAAAAGACACACACAACCACACACACACACACACACACGCAGTGAAACGGTTCAACATTAAGGGCATTTAATCTCTTACGGCTAAATGCAATGCCTGTTCATTGATCTACAGTGCTAAAGGGGAAATTAATTAAGTAACTGCTAACAAACCAATGAAAGAGCACACAGTGTACAGGACTACAGCCCTGATACCGTCAGCTGGCTGGCGTACTGAACACCACTTTCAGAGACTGAGCGCCACTTTCCCACCCAAAACGAGTACATTACATTACATTACATTACGGTACATTTATTTGGCAGACGCTTTTATCCAAGGCGATGTACAAAAGTGCATATCATGGTCATTGGACGACTACAAAACACAGGTTCAATAAGGTGCAATACTCATTTCGTACAGCTATTTCTAGCCAAGAAGCACAGTTCAGTTCACGCAGCGAACACTATTCTGACCTAACTCGTGCCAAGCCAAACTAGGGAGAAGAACAAGCTGCAATAATATTAAGGACAAATACAAATTACAAAAAGGGCTGGAACGGGGGTACATGTAACACGGGTGTCATGAAAAGGGGGGGATTTAAAGTGGAAAGATTCACAGAGTGGTGGCAGTTGGTCCAGGTGCAGTCTGAGTACGAGTGCTTGCGGGGGCACAGTCCCCAGCCAAGCGCTGGGTGTAGCCCCAGCTTCTGCCCTTAGCAGGAAGATGGATGCCTGGTTCAGGGTGTGAAGTACGGGCTGCTTGTTAGCGTCCCATCACACCGTCACAAATGCCCCCACCCCCCCCAAACCCCAAACCACCCCCTCCCCTACACGCTCCCGGTCAATTCTTCCAGCAGCCGGTGCTGAGCGCGCTCTTTCGTGGCAGATAACGAAGGGCCCTCGCCTCCGTCCCCATTAAAGGACATAAAATCGTTAGCCTCCCCGAAGAACTCGCGCTGCGCATTTGCCAGACGTGTGAGCCTCATTTACCTGGGCTGCGTGCGTGGTGTTCGCTGCGCTCCTTGAATAAAAGTTAATTTTTTCCTTTTTCTTTTCCCTTGCGATGGGGAAGGGCCCTAGGTGAAGGGGTTTCATAAAAAAAAACTTGTGAGGGATTGGAAATGCGGTGCGGTTTTTGTTGTTCTTCAGTACTTTTTGGTTAGCATCTGACGCCCATGGCTTTAGACAGCGAAGATTGTCAAGTGCTGACAGGCTGGTACGACGGCCTGCTGGGGGTGTGGCCCTGCCACTGTGAACCAATCAGCTTTTGAGCACTTCAGCCCTGATTGCCTCCAAAAAAAAAAACAGTGAAAAAAAAAAAAATCCAAAATCACATATTTATTTTCTGCCATCTCACTCACTGTCTCGCCCTCTGAGCTTCTCTGGAAAGCAGAACTCCCATTGGCCGGAACACTGAGCATGCACTGTGCACCATGTGACCTCTCCATACGAGGTTCTGCTGAATAGGGTCTTCTATGGCAGCAGGTTCTGTTGTATTCTAAACAGCAGATACATGAAAGATAAACTCACATCAACTTCTGCCATCTCCTATTGTAGCACAGGATGGGGGTCAAATGGTTAATGAGTTGACATAGATATTTAAGCATGCTTCATTTCTGTTTTTGTTTTTTTTTTTTTTTTGTTTTTCAAAATATAACTCAAACATAGACTGGAATCAATTAAGACTTGTTCTTTGGATAACACGTCTTGTAATTGTTTAGGCATGCCCCATCAAGGCATAACTTAGCTGAATGGCATACCTGCCAAAAAAAGTTATTAATGAATTTTGATGCTTGCTGTATTTTCCTAGCTGAGTCAGTTAAAAAAAATAGTGGTAATATATATATATATATTATACATTTTATATATAAAGATATATGTGGACTGAATTCAGGCCTATATCATTTTATTTTTTTCGGAACAGCAACACTTTTGTAGGCTTGTGGGTGGTGTGTTCAGTTAAATCCCTGGCCTCCCGCTGGGATGACTCACCTAATGGCCGAGTTCTGGTCCCCCCGGTCCCGGTCCGACCTGCGGTCCAGGGTCTCCGTGGGCAAACCCATTACCGGCCATTTTCTCCCCCGGGGGAGGGAGCGGGTCACCGTCGGCAGGGTGTTTCACAACAACTCCTCCAGCCAATCAGGCCACACATTAGCCAGGTACGCATGGAGCTCACTCACGCGCGCAAGCTCTCTAATGATGGATTAGAGAGAGAGAGAGAGAGAGAAAGAGAGAGAGAGAGAGAGAGAGAGAGAGAGAGAAAGAGAGAGCTGCTGGCTGGTCTTCACTCTTCTGAATTCCCAGAGGGCGCGGCAGCCATGATGGATGCAGCTTAACAATGGTGAAGTAAAGGATAATGAATGAACGAAAATGAAATAAATTCTATTGCATATCAATCGTCCCCAAATGATACAAAATGCACCGCTCGCTGTAAATGATGCCCGCTATTCTTCTCGAATCCCGAAAGGCTTCTCTTCATCACTCATTTCTGAAAGAGAGTGCTACAGTGAATGTGTGTGGGGGTTTTTTTTCTCCTGTGAAGATAAGGCCAATGGTTTCAAATGGTGTGGCACACTGCCTTCATTAGTCAATATGCTCCTCTGGTAATCGTCTTATACCAAACTCTGATGCTTCACCAGAAGTTAATTACAGGGTAAGTGGCAATCACAAATGCCTCTACGCTTAGTTTGGGCTGTTAAAACGTTTAATGTTTAAATGTTTTTAAACTCGTGCAGATCAAAAAAAAAACTGTTGCATTTAATGTTCCATAAGTAGACTGGACCCTTGTTCAAAGCTTTGAAGAAAACCAGAAGATTTAAAAAGAAATCTGCAACTAATTTGTGAGGGATTTGTACACATAATGCACTTCATCCCCGTGGGGAAGAGGTTCAAAGAAAAAAAAAATGGCTTCATCAGTGTGCTGTTCTAATGGCGTTCTTTATGTTCTTAAAAAGTCACTAAAGTTAATTGCAGAGGAACTGCCAATCAGAGAGGTCTCTGTTCTTACTACAGGCTGCCAAAAGAAGTTCTTAACTTGTGGCAGCAAATCAAAAACAGCAGTGCTAAGCACTTGATGCGACTAATATGGAAATGTTTATTCATGGCATTCCTGGAAATGACTTAATTTACATGTCGTTTAATTTCATTTTGGTATTACAAATTAACACTGTCCACAGAGGAATGACTAATTTGTAAAAACGAAAATACAAAAGGCTAATGTTGGGCATAGCTGATAAAGTACAGCACAATGCCAAGAGAGCAAGTGTGGCTATTCCCAATTGAAATATTGAATGTCTACAATGCATGCTAGCTACTAGTTGCAATCAGACACATAGTAAATCAGGTTCATCTTGCACAAAAAAAAACAAACAAAAAAAAGCAAGTCTGAACATTGTAATTATGAGCGATCCGAGGTATTGTGTTGTTGTTGTTTATCCCATCTGGCAAACACGGGGTTCACGCGGCATTACGCGGCTCAGAGCGTAATCGGCCCTGATTTATTTCCCATAACCGAGCCCGTTATTACCTGGCCGGCATTACTGTGCCGTACGTACCCCGCGTATAAGCACGGGGCCGCGTATACGGCACGTCTAATCCTTCTGCTTTTATGGAGGTGCTTAAAGCTCGCGTCTCGTCGCTGTGCTGGAGTGAAGGAAATGGGGGTGGGGGATGGGGGATGGGGGGGGGGGGTTGGATTCTGCTCCTGAACCAAACTAGGTCACCGCATCAGACCTGAGACCGGCGCCTAAGTTCAACGGCAGTGAAACGGCTCCCCCCCCCCCCCTTTCATCAGGCAGCGGAGCGAATTACCGTCGCGGGGAGGGGGGCGCCCGCGGCCTCGCCGCGCTTCCCTTCGGCGAGGGGAACGCTTCCGGGAACGCCGTTCGGCCGAAGGAAGGACGAGCGCTGCCCGTGGACAGGGCCTCGCTTTTCGAAGAGAGAGAGAGAGAGAGAGAGAGAAAATAAACGACAGCATTTCTGAAATCTTTCAATACACAGTGCATTAATATATACGATTATTGGGAAATATGATATGCGCAGGAGCCCGGAGGGCTCTTTGGAGTGTTGGCACAAAAAGAAAGTTGCGCTCTCCCCGACAAGACAACGGTGCAGCCATACGAGCTTCAGAAGACACTTTCCGGGTGTAAAACGAGAAGGTAATTATCTTTCGAAAAGGTCTGGGCCGGAGACGGCAGCGCAGAGTAGATAATGGAATAATGTTCAGCAGTGTGCCGCTACCCAAAGCCCATACGAAGGCCCGGAAGGCCCGCTGTAATATTAGCAGTATTAAAACCACAAGTCATTAGCCAGCTAAACGTTAAAAAAAAAAAAAAAAGATTTTAAACTTTTTTTTTTTGTGATGCCTAATAGTGCATAAAATAAGTCTTTGGCCTGGATTCAATCAACATTTATTTCATTTGTTGGTGAAGTTAATGCGTTCTTTGAAATTGACAAAGAAATGCGGGCACTCGATTCATCGCAACCGTGGTTTACTGCACACCCTACATTCCTCAGCTGTGTTTGCAAACAGCAAACAGGTTTGAATTCAGTCATGAAGACGGAGGGAAAAGGCTGACAGTGTCCCAGTGTGTTTGTGCGCTCGTTACTGTTTGTCAACAGCAGCTGGGGTGGGGGGCGGGGGGGCAGTTGTGGGGGGGGGGTTCCGGTCATGACCCGGTTTGCAGGTCTGCAGTCATTGGACGGCGTTTTTTTGTTTGTTTCTCAGTCGCCCTGGTCTCCGGGGGGGAGATTGTGGCGGTTGGTTGGCGTGGTGAGGTGGGAGAGCGGCGTTGGCACGGCAGCCGCGGCGTTGGCATGGCAGCCGCGGTGTTGGCCCGGAGCGGAGTGCGCCGGAGCTCCCCGGAGGCGCGGAGTTGGCGGAGTCCTGCTCTATTGATCGCGGGATCGAGGGAACGGGGCCTAAAAGTTGTTTACCACCGACCACTGATTGAATATCGTGTTCCAGCTGAAAAGTGGATGTTTGATTTCCTATAGTTTACCACTTTGTAGGGGTTGATGGTGCGTCCACACACACACACACACACACACACACACACACACATTCGCAAATAAGTTGTGGAAGTCAGTGATTGACAACTCTATTTTAAACCAAAAAAAAATAAATAATGTTACCACATCAACAGATTCATTAATAGTACTTAATGCATCTATTAACTTCCCGGGAATGGAACCAAAATGGGGGTCACATTTACCGGATATTCATTCCAACATAATAACACAATGAAATAATGAAATATGATCATTGCTTTAAAAAAAAAAAAAAAAAAAAGTAATAGATATTTATTCGTAAAACATTTTCTGTTCAGTATGCAGTAGCATTAACAGCGCTAAAATGTTACATATTCACACACAAAAAGCCCGATGTACCCTTTCCCAGTTAGGTCACCTCAGGGTTAAAATGCAGCCGGGGAGCGAAATCGCTACACAGGGAATTGACTCCAGAGCGAGTCTCTTTTGTCGAGCGACACTTTAGAGCCAATTCCTAACTTTGAACAGCGCGAATTGGGTCGACCGATCCCATTAATCGAGCATACCGGGGCCCCCCGTTTTTACCCCCGTCGTTCCAGCGGCGGGGGGAGGGGGGGGGCACTTGTCACAACATTAATTTGGCCGCCCGTGCGCTGAAGGCCTCGATGGCGGCTCGGCGTGTTGCGCAGATTTTTCCCCGCTAATGCGCATCGAGTGATCGCGCTGAGGCTGCAGGACGTTTATATCTGCGAGCCCAGTGCGCAAGCTCGGGACCGGGGGGGCCCCTCCCTCGTCTTAGTAAACAGCCAGCCACAGCCACAGCCACTTTCAGAGCTCCCTCTGGGGAAATCAATCGCAGGATGTTTCTCATAAATACAAAAAAAAAAAAATTTTAAAAATTAAAAAACGCTCTGGGACCGAACCCACATGCATTCAGCACACTGTACAACAACAATAGCAGGATTAAAAAAAGGATTTTAAAAAAATTAAAAAATAAATGAATATTGTGATTACACAATCTCCCGCTCCGTGTTTGGTGATCCAGCATGGCGTTTCTCCCCCTGCCCCTGTTTGCATTTTGAAAGCAGTCCTTTCATATCTGAGCGCAGGTTCGCCGCCAGCAGATTTTAAGGGGCTTTCTTACCCCCCCAACCTGGGAAAGGCTCCGGCAGTGTTTGCCCGGAGGGAGGCGGCGGTGGAGGCGTACCGAAATGAACCAGGGCAACCGCTTTCCGGCCAGTTCGGCACGTCGTCTCTGTTCAGCGTTGTTTCGCCTCCTGAGGGAGTCACAGAGCTGAGGACGCATGCGTACAGTCGACTGACCAACCGCGTGAAAGGAGATCAAACTCGAGAGTCGCGCTCGGTTTGATGGAAATGTGTGTGTGTGTGTGTGTGTGTGTGTGTGCACGTGTGTGTATGCATGCATTCGTGCCTTTGCAGGTGTATGGGCATGAATGTGTGTGTGTATGTGTATGCCCGTATGCGTGTGCATGCATGTACGTGCATGTGTGTGTGTGCATGCATGCATGCCTGCGCATATGCATTTCGTACGCGTTCAGACAAAATCCTTTTACATTTTTCCATTACATTCGATATTTTCAATTCTCCATTGACGACCTGCTGGCTTTCCCGTGCTCAGTAAGACATTTGAAAAGGTGCCATGCGCAACCTGAAAGAGCAAGAGAAAGCGCATGGCTTCAGTTTCCACCTCATGATACTGTAAAAGGAATACAGTAAACACATTTTGGCTGTAGGCCATCAGCGCTGAATGTAGAACATGGCTGTTGATTGTGCAAGCCACTGCTTTTGCAAATCTTGCTGATGCAGTCATTTGGCTTTTTTTGCAAACCGCTGCAAACCCCTTCATTTTGTTAAACTGCGGTCGATACCGTCCGCGAGAACAAGAGGCGTTCTGACCGCGAAAAGGCCCTAATGAGCCGCGCTGGCTGGCGTACGCTACGCTACGGTCGCTAACGGGATCGGCAGCATTAACAGCGTTGTGCCGCTGTGCCAGTGAGCCAATTCACCACCTCCCCAAACCTCGCCAATAAGGGTGCCCCTAGTGCTCCTCCTCTGCCCCCCTCCCCAGCTCCAGCTGGTGGAGCCGCTTCCTGGACGGAACGGGGCCCCGGTCCTAACATGGTCGTAATTAAAGCCGAAACGGAACGGTGGGGTGGACGTTTGGGGGACGGCCCGGCTGATCCGTACTTACACCCCTGGGGACCGCCTGAGAATTGTGTGCGATGAGCTCTCCTGGCTTATTCCCAGGCCTCTGGCTGACATTATGGAGGTGAAGGCTGAGAGGGAGAGAGAGAGAGAGAAAGAGAGAGGGAAGGAGGGAGAGAGAGACAGAGAGAGTGAAAGACTGAGAGAGAGAGAGAGAGAGACGAAGAGAGAGTGAGAGAAAGAGTAAGTATACGTGAGAGAGACAGAAAGAGAGAGAGTGAGAAAGAGAAAGTATGTGTGAGACAGAGAGAGAGTGAAAGAATAAGTGTGAGAGAGATTGAGAGTGAGTAAGCGTGTATGTGAGAGGGAGAAAGAGAGAGAGAGTGGGGGGTGAGAGAGAGAGAGAGAGAGAGAGAGAGAGAGAGAGAGAGAGAGCAGCAGTGGAATGATGGGATCGGCCGCGGTGGTTTCGGGGGTGAGGATCACACCAGTCCTTATCTGCCCCGTGCGACTGCGCCGCCTCTCCTCTGACACGGACTGCAGAGCCGCCGGGACGCGGTGGAAGGGGGGGGCGGAGAATTGAAATTCCATTTTTGCAAGGGTGCGTCGGACGGAAGCAAAACTGACAGGCCATCGCGTGGCGCTGTCCGTGGTCCCCCTCTCGCTACGCCACGTATTTCTCTCTCGCAAGAAACCCTGAGCAAATCGAGACTAGAACCCCCGATGCACTGGTAAACACTTGCTGGAATTTGTGTGTATACACTGTGCATTTATGGTTTATTACCCCTGTGTGCGTCGGCTATAATTCATTTTTTGCCCCCTCTAGGGGACACTGGTTTCTGGTTTTAATCTCAAGAGCCATTTATTCTACCATACTGTAACCTGCACTACAAGGGACAGTGAATAAAAGTAAAAGAAATAACATTTTTGAAAATATTTTCCCTGAAACATTTTTTTTTGTCATCCAAAACACTGGTATTATGTCAAAAAAATGTAAATATGAAATTTTTTCTGCTGGGTCTCAGGAGGATTATGACACACTATCTGGTCTGTTGTACTTTTTTGTTGCTCAGTTTCATAAAATATTTGGGCAGACTTTCTGAGGAAACTAAGCACAAAGCCACAGAATCCCAGTCTTACAGTACAGTGCCTTGGAGTGGGACTTGGGCCTGAATCTATAAATGTGAATAAATAAAGCTCACTTTTTAACTGAGGCCACTGGCTTGTAGTTACACTTACATTAGGCTGTTCTTCACTGACTGGAATAAAAACAGCACTTAAGTTTCAGGGAAACTGCATTTGAGGCATAAAAAGCACAGAACTGTGAAAGGGAATGAACTTTTTGTCAGTTAATACAAGTAATTAATTCAAACACTTCAGCAACCGCTCTTTAACTGAATACAGAAGATAGTTACATTTGCATAGAATGTATATATAGAGTGAGCTCCATAATTTTTTGGACGAAGACATATTTTTGGCTGGACCGCAACAGCGGGGCCAGCCCTACAAACGTGAATGTCTGTGACTGAGTGACTGAGTGATGAAGTTACACCATTGGTCGGCCGAGTTATGAAGTTACACCATTGGTCGGCCGGATCACGTGGGTTAGGTCCAGCCATATACTAGGTTTTGTTTATCTTGATTTGGCTCTGAATGCCACAATTTTAGATTTGTAATCAAACAATTCACAAGCATAGCTTTTATTTAATGGTATATTTATACACTTTGGTACCACAATGTAGAAATTGCAGCACTTTATATACATAGCCCCCCATTTCAGGGCACCATGATGTTTGGGAAAAAAATAATGTTAACCAGGTGCTTAGTGTCTTTGCTGGTGACGCTCTGCCAGGCCTGTACGGCAGCCATCTTCAGCTTCTGCTTGTTTCGGGGGCTTACGTTTTCTCTTCTGCATATGAAATACATGTTCAATTGGATTCAGATCCAATGAGTGATTGACTTGGTCAGTCAAGAATATTCCAGATTTTAGCTTTGAAAAACTCCCTTGTTGCTTCAGCAGTATGCTTGGGATCATTGTCTTGCTGTAGGATGAAGCACTGTCCAATGAGTTTTTGAGGCACTTGCTTGAACTTGGGCAGATAAGAGGGTACTGTACACTTCACGATTTATTCTGCTATCAGCAGTTACATCATCAATGAAGACAAGTGAGCCATACCATAAGTCCAAACCATTAGACACCCCATACCATGTTCCACAGATGGGGGGGGGGGGAGGGGTGCTTTGCATCTTGGGCTGTTCCAGTAATTGGTCTCATCTGTCCACATAACCTTTTTCCCCTGGGTATATGTGGTAAACACATACCATACATAGCCTTTAAGCAGTTTATCATCGGTGAGCATGATTTGCTGAACATTTTTTTCTGTGTTGCAAAATTACCCCATGTGCCTCTTAGAATGGAATAAAATCGGTTCAGTTTGTCCTTAGACATCCTCTTTGCTACTGCTGATATACAGATTAAGAGCTCATCTATTTTTTTTTATCTGATCTTGTCTTGTTTCCTTAACCAAAGTATATTTGCCAAGATATTAGGGTCCCTTGTCTTTTCCTCTCTGTTGAATGCCTATAATGCTTCTGTTTAGATTATGTTCTCCACAAGGCATCTGAGGGGACTTTAATAGACTTAAAGATAATTCAGTACACATTTCCACATTTTTGCTGCAGTGGCAATAAGGTGCCGTAGATATTAATATTGAAATTATATATAAAGAGCTTGTGTAATAACCTGTGAAAAGCTGTTTTGTTTCGCAAATTGAACTGACTCCACATTGCTTTATTGTTTATTTAGTGCGCTATCTGTGCACACTGTGATGCTTTATATTCATAAAAGCGCACAGCAAAATGACATATTATACAGATCAGTCAATGCTCAGTGAGTCAAAGAGTCCTTTAGTCTTAATCACAATATATTGCTTGCAAGGCAATATATTTTATCATATTGCCTTGTAAGCTAGATTATCCATTTTCCTTTGTCAAAATTATTATTTTCAAAATGTTACATTTACTGCATATGACATAGTGCAGCTTTCCATTTGTGTTGGATAAGAGTAATATTCCAATATGTATTTAAATGTATTAAATCTAATAAATGTGATATCCTGAGACCTCCCAAAATGCACAAACAAGCACACGCACACACAAACACGCACACACATACACAAATGTTTTGTCCCAAACATCAAATCTTATTCTTGTTCTGATTTGTTTTGTGAGGCAACTGTTCACTAAAATATTACCAGAAAGCAAACCATCAGGATGAAAATCTAATCTGATCATACTGAAATGGTTTATAAAATGAGGAAAGACTGAGTTGTGGTGTACATCCATTAATGGAGTGTTGCATATGTTACATTTTGCTACCATTACTCGTTTTTAACTCTTTGGTAAAGAAACAAAAAAAAAAATGAGAGAGAGAGATACTCATCATAAACACAGAAGCTGAACATAATGTTCTGGATGAAATCCCATGATGAATGCCCACGATGACAGCATTTGATTTAGTGCTGCAATAAAAAGCTTTTATTTTGATGATATTTTTTTTTTTTTTTTTTTTTTTTTTACTGGGTTGAATTTCAAGTAGGAGGGTACATTTTGGAGAGACATTCATTTGTACACTACGACTGTGCCAGAAACATGTTTTTTAACCGCACTGTTAAATATTGTACTCGGCCCACTAAAATCACATTCCCCAGACTGATGCCTTCTCAGATTTCCACGGTAATTTCATCCAAAATGACTCATAACACCTCCTATGATATTCTCTGTTTTATTCCCAAAACATGTAGAACTGGTACTACTAAGCCTATAGAACCGGTGCACATCAGAAGCTTCAGCGTATAATTGATTCTGATAGACTGGCTTTAACTTTGATGGGCTATGTATGGCCCCTGTTGGACTCATAGACACACTGTTTGGCTTGATTTAACGGTGGAAATTTCTCTGTGTACTGGTTGTTGTTGTTTTTGTTTTTTTTTCTTCAGCAGCCTTTCAAATGTCAGCTCGCCTCTCAGGGGCGAATGCTGTGTTATCTATACGGGCTTGGCGTGCCGCCGAAACATTCATTTGTCTCCTTGTACAGAAAATGTGATTCAGGTGTGATTCCCCCCCCCCCCCCCCCCCCCATTGTGGAGACCTAATCATTGCCAACTTAAACCAACCTTCCTCCTGGTGGGTGGAATATAATTGCATTGCGCCACTGTGGAATTCCGGTCCCTGTCAACTAATTGCAATATCCCGAGTTCAATCTCGCAGCACTATAAGTTACAGGGCCCAAACCCAGCCGTTTGGGAGCAAGTTCGAATTATTTTTTAAACCTCGGCTGACTTTTCGGAAACAAAACTTTTTTCAATGCTCACCTCTCGCTCAAAACACGCGCTCACGAAGATATCCCAGACCCCTTTTGCAGAGCAACGTCTTACGTAATTAATAATAATAATAATAATAATAATAATAATAATAATAATAATAATAATAATAATAATTTCAGCTCGTTATACTGCCCGTGGAGTGGATTTTGGGACAGAACATAATTTTTTATTACTGATGGTTCTATTCTATATTACGACACCTGAAGAAAAAAAAAAACGCTTCCAACCTTCTCCATTTGCGAATGCTTGTATTAAAGATTAAGCACTATCTATACGCATTACTGACGGTCCCCCTCTCACAACGTAGGACCGGCGCTCGATCACTGATGGATCAATTAAGATACCGTAGCCAGCCGCTACATATTCAGAGTGCTTTCATTGCCTTCCTGACCCCAATACTTTCATACTCTAAAACTAATTCATCCGCGGAAGCAAAGAGGGCTCCACCCTCCCCGACACCAATTCCCCCTCACAGGATTGTCAGAGGATCTCTGTCTGTGTAATGTAGAAACCTGAGCCATTGACCTCAGCACGAGGCAATATTCATCTCCCTGTGCATGATATGAGATCGGGGTGCATAGAGCAGGCAGAAAGAATGGAACATTTTTCACAAAAAAGGGTTGATGCAGCAGGATAATGGTTAGAGAACAGGAGGGTCGCGGGTTCGATTCCCAGGTGACGCACTGCCGAGGTGGCCTTGAGCAAGGTACTTATCCAGACTTGCCTTTGTATATTTCCAGTTGCATATATGGACGGCGCTTAAAAATTGTCTGCTTGTGAGTTGCTCTGGGTAAGAGCGTCTGCTAAATGGCTAAATTGAAATTGTAAAGGACAATGATTGATCTATGATATGATACAAATCACCAAGACGATCTAAGACACTAAGAAAAGATATCCATCAGGATCTGATGTTCTGAAAGTGACTAATGCTTTGTACCCAACTTTTCATTGGTAGTCCCAAATTAGATTAGTGACCTCGTTACATCCATAACAAGATCAAAATCCAATGTGGGTTGTTTTTTTGTCCCAGTGTCATCTCCAGGCAGTGACTGCATCAGATGAAATGCATTACTGCAAGAAAAACTGAGAGGCAGTGCAGTATAATGTTATGGGAATTGTACTTGCAACTTTAGGTTATGGGTTCAATTCCCAGATGGGGTGTTGCTGTTGTACCTTGAGCAAGGTACTTAACTTGAATTGCTTTAGTAAATATCAATGTCACTCTGGATAAGAGCATCTGATAAATGCCAAGAATGTAATGTAATGTAATGTAATGCATGCATGCTAGCAGCTTGTTATTTATTATATGTTTTGACGGATATTTGCGCATTCGATGTTTGACATAGCAGACCTTGTTTGTTGAATACCTGATTTAACACACAAAGGTTTCTTGGCTATTTTATATCTGTTCTGTAATTATTTTTACCATCTAAAAAACTGCTCCACAGTTTTGATAGAGCGTTAATGTGCACAGAAGATGTGTATTTGTGTTATGGTCATTGATGCTGTTATTGTCAATGGCAGCTTATGAGTCACACCCATGGCTCCTCAAAGGTACCCTGATTGGTCACTTGCAATTGTCACACAGTATACTGGAGTACTGGATTTGGGTTTAATCAGGTAACATACCACCATTATCCTCCCAGTCGCTCTGCAGTTCCCATTAGTATGTTTCAGAGGGTCCAGCATCTGCTTTAAACAGACAGGTGCACTCTGGTTCGGGAGGCCATTTTAACCCCGTGCACTGTTTTCCCAACCAGCATCTGATCTGTACCGGACGCACGGGCGGGGGGGGGGGGGGGGGGCGCACTTGCTGAATCTTTCAGTGGCAGGCCGTACAGGAAGCAGGAGCTTGTGTGACAGGATAATGGATTTCCCCCCGCTGTCGGTCGGCGGCCTTATTGAGCATCCGGAGACCCCTCTGACCCCCCCTCCCCCTCCCCCCTCTGCGTTTGCACGATATCTCCACTCTATATCCGTCCCGGGTCATTATCGTATGCGAAGCTGGATCTTTATTTTAGAACCCGGGCTGCCACTATCCATTTAGGCCTGTCCGGGGGGGCGGGGGGAGGACCAGTAGCAGTGACCCCCTGGAATCATACGCCCTCTCTCCCTCTTCCACCCCCCCCCATCAAGGCACATGGTGCAGAGATGAAGCTCGTTACCAGCTGGCGAATAGGCGGGTTCTATCCCCTGCTGCCCTGCAGAGGTAACGATATGAGTCAATCGCCACTGCCGTCCTCTTCCTCTCGCCCTCATCCTCTTCCTCCCCAGCCTTTTTCCTGAGCTCTGAGATTTCAGCAGCTGTTCACGCTCACTGCACATGCACACAGCTCTTGAGCACATAAATATGGAAGAAGCACAATTCTTTTTTTTGCAATCCTTCAAAAACATCATGGTTCTGTGATTCAAAAGCTGTATTAACTGCATATGCAGTGAGTGCCCATGATTGGAACAAATGTATTGGGATAGAGACACAATTCTTTGTTGTTTTTTCTCTTCAGTCCAGCACATAAATCTTTCGTCCAGCACATAAATTTGAAATAAAACAGTGAATTGGAGGTTAAAGTGCAGACTGTTACCAGTTTAATTTTCATTCAAATCAGGTGATTCATGTTGGAATTACACACACACACACACACACACGCACACACACACACACACATTAAATGTTTACATTCCTTATTACACTTCACCACAGCAGCAACATGCCTTCGTGTCAGTAAGATAATAATAGTCTGAAAGCGTAGAAAGCGGCACGCTGTTATTTCGCCTTTTTCTTCCGAAAAAGGGTGTCGCATCCCTGCACTTATGCCTCCGTCTCCGCTAACGAACGCATTAACGATTAGCGGCAGCCGGCGGCGAGCACGCCGCACACGTATGTTCGCATGAAACCGCGTTCCCTTTAACGAACCGCTAAAGCTTTCTGAGCGGTGTTTGACACGGCTCAGTTCCCCGCGGTTTAAAAAAATACAATTTTAATGAATTCTTCGAGCATTGCAATTACGGCTGAGTGTACCGGGGGGGGCGGGGGGCCGTGGCGAAGGGGCACCGTTAGAGTCGTCTCCGAGGTGACGACGGGGGGCGCGTTTGCATTGAGACTTAAATCGAAATCTTTGTAGGTGAGAAGACCGCGCGAGACCTTTCCCCCGGGGGGCCGCAGGTGCATCTGGCGGAGGTGCAAGAAGTTCGTTTTTTTTAAAACGCGGCGCCTTGCGTGCTGATTGTGGCACGCTGGTGGGCGTCTAACCCGCAGGGGGTACGACAGAAAAAAAAAAACAAAAAGAGGCGTTGGTAATGGCGCCTTGGAGTTCAGGCGCCCCAGGGAAACGGGCCTCTTCCCGGTGATTAAGCGGTGACTGGACTATACTTTGCGAATTTAAGCAGCCAACGGTAAAGGAAGTCTGAGAGCGCATGCGCAGCGATGTTATTTTTATGTAAGGGCTTTCCTACCCTGTGGTTAACGCGTCCTCATCTTTGCATCAAACCCAAGAAGACGGTTCACGGTTGAACCAGATGGTTCATTTTCATCATGGTTAGTTTCGGGAAAGCCAAGTCGCAAAAAATTTACCAGTGCTTCAGAATGGCAGTCAATCCCATCCCCCGAATCATGCCGGTGATGTTTCTGGAAGGTTCTGGAAGCAGCTGGGGACGAGTAACCTTAACATGGGAAGTGCCCCCCTCTGTGGCGCTGCACAATGCTAATCACCCTCCGGCGCATAATCCCTTGATCCCTCTCGAGCCAGCTGCCAGCCGATATCTGTCGATACCTCCGCGCGGGGTCGCAGGGGCGAGCCTTGGGGGGGGGGGGGTCAAAGCGGGGGAAAAACGCGGCTGCTCTTCGAAACCCGCCGGGGGGGGGGTGGGAGAACGGAAGACGTCCATGGCGACGCTGCCGCCACCACGCTACGGGTGCTTCCGAGCCAAAGGCCAACCCCCAAATGTCACGGCCCCCGAATGGCCCCGCAGACACAGGGCGCCGGTCATTACGAGGATTAAGCGCCCCGACGAGAGGGAGGGAGAGAGGGAGAGAGAGAGAGAGAGAGGGAGGGAGGGAGGGAGGGAGCGAGAGAGAGGGAGGGAGGGAAAGGATTTCCGCCATTAACGCGGTAACCGCGGCAACGGGTAATGAGACGCTAAAGAGCACGCCTCTGCGTGGAACTCGGATTCCCGGAGTTTGGCGGGGGGGGGGGGGGGGCTGCCGTTCCTCCGAAAAAATCCGACCCTGTTGCCGTTTGGATTGGGAAACTTCGGCGGCGTTTCGTTTACACCTGCGGCGTTCGCCGTGCGGCGGTTCCACAGGCTCGGCCGCCGAGGCCCGGATAGCAGCTCGAGTAACACAGATGGGGATTTAACGGCACGGCGTTAATCTAATATGAAGCTTGGTTAACTATCAAGGGTGCGCGTTACCGGAGTGATGTATGGCCAATTACTTCACTCTGGATGCCGGGACGTGTTCGCGCGAGGAACAACAGCTGGACTGTTAAAGAAACAGCAGATCGCTGATCCCAAGACACCGGGAGCCTCCTCCAATCAAACAGCTGGAAAATATGAGCCAAGCCCGGATTCCCACAGATCGACGGTTGTGTCTTAATTATCAGGCACCAGGGAAATTTAGGAGGTATTGATGAGCCTTAATTACCCATATGCTTGTTCGGCAGACTTTGGCCTCCGCGGACCCCCCTTCCCAGCTTTCACCGCGGTAAAAAAAAACAAAAAAAAAAAACGGCTTAACTCTTTCGCCGACTGGGCTTCGGTGGAGGCCCTCTGGAGAACATCTGGTCCCCCTATCGCTGACTCCGCTCCTTGCTAACGACCTGCAGTTGCTGCCCAACACCTGCCACCCAATTTGAAAATCACGCAGAGCACACGTTTAATGTAGCCTACAGAAGGCTGTGTGTGTGTGTGTGTGTGTGTGTATGTGTGTGTGGGGGACAGTTGAAAATTGGTTGTGGCTGAAACATTTTCTGGTTATTTTCTGAATAAGATTATTTCACGCATTTCTCCATCCCAGGCCCCTCTGTCCCCTTATCCTGGGCTTGTTTTCTGTTCTCGGTTTGTAATCTATGGATATTTTCCCTAATTCATCATTTCATTTATTTACCAGAGGCATGGTTGCCTGTGGCAGTCTTGGAGGACAGACAAAAGGCTTTGTGACAGGGAAGAAAAAAATTATTTTCTGCATTAGAATGTTAAATTCTTTGGTCAAGGCTGCAGCGGATATATTATTAATAATAGAATATGTGGGTTTACAGACGGATATTACTTTTTTCTTTCTTGCTTGCTCTGACCATCTCCACACCTCCTCCCTAGGCCTAAGCCAGAGCATTCGTTTTCTTTTTATTCTTTTTTTTTGGAGAGTGCAGATGCGATAGTTAAGGCACGTGGATAAATAAAAACTCGCCCTTGGACCCGCAGCCGAATGCGCCGCGTGCGTTGGGGGGGGGGGGGGGGGGCGATACCGCGGTGACGCTTTCGTGGTTTGGGGCTCTGAGGGGGGGGCTGCAGGGCTCACGCACGGCGGCTGGTCTGTCGGCCCGCCGGCAGCGCAGGGCGGATAATTGCTGTCGTCCTCACGTCAAAACCACGACTCGAACAAAACTCGCTCTCAGAAGCTCGTACGCCGTACCCCCCCCCCCCCCCCCCGAGCCTGCCCGCCGGCCTCAGACCTCCACGTCAGGCGCCGCTTTGAGCCGAGAGCTCACCCGCGGAGCGGACGAGGAGCACGGCGTGTCAGCGGACGGGGGGGGAAACGAACGTCTGGCGACGCCGAAAACCTTCGTTTCCTCTGAAACGAACAGCACTGCCAACGGGAGCTTCATTCGTTCGTTTTGTTCTTTTTTCTTTCTTTCTTTTCCCCGCCGGACGGTTACGAATTGATATCCCACATTGTCTGGCAGCTCAAGATCTGTCCTTTTTTCGTTTTTTTTTCTTTTACGGTGACCTTATACGCGGCCGGAGAGTACATCCCACTCCCTGTGGCTTCAGAGCTGTTTTACAAAAACCAGACCAGAGACTTTGTGGATCAATAGGTTGTTAGAAGAAGTGAAAAAAGTATCGGAACACAAAATAACTACACTCAGCAATTATGCAGTGAAATATTATTAATAGGGGCTCGAGCATCCTTGATGAATAGGCACTGCATTGATTGTGTTGCTTTTATTCTTCTTCCGCATCTACTTATTCTTTTTCTGTCATCCCCATCAGTGTTTGTCTGAACTAGCAAAATTTGGTAAGCACATAGGACCTGTCCCAGACATAAAAATCAATCAATACGGGGCTTGGGAGACAGTACATAACAGACACTATAGCGGTACTATAGCATAGCATTGAAAACCCACTAAAATCCTAGGGAGGTTGCACAGCTTTACATTAGCCAAGTTCACGACTGGGTATCTAGTGCTGATATCCTATTGGATATCACACAAATGGATATCTTAAAGTTCAGAAAATTTTGCATAAGCCCCAGGACCTCGGGTTTAACGTCTCATCCGAAAGACGTTAAACCTTAAACTTAAGACACCTCACTGTGATGCCAGGTTGGCATAAATCACTGGTTTTGCACTGCACCTGCAGCAAGATCTTTCTCCTTAATGGCTGTCATGGATTTGCTCCCAGGAAACAGGCTGTGGAATGAGGACTAGAAACTGCATTCGCCGGGTATAAAGGCGTGGGATTAAGCGAATAAACTAATTATTTCCATTCTGGGTTATAGATTCCCCTGAAGCTACTGTCGGGGTCAATTTGGGTCAACTGCGGCATTTTAAAGTTCCCTCCCCGTCGCTGCAGTCTTAATTGAGCCGCCGTCTGCCTCCTTTTAAGCGGACATCCGCCCTAGAGCGGTCGGTGATCCGTAAGCCCGCGGGGGGGGGGGCGGTGGCTGCCCAGGTTGCCGAATCGCGGGAACAGGAAACAGGAAGCGGTCGGGTTCAGCGGGACAGGCAGGCGTCATGGTAACGAGACCGCACCTGACCTCCTCCGCGGCGAGCTATGGCCGCGCGCTCCGGGCCCTTCGCCTGAGGGTGCCTAACGGCTGCCGCCCGGCTGCACACCAGCGGAAAAGGTTCACCCGCAGAGCCAAAATGGACGCCCACTTCTCTGGACTGCCGTGGATACGGATTTCATTTTTAAATAGAGAAAGCCCACCAAAAAAATCAGAACCGCTTATGTACAGTGTTCTCGACCTATCCGGATGTTTTGCTTTTTAATTTATAAATACCTGATTAGATGGATCTATTAGTAGAAACTCATGAAATTCTGGTTTTTGGTCCCTTGAAATGTCCCTTAACGGGGTTTACAGAATGTTATTCCAGCACAGCATTTAACAGAGAACAGCGGGAACAGGCTGTCAAGACTATGATGTCCACCCTTTGACAGACGTCAAGGCAGGCCCCACAGGTTGGACACTGTTGTGAGGATGCGGGGTTTGGATAATGAGGGGAAAGAGAGAGGAGGGGGGTGGGCGAAGGGAGGGTGTAGATTTTTCTGTTCTCTTTGTTATACCATCGCATTGAATTCCAGGCCCTTGCTGCTTGCCTTAGGTAAGCAAATATAAAGGCACTGACATTATGCAAGATGCCCATTAAATGTCAAGGCTAAATTCAGTACTTCTTCCATTGTCTCTTTGGCATTTCCAGCATGTCTTATGTATTTATAATTTGATGGAACCTCGGGAGAGGCAAAGACCATCAGATCTTACATCAGAGGCGTCATTTTTCACGCTGAAGCTTTTCTGAAAGGCAAATTTCACACCCCGAGCCAAAGCCAGCTCAAAATCTGTCTTACTGGGGGGGGGGGGGAACAAATTTTCTGTCGGCGACTTTTAAAAACATTTCTTTATTTTTTGTTTTGCTTTGTGTCTGGCCTCCGCCCCGTGTGGCGGACAGCGTGAAACGTGGAGAAGCCCGTTAATTTGGGCCCCTGGGGATACCGCGCTTTAAAGTCGTTGGATTCGTTCTGAGCTGAAAATTAAGATGGGGCACGGCTCGAACCCCCCTTCACCTCCCCCCCCCAACCCCAACTGACTTTAAACACAACAAACCCTCGATGAATGAATTTTCCCTGCCAACTCAAACCTTACTGTATTAAATCTCTTATCTCATACTCGCCATGGCAGCACCGATCCCCAGCACAGAATGGTAAAAATGGGGGGTGTGCAAGGCATGGGGGGGGGGGCATAGGGGGCGGGGGTGGCTGCACAGATGATCTAGGAAACAGGCACAGTTCCAGATGTTTATAAGAGATCTCTCCAGTGGATGCACAGACCGCAATCTTTTTTTTTTCCCACTTACAGCAAGATGAGCAAAGCGTGAAATTCGACAGCAAATTGGGCTGGGCCTCCGACAGGAACAGGAGCGGGCAAGAGTCATGTGGAGAGGATATGGAGAGGAACAGACCAAGTGGGGTATTCATATACAGCCACTTAATAAATACGCAAAATGCATTTCAGATCACTCAGTTTTCAAGTAATCCTCTTTTCTTTAATGTCAACAAATATCTATCGCAAAACTTTCTGAACTTCTGAATTTTTTTTGATGTTTCACCTGGAGGCGTAGGGCCACGCAGAAATAATTAAATATTTACAGTAGACATGTCCAATGCCATGTACTAGCTTTTGACGCATGGCATATTTTAAAATGTGGTACTATTCAGGCTAGTCGGCTTGAATACTTCCTGTTCCAGACTTCCTGTTTCTTTTGCTATCGCTCAGGACCTGACGACCTTCTCTCTTCTTGCCCGTAATTACATTTCTTACTTCCAGTGAGATTTCAGCAGGCAGAGATTCGGGGAGAGAGAGAGAGAGAGAGAGAGAGAGAGAGATGGAGGACGGATAACAGAGAGAGACAGAACGGTGTGAGAAAGGAGAAAGGGGAGAGGAGTTTGGGAAATGGAAAGAGGGGAACGAGATGGAGAAATAATGATAGGGCGATTCGCAGCGGAGGAAGGCAGATGATGGAGACTGTGGGAGTGAGAAAAAAAGGAGGAGAGAACAGGAGAGATATTTCTGCAGGAAAAGAGGATATAATTACATTTCTTTTATTAGAGCCACCAGTTTGAGAGAAAGCAAGAGAGAGAGAGAGAGAGAGAGAGAGAGACAGAGGGACAGAGAGAGAGAATAAGATGCACTGCACGGAAACTGGAACAAGGAGAAAAATCACCTATTTTGGGACCACATGACTTCCCGATAAAGCTCCCTGCCTGCTATCAGTTTACAGATACACGCTGTGGAATAAATCATCCCCAAGAGCACATTTCTGTTAAGTTCTCTTTCATTTTTTTCATTCAGTTTGGGGAGAGAGGAAACACTTTTTTTTCTACTCAGCCTTTTTGGCTTACGCTGGTGCTCAGTGCCATATGCTGTCCATGGCCTGGATTCAGGCAAAACATTTGAATTATTTATTTATTTTTATTTAAATAACATTTTATAACAAATAAACGTTTATACGTCATATTTATTTGTAGATGTGTCAGTGCGCCTGCTCTAAATGTTTCGACTGCGCACTGCAGCTTTTTCACGCAAAATTATTAATGCCGAACCTCCTGGGTGTCCTGCTGTTTTGACGGATGCTTCCAGCACCTTCTTTCATAGCCATTATTATACAAAGTGTTTCTTTATTTCCCGAACCAGCCCGGAAGACAGGCCGAAAGCGCCGGAACAAAAGGTCGCACGGCGTGTGTGCTGGCATGAATCAAAAAAGTCCACGGCCTCGCCCACACGGACCCTCCGGAAACATGATTGTTTATCCGCTGCTTTCGTTGGCGTAGCGTCCCCTGGCCTCCACACGTTTAGCTGATACGATGTTTTGATATCACCGTGGCAGAGCATATTCCAAACAGTTTCCACTTTGGCGCTCCCACAATGCACTGCACTGTCAAAGGCACAGACCGTGGCACTGACGGAAGCAGAAGCTCTACTGCAAGCGAGACTCCGCGGCGTGGGGAAATTAAATTTTAAAAACAGGTTTTTTGTGACAGATCCGGAGAGCAGAGAACACAGGAGGGAACACTTCTTCGTACGTTAGTTTACTTTACATACATAGTCATCCAGGGTGACTTCCTTAGCCTACATTTTTACTTTTTTTAATCCATTTTTAAAGGAGGCTATTTACTGAAGCTGTTCGGGTTAAGTACTTAGCTCAAGGGTACGACGGCGGTGTGCCACCGGGGAATAAAATCTGAATGCTTCAGGTTAGAAGCCCAGTTTAAAACCCATTTTCAATGCCTCATCTCACACAGTCAGCCTCTTCAGAGCTTGCCCTAAATGTAGGGGAAGGCATGTGTTTGTAATGAGGCTTCTGTGTGGGATGAAATAGCTTACACGGAACATCATTTTAAACTACCGGAGACCGATGTAGGCTGTGTAGTTTATGATCTACTCTCGCATGTGCAGTATTCGCAGTGTGTCTGCCACTGTTACCGTAATTCATAGACCAGTGAAACAAAAGATAATTAAGCTATGATGAGGCATAAACATTCCTGGGTGTTTTTCCTGCAACGGTATTCTTGCTAAGTCGTCCTGGCTACACACAATCTAGAGGCTATATAGCATTGTCATATAGAGAACCTGTCAAAACAAATTCATGGGTCAGCATAACAGGTTTTGACGAACTAAACATTTTGATTAGCTGATATATGATTTTTTTTTTGTACTTTTTTGGGTACTTTAATTGCCTTTCTTCATTTATTTATTTATTTTTGAAGCGGCCCTGCAGTTTTGACACTAATCAGTACATGAGCTACAGAGGAATGCTTCAGAATGCCAGTGATTCATGGCATTTTCAAAACACGCACGTGACAAACGGAGAAGACACTTAATGACTGAAACAACGTATGTGACATTTTCAAAAAACACTGGGCTATAATGGGATGCCATTTTAGCGCCGAAGAGAGGGCCCGCTCATGCTGTGAGCTCATCGATCTCGGAGTACTCTCGAAAAATAAGAATAAAGCCAAAACGTTTGATGACGAGAACAGGTCAGGCTGGAGTACTGAATGGGCATTAGCGCCGAATAGGCGTCGCAAATGTCACCCTGATCAAGTCAGCACCGGGATGGTTCATTACGAACACGCAACAATAGCTACGCGCACAAGCGTCGGTTTGAGGGAAGATGGGGAGACATGGCACTTCCTGCATCTCCATATGAATTGGTCTCTAGACTAGACTAGTTTGTGTGCTTGTAATACTTGACGTTTCACTGAGTGAGATGAGGACGGTCCACAAGTGTGTCCCCCGCCAAAGCTGAAATGAAACCTACTGCAATAGTTTTGCATATTTCATTTAATTTTGTCTGCTGTGTGCATCATACGGGACCTATCTGCAGACGTGCACTGTTCTGTAAACAGGGAGTGTGTGGCCTGCCTGCTCAGTTTAAAATGAACAGCAGAGCCCTGGTCTAGTACCTAGCTGAGTGTCAGGCCTGGTGTTGAACCCTCCAAATGCCTCTGCTTCCTTTATAATGCCACAGGGAGCTGTTCCATGAACAAACAACTCTCAATGGGGAAAATAAATAAATAAATAAATAAACAAATACTGCCTACAGTGTGATGTTTACATATAATTGATTACCGCCTTGTTTGACTGACAGTACTCAACGGGCAATATGCACTGCGGACCACTTTGTTAATGGCCTTAATGCCAATCAAATCCCGCTCCGCGATGCTGCCCCTTGCTCATCACCCCTCTCTCTCTCCCCCCTCGCCCCCGCCCCCCCGCAGGTCTGGAGGGATTGGTAGAAGAATGCAGGTCCCGTGCGCCCGAGGGCAGGATGGCGTTGCGTTGGCAGAGTGCTGCGGCTGGTAGATGGTCGCTGTTGATGCTCCTATGGCAGTGGACGGTGCTGGGCCACCTGGGGTGGGTGCTGGTCCTGGCGGCCGCGCCGCCCGACCTGAGCCCCGCCCCCCTCTCCGGCGTCGGGGGGCCCGGCGGCCGGCTGGACTGGCTGCTGTCTGACAAGGGCCCGTTCCACCGGTGCCCCGAGTACACAGAGTTCAAGGAGAGGTTCCAGCAGGGCTTCACCACCCGCTACAAGATCTACAGGTGAGCCGCTTTCTCCTTCTCATGCCGCACCCACAATGCCTTGCACCACACCGGAGGTGGGCAACGAGGGCCGAGTCCGTTTCTGGTTTTCACGGCAACCTCTGACCTTAATTACTTAATTAGCCGTAGCATTTGCAGCACCTGACATTTCAGCTGCGTTCCTTGATGAGCGCTTGAATGACCGATGAAGACTGTTCTTTTGTCCACGTGTGAAGTGTTTTACTGAGATCTAATCTACCGGTGAACCAGTGTTGGCGTGTATACAGCCAATTAGCTCATTTAGCCAGGGTAATTGGGGTAAACAAAAATGTGCACACACACACCGGGCCTCCAGGACTGGAATTGCCCACCTCTGCCTTACACTGTATAACTACAGATTTAAAAAAAAAAAAAACGTATGGCTTGGTTTCAATCAACATTTGTCCTTAAGCTGCGTGTGCTGGAGAGCTCTGCCACGACATGCTTGAGGGTCAACTGAAAAGCTGTTTCATGGCTGTTCAATCAACATTTGTCCTAAATTTACACTTGAAAATCAATGCAGGTGCGAGCTCCCCCCCCCCCCCCCCTTCGCTCGCAGTTTAAGGCTTTATGTTTGTGATTGCCGACCTCAAACGATGCTTGTGACGACCAAAAAAAAAAACCAAAAAAAAAAAAAAAACAACTCACTTTTTATTTGAAAGTCAGAGTGAAGGATAAATGTTGACTGAATCCAGGCCAGCGTTTTAAGTAACCGCAAGAGCTGACGAAGCCAAAAGAGGAGGCCCCCGCCCAGGTGACCTGCGGTATATCACGACGGAGCGTTCCAAAGCACACACGCTGATTTAAAGGCCGCTTCATCAAACACGGCTTAATTTCGGACTGAGTATGCTCGGCGCACGTCAGGTCAGGTCAGGAGGGCGGGGGTTCCTGAATTTCCATGTCGAGCCCTGTATAAAACGTTCGGCGAAAAACCGCGTCGCCAATCAAAACGACTGCGCCCGTGCGGGCGACCTCGAAGGACCCCTGTGTCTGCAGGCTTCGCTCCAGACGGCCACTTAAAACCCGGCCAAATCGAACGAATCGCGGCCTTCATTAAACGAAATCGGGCGGGCCTCCCAGTCCGAAGCTATCAGGGACTTAAGCGGAGGGAAGTGCTAAATGAAGGAGCGTCGTATTAATCTGCCGTTTTAGGACGGTTTTGAAGCGAGCGGACGTAGCAGGGATCGCGCTGCTCGATTTCGCACACCCTTTCTGACGCCTTCCTGGGGGGGGCGTCGCTGATGGGACTGCACGGGAAGGAACATGTCATGTGTCTTACGCAGACAGAGAGAGAGTGGTCAGAGACACCAACCCCGGTTCGGGAGAACCACAGGATTCTGCTGGTTTTCACTCAAATAAAAAAAAAATCAACCAATCGGCCTATTCAGACCCGAGAAACCAGGTGAGGTGAGTTAACTGTGTTATCGACTGCTTTAATTGATCAATTAAGGGCTGAGCATCATGGAAAACCAGCAGACCCCTGGTCTACCAGTGGAACCTCTTTACCTGTGGCAGTAAACTGGAATCACTGCGCACTGTATGGATCGAGAGACAGACTCAGAAAATCAGACTGACTCACGTAAACAGTGTTAAATGCAATACCCTCGGGACAAGGGTAATAAATTAGCGTCTCCCTATTTATTCTATTCCGCTTATGAAACAGAGACTTGAAAATGTCAAGAGATAAAAGACATGTCTTCCAGGTTGAATAGCTCAATTGTTTCACATTACTAATATCTGACATTTCAAAAACCATTCTGAGCTGCGAACGCTGTCAAAACTGAAGTCGTCTTGTAAGTATACAGAAATAGTCTTGCAGTTTGCTGCGGTGGAACGGTTTCGTGTGTCATCTCTTAGCTGTCATGGATCACCATGACAGCCGTATCCCGTGGCAATGCATCAACTCCATTATACCGGCACTCACTGATAAACCAGAAGTGGTTTAAAATAAAAAATAAAAAAAGGAAGCAAAGCACACTTTTAAATGAAAAACAACCTGTGAATTCGAAGGCTGCAACAACCTCAGCCACGGCAGAAGGCTAGATATTTAATCATTTCTTTTCCAAGTTTGGTGCTTTTTAAAAAAATTAAATAACTTAAATCAACACAAAATCTGGACCTCATTCAAATAAATGTGCTCAAATGTGCCATGGTCAATGCAGTGCATTCATGTCCTTATTCTTCCCTGTTCCTCTCATATTTTCTCTTCTGCGCCAGTCTCTCGCTCGAGGCGAGCGGGTTTTCCGTTGACGGCGTCGGCGCTGTCATTTCGCGAGTCTCGCGGCGGCCGTCGTCGACGCCGGGCCAGGGGCGGCTGCCGTTCCCCGCGCCGCCAGGGTGAAGGACGACAAGCAGCTCTGGACTCCCGCGCCCGCGTCGCAGCACGCAGTCGGCGACGCTCGGCGCCGTGTCACACGCCTCGCTGGGGTTTTGTTTCCCCGGCGTGCCGCAGTCGGTCCGCGAAGGCGCTCGGAGGCGCGGCGAAGCCGGCGCTAAGCGGGAACGACGCTCGCTCGCCTGTGATCCGCGAAAATCGCTGCGCCCCCCCGTGGGCGGAGATACGTTACCGTCTGACGACGGCGGGGACACTGATAGGCCAGATCGCGCGAGCCCCTTCGCCTCTCACGCTCGCCGCGCTTGGGAAACTACGGCGACGAGGACGGGACGCACGCGCGCACGCCGCCCTCCCTGACGCCCGCAGGCAAGCCGATCCTACGCGAGGCGCGAGACGCTAATGTACGCGACGCCGCGGCGCCTTTGCGCTCGTTCCTCTTGCTTTGCGAAGGCCGACGGCCGTCCTTTCTTTCTTTTTTCTTTCTTTTCTTTTTTCTTTTTACGCTCGTATGAACGGCCGCGCGGAGTCCGTCGAGCGCAAACATTCCTGTCTGCTCGGCGGCGCGGAAAGGGGGGACCCGGTGACCCCCAAATGGTTTTAGCGGCACGGCGTTTACGCAGCGAAGCGAACGACGGGGGGATGGGGTGGGGAGGGGGGGGGGTGGGCTTGTTAAGCGTTCTTGCCTTCCTGCCTTCCTTGGGAAGATTCGGGAGAGCGGCGGGCGTCACGCTGTCGACCGCGCCTCTGCCCGTGCCGGCGTTCTCCTCTGCGCCCCCCCACCCCCATCACCCCTCCGCCCCCCCGCCATGTCAGGCTCCACCTGCCCGCGGGGCCCAATCAGAAGCCCCGTGTGGAAACAGCAGCCGGGTGCTAAAGGGCCAGAGGAAAGCTTGCCTCCGAGGCCTCCCACATATTCTCTTTTTCCTCGGCTCACGCACAGCCCCCTGGCTCCTCCTCTCCGGCGAGGAGTTCACGATGCAGCGCCCTTCTTGTGTGTCCACTCCTCTTTTTCTTTTTTTTTTTTAAACGACGCCCAGGACACCCATACCAAAGGACACCCGGACCATCTCCAAATCAGCACACTTGCCTACTATTGAGCGTACATGTTGCGTGCAAGTTGCACACTCAATAGTAGGCGAGTGTGCTGATTCGGACACGGCCCCAGTGTCAGGCTTCGCGAAGGAAATGATGCAGGTGCGAGTCGACCTGCCGCCAGCAGGGGCGCCGGTGGGGCAGGCACGTCGCGGCTTTTTGTTTCTCCCTCCCTTTCCCCTGGCAACGGTCTCCCTCTGGGAAAGTGAAGCAGGGTGAGAGATTCCTGCCAGCGAGCTCACAATGGTCCCTTAATCATACATCTGGGAATAATGGGCTTTTCTGCTTTCTGAATGGAACAAGCGTTGTGGCGAACAATTTGCCTTTTTTTTTTCGTTCCCAGGGCCCGGGGTATCCGGCAGGGCAAAAGTAGATTCCGGAATGGCGAAATCAATGTTTGCGCCTCTCCAGCCCAATCCCCCTGGAAGTAACATAAAAACCAACGAGCGAGTTTGTCTAATTCCTCTTTCGTGATAATGACAGAAACAACGCGCTTTGGCTGAAGAACATGGCAGCCAAATGCGTTTCCTTTTATTTTCTCCTAATTTAATTTCTCGTCTTTTTCTCCCCTCAGAGTTTTTTAGTAAAGTGATTGGATTTTGTAAACCGAAGAAGATAACAGCTGAGGAGTGACACTTAATGAAAGACGAGCCGCGTGTGTGTGTGTGTGTGTGTGTGTGTGTGTGTGTGTGTGCATGCGCATGTGCGCCTGTGGGTGCAGGGGGGAGGGGGTCATTAAAATGATCCACTTTCATAGCAGTTGAGCGCACGCATTTTCTAGATGCTGATGAGGAGGATGTTTACGAGCGGCTGTCGGGTCAGTGCCGTGGAAACGGGCTTTTCCGGGGGGGGGGGGGGGGTTTCCAGAGGGGTGATAGATGCGTTGCTAGAAGAAGCAGTGCCTGGGGTCCATTCTGTTTTTGCAGTGCCCGCTGTAGAGGCAGCATGACTTCCTATTGGGGCCCCAGCGGGCACAAACCCAGTCCCTTGTGGGGGGGGAGTGGGGGGTGGGGGGGGGGCAGTAACTTAGTAACGCTCGGTTCCAGAGGCAACAACAGAACCTGCTTGTCAGTTCGACGGAAAAACATCCGCATCCCGTGTGTTCCCTGGCGGAAATCGGCTGCCAAATAGCTCGCGAGGTAGACTCGTCGAGCCAGGAGCGGAAGGAGCGGGTGATGCAAATGTTTCGAATAATGACATCGGTTTACCCTTTTTAAAGCGGTCGCCGCGGCGACACTTTGGAATGAATGACTAAATTACCTGGCAACCGAAGGCTCCCGGCCACGCAACCCGATTAGCCAAATAAGTGGCGGGAAGGGGGGGTGGGGGGTGGGGGGTGGTGGTGGTGGGGGGGGGGGGGTGCTTCTGTGCTCCGCTGACTTGATGCAATTTCCCACCACAATCACTCAATTAAAAATGTTTCAGAGACATTAGCCGGAATTACATTGACCAGAATCGAATTCCGCTCCCAGTACAGATGCTCGGCTTTACGAGTTTGCCCGAGTTTTGCTGACGAGCGTGCTTCTATACTTCTGCGGATAAAAGTTCTGCTGAAATCGTGGTTTTGTCATTTTTTATTTCATTGACTTGGTTGCATTGTTTCATAATCTTTCTTGAGGAAAAAAAATGGCTGGAGCATAATCTTTCGAGATACTATAAAGCCAAAGCCTCTTCAAAGAGGAGGTTTCAAAAACAGCAGACGTTAGTGTTTTTGTCTAGTAAGCATATCCGTCTTTGAACGTTGCCTTGAGAGGGTACAAAAAGTTTTACCCAGAAATTAAAGACCCATCATTTTTTTTAAAAAGATTATGCTCAGGAGGTGAATATATATTTTTTTATTTTAGGTTAGGTTTTGACTAGAAGACTACTATTCAATAAAAATGATTCATTCACTTTAAGGACAATGCAATTCAATCTAGCTTTTCTTTTCTTTCTTTTTTTTTTTACATAATTCACTTAAGCTGGCCTTGTGCGCAAAAAGATCTGCCTAATATTAAAACACTCAGGGTTGCCAGACTGATTTTTTAAATCCATAAATGTAAGGGATTATAAAAATTCATAGGGGAGGTTTTACAGTAAAAATGTGTGGATTTCAAAATGGAGGAATAGGAAACAAATTATGAGAAATTTGTATGGAAGTTAATTGAAGATGGGGAATTAATTCAGGCATCTGGCAACATCGAAAACACTGAAGTTTTGTGGTGGCAGAATGAGATTTGATGAACCCTATAATTGATGGAGCGACAATGATATGCCAATAACTGACTTGCACCAACTTGCTCTCCACAGAATTGCATCCTTGATGGCATGTGCTCCTGCTGCTTGTGTTTCATTATCCAGTCTCCCAATTTAGCAATCTCAGTTTATTTCAAATAAATACCACATGTCATACTCACAGGAATATTTTGAGTAAATGTAAAACAAACAAACAAATAAATGAATAAATAATTAATTGTTGAATGTAATCATACTTAATTTGTGGTCCATTTCATAAGTCATGAAATTCTTGCTTTCAGAACCAGTGCATACGATATGCACAGAGTTGTTTTGATGTAATGCTAAGTAGAAAGGTTACATCTATTGGTCAAATTCTCCAGAGACCAGAGTCAGGCTATCTCAATTATCAATAATAGAACTGTTTCCAAATCCCACACTCTGGAACAGTAAGAGATCGTTTTGCTTCATGATTCAATCGCTTGTGTGTTATGGAAGGATAGCGAGAAGCATGGCTACAGCAAGCGAGTATTTCTGAAGTCAGTATACAGTAGGTGCTTCGATTCATGTTCCAGTTCCTGGTTGCTGAGGTCTCAGATCTTCAGTCTCTCTCCCATAAATCAGCCAAGAGGCCCTAACTATAATGAGCTCACAGGTCTGCCTATTAAGAAAATAT
This sequence comes from Anguilla pacifica, assembly GCA_039654925.1. Classification (NCBI taxonomy): domain Eukaryota; kingdom Metazoa; phylum Chordata; class Actinopteri; order Anguilliformes; family Anguillidae; genus Anguilla; species Anguilla pacifica. The sequence continues at coordinate 7,535,230 of CM077289.1, read as the reverse complement.
CTATCTGGCAGGTGAAAATGAAATTGATTAAACAAACCACAGAAGTCGCAGCAGTGAAATCCAGGTGCGCTAAATAATTCAATTATTCATGGCCTGGATTTAAGCTTGTTTTAGTCCCTCTTTCTCCCCGGAAACACGGTTTTGTGAGTTCAGCAATTGGCAAAATCCTCCTGGCAATCTGTGTTCATGAGGGTAAAAAAAGCTTCACTTGCACCCGGTGAAGGAATGTTGCACATCCAGCTTTTTTTTTGTGTCCATTAAGTTGAGAAGGCTTTCAGAACTTGGAAGAGACCAATGCTTTTTAATAATTTTCATTCAAAATTATGATATTGCACAATACTGGCACTACTGTGATTTCTCAAATAAAAATATTATTTAAATTATATTACAGTTATTTATAAGTACACATGTGCCTACCCAGCTTACAGTACAACGAAATGTGTTCCTTGTACATTCTGTGTATGTCCATTCTCAATGAATTCAAAAAAGCTATGGATATAACAAGATTCGGGAATCTCACTGTCAAATCCAGGGTCTCTTTTTTTTTCCTTTACTTTCCTTTTCAGGAAGACCTTCACGCTAGCCCCCTGCTGTTGTCAACTATGCCATGGTGACGCTTTAAGTCAAAAAACAGAAACACATTGACATTAATGGTCCGTCCTTCCAGTCTCCACAGCAATTGCTGTGTCGGCAATAACGCTCGGCCCTACAGAAAAATCTAATTGAATTGTTCATGCTGGTACATTTTAAAACAGGGCAGGGCGTAACTGCCGTATGCTAAACCGCGTTTGTAATAATATGGTGGCTTGTTTTAAGTGCATGAGCCCATTAAACCCAGGATGCCATACGTTTCCCTTCGTCCCAGTGCTCCTCTAACGCTAGCTCGCCTTCCAATTTCTTTACTTCCGACTTTTTTAAAGCTGGCCGCAGCAACAGACATGAACGCTTTTCCACCTGCCAACGCTCGCCTGTCGAGCGTGTGTTTTCTGAGTGACCGACCATCTGCATTCATCGTGGCATGTTTCTGACCTGCCCAGGTAACACAGGTGAGGATTAGCCTCTAGGCTAACTCTGGCACAGTACAGTATGCTGAAAGCGTGAGAACAAATAAGCAAAACAGATGTGCCTAATGTGCCTTAGGCCATGTAATGTAATCAACTCATTTTCCTCCGATCGGTACAGTTTATGCCTTATTTTGGGCTCGTGTAAACTTATGTGTGTTAAATTTGGTGTTAAATGAATGCCGATCTTTTTTTTACTCTGGAGGAAGCAAGTGCCTTGCTGTTATTGTTTCAGTGAGCTGCTTTATGGAGAGCTGCTAAAGCATCGTCAATCAAAAACAACAAAAAAAAAACAAAAAAAAAAGAGAAGAAGCCAGAAACAATGCCTGATGCTAATTATGGATCCGCCACGCAGCCCTGGAGCTGAACATTTTTTAAATGTATTTTGTGAATGAAGAACTTGTGATGTATAAAGACTGTGGAAGATTACTGTAGCTAAGTGTAGACATTAATCAAATAACACACATAAACACCTAAGCGTAGACATTAGTCAAATAACACACATAAATACTTAAGTGTAGACATTATTCAAATGACATACGAAAGTACGGTTTGGGAGACTGTAGGCTGTTGGCTTTTGTGGTTTGGGTCCTGGGGGCCTCACTGCTAGCCAGCGCCCCCTCTACCCAACGAAGCCAGATAACCGTCCTGGAGCCGTTTGGAACCTTTTCTTCTGAAACCGTATGTGAGGTCGCCGTATGTTGTTGTTGATTTGGGCCCATTCGCTGTGGAAACACCTCCAGTAAACAAAGATGACCTAGTGCAGAGGTGGGCCATTCCACCTGGCATATATGCCTGGAATGCTGATAGTTTCAGTACTTTTTTAAACTATGAAAAATGCAAATAGAACATTTTTTCCAATATATTTCAACAGTCAAGTGCACCAAATGCATGTCAATATTTGCAAAAACGGAATAAATTCATTTTAAAACCTAGATGAAGGGCAGTTAAACTAATTTAAAATGAAACTTCTTTGCATTATAGATCCGCCGGATGGTTCAAGCTTAATACTTTATGCCGTTCCAAAGAATTTTCTTTTCGCGGAACTCACAGTTTGACAGACTTTCATTAGTACTGCTGATATTTGACTACCGACAAAATGGTCTTCTCCTCGGGGTCAGTCTCCAGTTAACCCAGCATTCTAATGGCTCACCTCAGTTTGACTGACTAGAGGAGCATCACGTTCTGTGCATCTGTAACGTAGGTCTGCCAAAAGGCCTACGTTTTTATTCGCTAATCTCTGAAATGTGTCCACGGCCATTCAATGTCTGCTAATAAAAAAGCATATTTACAGTTCGTTTTTTTTTTTTTTTTTTTCCTTTTTCCCCCATATCACTCAAAAAAGCCCACGGCGCTAAATTGGAAAATCTAATTACTGCAGTAAATGCAAAGACTTCCAGTGTGCAATTAAGCGAGATTCATTTTAACACAAATGGAAGAAGAAAAGAGAATCCCAGCTAGGCGACTTAAAGAAGGAGACCGCCCTCTGCGCCTCTGGTCCAGCACACACACACTCACACACACACACACACGCACACACACACACACACACACACACACGCACACACACACACACACACACACACACACACAACACACGCTGCCATTTAGCAAAACTGCGCCAATTACTGAAGGAGGAGCACGCGCTCATAAAGCCTCTGTGCTTTACGGTGCATCTTTTACCCACTGTTTTTTTTTCTTAAATGTGCAGGCTAAACAGTTTCATTTCATTGAGAGGGGGAGTATTCCTCTGACGCGAATGGGGGGGGGGGGGGGGGGGGGGAGCGGTACGCGGGCCTCGCTCTCCGCGCTGCGCTCGAAAGAGCGGGAGAACGCACCGGCAGCGCTGCTGGGGGACGCCGGGGAGAAGGACAGGCCGGTAATTGCCATTCATATTTTTAGCCGAACAAACCCAGCTCTGCATAAAACGAGATGCTGGTCTCCGAGCGGAATACGGAATACTCCCCCCCCCCCCTTGTATAAATAATTGATAAGTAACCCCACACCTCTGACATGGAGGGGGGGAGTGGGGGGGGGGGGTATGGTAATACATTCCTATTGATTTTCGGGTAAAAGCGATGTCAGCCACCTGCCTGAGGTTTCATACGAAGTCTGAAAAAAAGTCACGTGAAGTCCGGTTGTGGGATTGGTTGATGCTGTGGGCCTCCTGGGTGCAGTTCTCAAGTTTTTTTTGTTTTTTTGGTACCCGCAGGGCATGAGTTGTACTTCTCATGCCTTGGTTGAAAATTTCCTTCTGTAATGACATCCTGAAGAAGGCGTGTCTTGGAACAGTAGTGACGGATGTTGGTGCAGTGACATCACGGAGGCCTTAAAATAGGGCGATGGCTATGGCTGATGGGGGGGGGGGGGTGACGCAGTTGGCCCCGGCGATCTTCGGTAGACAGAGGAGCAGCGGCCATGTTTCTCAAACTACAGCCACATTTTTTTTGAAAAAAAAAAAAAAGTATTATTATTATTTCTTTTATTGGATGCAAATATCTCAAACCCCCGCAGAGCTGCAGGTGCAATCAGCTCGTGCTAAAGCCCTTTAATTAAGACCATCCATCATCATTAGCAAGGGAACGGACAGCCTCCGCTTCACCTAATTAACTCCCCGAAAATCCTTCGCGGTAGGGCTGTGCCCCGCGGCTCGTTCTAAGAGCAGATATGAAGAGAGGGAGCTTTTTCCCGCCGCCGCCGCCGCCAAATCTCCCTCGATCGCTAAAACCGTTCTGTGTTAATGCGGGAAAAAAAACGTCCTCCGGTTCCCCAGGCTTGGGCGGCCGTGGTCGCCGGCCTCCCCCAGATCGATCCTCTAATGATTCGCTGATTGAAAGCGGTCCCGTTTGGACCTCTCGGCAGACAGCCGGTACTGACAGACGAACTCCGGCCCGACGCCTGCAGCTAAGGACACACCTCCTGGATAACGGCCACGATGTCAGGCTTTTGTTTGTTCGGTTGTTTTTTGTTATTCTTTAAAGGATTTTTTTTTATTTTTATATTTGTTTTGTTTTTGTTTTGTGTTTGTGCTATAGCCTTGGTGTACAACAAACGGTCGCCTTGAATATAATGATGCAGGAAGCGGCATTCGAACCGACGCTTGAAGCTAGGCGAGCGACCATGTTTATTCTCGGCATGGTAACGGTCACGGAAAATCGCCAGACTGCTGTTGGGGGGGTCTTAATTAAATATTGCGCTATTCCCCCGGGAAATTAATTAAACTCAAAATGCTAATCTAGCATACAGCAGAAATGTAATGAAATTCCATTTTTTATAATGTCAAAAAAAGTAGCATGAACATGTAAGGCATGCCATTTAAAACGTACTCCATGGTCCATGTTCTCCTTGACATATTCAAGGTGCTCTGGCACATTCAGGAAAACTCACCCTGGGTCTTTGGGTGTACTTCAATAATGCTTCTTGTCATTCGCATTGTACATTATAGGACAGTGGCGTTGCCTGCTTATTCAGTCTGATCTGATGATAGCACCTGTGTGTCACTCCAAAACTTATTCAAGCCCTTGATAAAAATAAGCAGAATGGCCATAAAAAATTTAAAACACCAGCATGCTCAAAAACAGGAAAATTGATCCCTAATCCTACTGTTCAGAGAAAAGGTTTAAACAAGAAAATGTATTACTCACAGACATGAGTCGTAGGATGGCCCTTCATGTGTAGCTTAACGGATGTACCTGAGTGAAAGCTGACGAACCAGCAGGGGGCGCTGCTGTGCAATGAGATGCTGTAATGGAACCCCCTCCCATCTCTGGGCCATGCCCATTCTGTGTCACCCTGTGGGGGCTGCTAGCCACAAGCATTCCTGGCACAGCACAGACTGTAAAGACCATGGAGGCCATCCATGCACTGGAACGGTGCCTTAACAGGATGACACACCCAGCAACCCATTGAACCTGATTCTATGTTGTTACTCATTGTCTAATTTACTAATTCTAGTAAAAAATAAAACCATCAGCAGTTAATTTATTTTTTATTAAATTTATTTAATGTCATAGCATTGCCTCCATACACTTTGCGTTAAATTGTTTTGATAATGACACGGAGATTAAGTCAAGTATTAATTTATTTTGATTATAAGCTTGCGAAGATCGCAGATTGATTTTTCACAAAACCATTTGCTTCTGCATTAACAACTGCAACAATTTAAAGTCCACAAAAGATAATTTTGCAACATTAGCATTCTCATGCTCAGAGAGCTCAAAATTGTTTATGGCCAAAAGGTAATAACGGTTGTGAGTTTTAATGAAAATACACGCGTGTCTGCAAAATCATTACGTCTTGTTATTTCTAATCCCCCATCACACCTTCATTTGTGCGCTTGATTTTATGTGTTCCATCAATCTCTGTTTTCTCTGTTTGTGCTCTCCTGACAGATTTATTAATTATTTGTGCTAATTACGGCTTTTTTTCTTACTGCAGAGGTAGGTTTAGATAGAATGGATGGGTAATAAAGATTCATTAATTAACCTAATTAGTTTACCTCAAAATCTCACTGTGGGATATTGTTTTGACCTAAAAAAAGACATTAAAAAAATAAGCATTTTTTTTCAACCACTTTCTGCGCATGGTAACATTGGGCTGTAGGTGAAAACTAACCTGCGGCAAATGTGAGATCCTTACTTAACCTAGCATCCTTACCAATCACTCAGTGCGGTTTACAATAGTTTACAAGGACAGTTCTTGTCCCCTGCTTCATGGCTGTTGGCCTCCATGGATTATATTGATGATTGGGGCGTAAAATCTCCCTTTCTTCATATGTCATAAAAACTTTATTGCCCATCCATCCGTTATCTAGCTCGCTTATTCCTCATCAGAGATGCGGGGGTTGCTGGAGCCTATCCCAGCATGTTAGGGTTTGGCGAGAGGCAGGAATGCACCCTGGTACAGGTCGCCAGTCCATCACAGTTACACACAGAGCACTCGTACCCTCTCATACTCAGACCTAGGGGCAATTTGGACTCATACACACACACGTACAAAACACACATATGTGTGCACATGCATGCAAATACATACAAATGTACATAGAACACACACAATACGCTCACACACACACATAATATGTGCACATACATGCACAAAACAGGCAAACATGCACGTGGATAAACACGTATTGTACACACACATACACATACACACAGACACATGAACACCAGTTAACCTAACCTGCATGTCTTTGGACTGTGGGAGGAGGCCGGAGTACCCGGAGGAAACCCACGTTAGACACGGGGAGGACATGCAAACTCCACACAGAGTGGCCCGGGTCGGGATTTTCGCTGTGAAGCAACAGTGCCAGCCGCTGCACCACTGTGCCGCCCCCAACTGTCAAATACATGTGGTGGTAGGGGGGGTAATATGGACTGCATGGTATACACCTTTGTACATTTTGTACATTTTTAAACATACTCTATTTATCGATGTTGGAACTTGTTAGTTCATCTTTTATTTAGCTCACAGCTGCTAATGATTTGCACAAGCTGCAAAGCAAATGACGGGGTGCAACAGGCAATAAAGGTCATCTATGCTGTTCTTCTGGCTGAAAGTAAAATATAATTCTACTTTGTTCTGTATACAGTGGGAGAATGTGATTCATACAGGATGAAAAAATTATTTAAAAATAATACAGTTTATTACTACTATCAAGATCGACTTTACCTGCAACAGACGGACAGATGTTTCAAGTTAGCTTATTATCACCTTTTTTTTTCTTAAAAAATAACATAGGGATTTTATTAATAATATCAAGATCGACTTTACCGGCAACAGAGGGACAGATGTTTCAAGTTAGCTTGTTATCACCTTTTTTGTGAAACTAATAATGAAGTGTAATAAATTGGTAGGTTATCTAGCTATTCACCTAATTTGTAAATGCACGAAATAAGTTTTTAATTACTGTTAAATATAGGAACTTATAACCAACCAATAAACGGACCAATAAAAATGATCATAGACATGCAGTTTGCACCACTATGCAATCAAATTTTAATATGCAAACCTTGGCAGTGATTTCAAATAACAAATAACATGGGAACATGAAATTATATGAAAGGACAAGTCTATTACCTATATTTATTTCCAAGGGGTCATGTATTTTCCACATATTTCCTTAGAAATGGGGTGGGGGGGGGGGGGGTGGCAGCACATATTTTGCGCACGTACCCTGATCAGACTTCACCGTAATTGAGTGGGCTCTCGTGCTCAGCACACGGACCGTTCTGAATGAGGAATCGGCGTTCAGCTCCTCGACGTTAGGCATTGGCTCACTCGGCTGAGATGAACCGTTTCCCCTCCGTGAGAGCGGTGGCTCTCGTCCCGCCCGCCGGTCCCGTGCAAACAATCAATAGCGCGATCCAATAAGACGCAGGAATGAAATAGATTACGGAAAAAATCCCCGGTAGGCTCCTTGAAATATGACCTGTGTGCGTGTGCGTGTGTCTGTGTGCGTGTGTGTGTGTGTGTCGGTGTGTGTGTGTGTGCGTGCGTGTGTGTGCGTGTGCTGTATCTGTGTGTGTGTGTGAGTGTGTGTGTGTGTGCTGTATGCGTGTGTGTGTGTGTGTGTGTGTGTGTGCGTGCGTGCGTGCGTGCGTGCATGCGTGTGTGTGTGTGTGTGTGTGTGTGTATCTGTGTGTGTGTGCGTGTGTGTGTGTGTGTGCGTGCGTGTGTGTGTGCTGTATCTGTGTGTGTGTGTGTGTGTGCGTGTGTGTTGTCATTGCAGGGAATTCAGCCACTGGAAGGTGAACAGCTTGGCGACGGAAAAACGGGACTTCCTGAAGACCCCGTTGCCCCTGGCGCCGGAGTTCTTCCGGAACCTTCGGCTCCTGGGACGCAGGCCCAGCCTGCAGCAGATCAACGAGAACCTGATCAAGAAGTACGGGACGCACTTCCTGGTTTCGGCCACGCTCGGCGGTAAGCCCCCTGCGCACCGGCGCGCAGACCTGGCCCGGCGTGGTCCGCCCGGGTCTCCTCCCTCAGTGTTGCCGTGGTGAAATGTAGGGCCAAACAAACCCAAACAATACAGCTGACCATTTTGGGGTCAACGCTCCACAAAATGGAGTTTCCTGTTTTCATTTAGGATGGGTGAAGGGGCGGGAATGGTATGTGAATATCATCAGCGCAAGCTTTCCGGAGAAACTGCAGAAAACACACTCACCTCATGCCCTTGGCATTGATGGAGTGACATGTGACCATAGAAGGGCATGAGACTAGAGTTGTGCCTCAGCCTGATACCATAGAAACCTGGACAATGCTGGCTTGGCTGGCAAGGAGAAAAGCTGCAGTTCCGATACTGGCAATATACTAATCTATACTGTGGATACAAAAGCAAAACGGTCTTGCAGGAACACTTTTTTTAATGTAAATAATAAGTAAAATAGAAAATGTGAGTATATAAAGATACGTTGCTAGTAAGTAATTTCATAAAATTTGATCTCTAAATATGTACGTACATAAGAGTAATTTCCTTATGTTTTAGTGTTGAGAAAATAAAATGAAAGCACAGTAAAATGTCCAGTGTTTATTCAACTCTAACGAGAGTACACGAGCCCAACGGGGACCACGTGTGCTCAGTAACAGTCGATTAAACACTGAACATTATTCTGTGAGATGGCCCAGTCCTTTTCAATTATCGATTTCCTCCCTGTTTCTGGGAGGAGGAGGAGGAGGAGGAGGAGGACGCTGAGCGAACTGCACTGTCTCAGGCAGGCAGAGGGTGCTAAGCTAACAGCCGAGATTGCAGCCCCAAATTGAGCCTCATTTATTTCCAGTTCCTAAGGAAACCACTCCATCTAGATGGGATCCTTAACTCAATCATTGTCGGGGAAAGTGGCTGTTGCTTTAATGGGACTCAATCACTCTTACGCCAAATTAACTGCAGCAGTATTGCAGGATTATTGCAAGCCCCACAAGGGCAGGATTGCACAGAAGGTCCGCTTTGAGAGTGTGCGCGTGTCCGTGTGTGTGTGTGTGTATGTGGGTGTACAATACGTGTTTGTCCACGTGCATGTTTGCCTATTTTGTGCATGCATGTTCACATACTATGTGTGTATGTAAGCGTATTGTGTGTATTCCATGTACATTTGTATGTATTTGCATGCATGTGCATACATATGTGTGTTTTGTACGCGTGTGTGTGTTTGCACACGTGCATACAAATGTGCGTTGTGCATGTGTACGTGTTTGCACGCATGTGCATACATATTTGTGTTTTGTACGTGTGTGTGTGTTTGCACACGTGCATACAAATGTGCGTTGTGCATGTGTACGTGTTTGCACGCATGTGCATACATATTTGTGTTTTGTACGTGTGTGTGTGTTTGCACACGTGCATACAAATGTGTGTTGTGCATGTGTACGTGTTTGCATGCATGTGCATACATACGTGTGTTTGTATGTGCATGTGTGCGTGCATCTGCTTGTGTGTGTGTGTGTGTGTGCGGAAGCAAGTGTATCACGCGCTCCTGTTCAGCTCATGGCTGAATACGGCGTGTGTCTGTGGTGTGAGAAACCCTTTGTGCTTAAAAGCTGCAGTTTTGAGGGGCGAATCCTTCACCCTCCCCCCTGGCATTTTTAAATAATGAATGAAACGCGCGGCCTCAGTGCTGTTTCACAAACGTCCGTCAAGACGCGGAAGCAACGCCGCGGCTCAGATCCCGATGCTAATTATCATGTCAGTTATTGCTGGGAACATGAACTGAAGTCGGGGAGTCCTAAGTGACGGCAGAGAGATGAATGCGCTAGCGGAGCTATGGTGAGCCATGTTAATTAACAACTCCAGACCAGAGAGAGGAGATGAAGCGATTAACTGAATACTAATCAGGCTCCGGCTGAATATGGCGGTGTCTGCACACGTGTGCGTGTGTGTGTGTGTGTGGGTGGGTGTGAGCGTGTTTGTGTGTGTGGGTGTGTGTGTGTTTGTGTGTCTGCATGTTTGTGTGTCTGTCTGCGGACGTGCATTAATGTATGTGCAGCATGTGTGTGTGTGTGTTTGTTTGTGTGTGTGTGTGTGTGTCTGCATGTGTGTGTGCCTGTCTGCGGACGTGCATGAATGTATGCGCAGCACGTGCGTGTGTGTGTCTGTGTCTGCGTGTGTGAGAGTGTGTGTGTGTCTGTGTGCGTGTGTGTGTGTGTGTGTGTGTGTGTGTGTCTGCATGTGTGAATGCATCTGGATGCGCATATCTGCTGGAAGCATACGCCTTCTCCACAACCCCAAGGGGGAGAGGGGAAGGCCTGATTAAGGGACTGTCACAAAGCCCTTTAGTTTCTCTCTTTAGCAGCTCTGCCATACTCTGCGCTAACTTCCCAGGTGAAATTACCCTCCTGCACCATTGTACTACACGGCTGCTATTTCCACTTTGATTTAATTACGCTGTTAGGGACAGTACATTTGATGGCATAGTTTATGGATTTTGAGTTCATATCTCGCTCATTATTAGTAATCCCAGTGCATTAAAGCAGTCGTAGATGGCAAATGATAAAGAGACATTTAAAGAATATACATAAAAGGAAAACTGTGTGGATCTTACGTCATTATATTCCTGTTAATAGTAATGCTGTTGTTGAAAAAAATAAAATAAATAGTACAAGCAGTTCCAGCACATTAAAGCACTTCCACCAGGAGAGTTTCAAGAGATAAATAGACAATTGAAGAATATAGATAAAAGGAAAACTGAAAAGCTAAGGAAGACATTCCCCCGCCTCCCCTTCTCTTCCCCAATATTAATTTTTATATTTCTGGTCCTGGTAAATATTTAAAAAGGAAAATCAAGTAACAGTAAGCTTTACCGGATGCCTTTGGGTAACGGGTGATCTTTGGCAGTGTTTTGGTGCTTACGGCCCATTGGAAAGCGCGCGGTTGATTTAGCGTGCTGAGGGGACTGATGTCATGACCCCCCGGACTGCTTGGGCCCTCTCCTCAGGGGAAGAGTCGCTCACCATCTTCCTGGACAAGCAGAAGCTGAGCAAGAAGTCGGAGGGCAGCGGGAACAGCTCGGTGGTTTCCCTGGAGATCCTGCACCAGCTGGCCGCCTCCTACTTCACCGACCGGGAGAGCACCCTGAGGAGGCTGCACCACCTGCAGATCGCCACGTCCGCCATCAAGGTAACCCGCGCGCGCGGTGGGATTCCGCCGTTGTCGGGGCAACCGACACGCCGCGTATTTTGGGCTTGCTCGGGCTTGAGGGCCAGGAGAGCTCCCGTCGTTTTGCTCCTCTAACCAGAGACTGACTTTGACCTGGGACACCGGGTCAGAGGAGTCTCTGGCCGGGGGGGGGGGGGGGGGTGACATTAAGTCAATCGATGCCAACAGAGTAGAAAAGAAATCCAAAGCGGTAATTTTGGCCCCAAGGGCCAGATTTGGGCAGGTCGCGCTTAGATAGATGCTTTCCAAGGAAACCGACACGGAATTAGATTCAGTTCTTCTTTTACCGAGACACTTAACATTTGGACAGATACCTCGAGCTGCGGATAAAACTGTCGAGCAGGGAGGACACCTTCACTACCGGGACAGCTGACGAGATCGCCCCCGCCGACCGGCGCAGAGATGTACGTCCGCCGGTAACGGGAACAACCTGCACGTAGCGCAGTCCGCCGCCGAGACGCGGTTAGTGGAAGTGTTCTAGAAGCTTCCGCCCGCGAGGGTGACGCACGCGGCGTCGCGAACGCTCGCCCTCTCGCCGCCGGCGCCGAGGCGCCCGGCTCACAGATGGACGCCGGCGACTCACACACGCGTCCGCCGTCATTTCGGAACGATGCCCCACGCCGTCGTCATGGCAACCGCCACACGTCAGCACCCCGATAATTAACTCCCATCAGCCGGGTGGGAGTCAGCAACCCACGCAGTCCACAGAAATTGATTAAGCCGAGGTATTTGCATAGCGCGTGTGTCGGTGTGTTCGGTTATACGGGTGATTTCACGACCGCGAAAACAAATCCGAAAGAAAGAAACACACTGGAAAAATTCAGCACAGTCCAGAAAATGCGCCAACCCATACCATTTGCAATTATATCTTTTTTTTTTTATACGGTTTGAAGCAGAACATTAATTTTAAATAATTACATCCAAAAAACCGACGCACGAAAATGGCAAGTAAAAAAAAAAAGATAATGAGAGTTTAATGCTGCAGCAGAGAGTAATCCTGTGCCTAAAATGTAATAGTTGCTTCATTTGAGGGTCGACTTTCCCTTCACTTAATTTCAAATTGCCTTAAAATTGTCTGGTCCATTTGGCTGGTGACAAATATATTTCACTAACAGAATGGCATTTACCTACCGTACGATGCCGATGACAGTAGGCTTTTGGTTCATCCCAATAACATCCTATCAACGTTTTGGAGGGAAAATATGTCAAAATTATATCAAGGATACCTGAATAGATGGGCTAATGTCCGTGTAATTGATGGTTTTGCAAATGACGTTTTGCTTTTCTACAGTGCGTTGATTATCAAAGATGCATGCGCATGTAGCAAGCACATAGGAAGGGGCAAATGTTCAAATCGTGATTACTTATATTCTTCACCTTGACGAACTGTTCTTTTCTGATGTACTTTCAACGCTCCACTAAATTTTGTTTGGCCAGCTTCTTTAGGAAACGTCTATATGCCAGGGTAACAGCACAGTAAAACGCTTTTTTCAGCTTTATTTGACAGATCAGTGTAGAGAGACAGGAAGACCTAGGAGGAGAGCGAGGGAGAGACGTGCGACAAAGGTCGGCGGTCGGACTCGGGTCTACGGGCTAGTCCACACGGTACACCCCCAAAATGTTCAGTCTTGAGTCAACTCTTGCAGAGTACACACGGCCCCTATCTGACTCGTGCTCAAGTGCTGTTCTGAAATAGGGCGGGGGGAGCTATAAAAAGTGCTGTACTTACTACGTGGTGAAGCCAAAATGTGTAAAAAAAAAAAAACCCTTCAATAAAAAAAACTCAGAATCTACACTTTAACCACGTGAACTGTTCCCATTTCTGTGTGAACCGGGAGCTGGAACAGACCGCAGTCACAGACCGCAGTCACAGACCGCAGTCACAGACCGCAGTCACAGAAAGACGCCGATCCTAGGAAACGCCTCCATCGTCACGGCCTTTGCTCGGGGGAGGTGACGCCTGGTTACCCCGGCGATCGCAGGTCAGGAGTTCAACCAATCAAAATGCATCGCGGCAGCAGACACAATCCCGACGAGCGACCCCGGCCAATGACATCCCTGCCCTCTTAAATCTTAAATTCCTCTCACCCCCCCGTCTGACCAGTCGAGCGGCAATTAGGGCCGCTTTTTAGTCTCGATTTGTTTTTGTTTGTGTACACGGTCAGTGGTTCGCAAAAAAAAAAAAAAAAACACGAAATTTGTGTGCTCAGATGCACCTCTGCAAAAAGCTTTCTGCCCCGTACGGCGGATGAGATATGCACGAGTGATCAGGGTGAGGTTTTGAAGTAAATATACATGAAAATGAAAAGTATTTTAATTTTGAACTGTGCGGTCAGGCGGTCAGACTTCTTTGCCTGGCAGATTTCTTGTCAGGCGCACCGGACGCCAAACTGAGGACGAAGCAGACGCATGTTCCCGAAGTGGCTCAGAACCGGTGTGACACGCTGGCCGTAGGGTCCCCCGAAGGGAACGAAAAGAAGATTAGCTTCAGAAAAATCCAGCCGGCGGTATTGCGAGGGGGCTTATCTCTGACCTCGTGTTTGTGTCAGCGCTGTGTTTTTCCATTTCGGAGAGAAGCGAGCATCGAACACAAGCTGACATTGTTTCTCCCGTATCTTTTTTTTTTTTTTTTTTTTTACTTTAAACCACTCCACCTCGCCCTCCCGCCAAACTCCCATCAGCCAACTGGATGGAAAGCGTGACCTCCCGCCTGCTCACTTGTACAAACAGCCGAGAGAATCATAACGTTGGGGGCCTCCCCGCTGCCCTAGCTCAGCTGCTGAATCATCCCGCCCTTTATTATCGGTTAACAAGCTTTCAAAGTTCTGAACTAGCCTTTCACCCGAAACCCGCACGCCGTTTTCCTCTCAAGTTCCCATCACGGGGAGATTCTGTGAGAAAAAAAATACAGGTGGAGGAGGTGAAGGGAGTGTACGCTGGCTGAATGGCGCGCCATGTAGCGGCTAAGTGGATTTCGCACGGCGACTGCTAATGCGACGGACTACTGGCGCAAAACATCTCACCAACCCGAGCACAGTTAAGCTAATGGAAAAGAGATCCGCTCGTTGGCCAACTGTACAAATAGTTTTCGGTATCCGCTTCGGCCGATGGCCGCGCTCATCGAGGAACACCCATACCAGCGCCGAATACGCGGGAAGTGATCAACACGCTAACGGCTGGTGGTGTGTCGTCATGGCGATAACGGCTGGTGGTATGTCGTCAGGGAGATAGCGGCTGCTGAAAAGACACAACAACAAAAAAATATAAAAATAAAAAAGGTGTAATCGAACATGTTTCAAAAACCCCATTATCCAGTTCCTAGACGAGAAAGTACCGGTGCTCGAAGACACTTGAAAGTTCCGGCAAAGAGGCTCTCAAAACGAAATTTTTAAATCAAACTGCACTCCCATTCTCAAACACTGCAGCCTGCCAATAGGTAGCCGGCTTGAATGAATTTGGACAGGTTCATAATGGAAGTATGTGTTGAGAGAGCCGACATCATATCAACACTTAATTTAAAATTTGAGAGTGGAAGAGGAGTCTCCCTCTTAACAGTCTTGGCTGTATCAAATCCTGTTCAGTGCAATATGAGTCTAAAGCCTCGATGTGTCGGGCATGCTCGAGTTTTGAAATTATTGCCCGCTGACTTTAGATTAAATTGGAGGCATCTTGGTACTTATTCAAAAGAATACGGGCTGCTCCTTTAAGATAGAAAGAAAAAAAAAATCCACAACAATTGTAGCGCTGCCCTTCTAGTAAACTGTTTATGTGGCGTTCATGTGAAGACAGACTCCATTTCCCAGAGGCAATGCCTCCAATAAATTTGCACTGCCAAGATAATTGTCAACTGTCTGTACACGGCGACGGTCTAATTTTCACTCGGGGAGTAAAGGTACCCTTCACCTGTTCTGGCTGGGAACTGAGCAAATGGCTGTCTGTGGGGCCCCTGGTGCGGCTGACAGCGCTGTCTAAATAACATCACCCGTCAGATTCGATAAAAATCCATCGGCGCGGCCGCTCGGAGTTCGCCGCCAAACATGCAAACCCCCCCCCCCCCCCCCACTCCGCGAATTCCGGCGGCTCGGAAAACAGCCGAAAGGTAGCAGCCAGTGGCGAATTCGCCAGAAGGGAAGCGGATCAAACTAACAAAAAGTCAAATTAATAAATTGATAAATGAATGTGCGATGTGTGCTTGTGACACGCCACTCTCTGTACCGGGAGGCTCAGTTAATTAAACACGGCCGTGCTAAGACTGAACCACCCTGCAATAAATAAAATATATATATATATATATATGCCGTTACGAGTCTCTGCACTTTTCCAAATGTGTTCCAACGCGGCTCAGATACTCTGGCGATAGTGCTTTGTTTCCAATCTGTTTTCCCCGAGCGGGCAATTTCATATCGGTACCTTCAATAGTGCTTGATTGCATGCTGACATTTCAGAGACAACATGGCTGCTATTTATACATTTTCTAATGGAAACAGCATTTTATTCCGTTACATGCAACAATGGCACTGCAGAACACTTTTGAAACATCAAATATATATTTTTTGTAGTACAAAAAAAAACAACAAAACTTCACAGCGGTAACAATTAGCCAGTATTATTTCTATACCATGACATCATTTAATTTTAATTTTGACAGATTTTTTGTGACATCTGTGTGTCTTCCAACGTGATAATAAACGGTACGAGACCAATGATACAATATGGTTTTAATCACCATATGTTTATTAATTACGTTATTATATTAAACTGTTTATAATAAATCTCTTTTTTTATGCCATTACAGCTGGTAATACCATTATTTGCACATATGATACGACAATTTGATATGGATGCCAGAGGTCTGAGCCTGAAAGGCATGTTGTGTGTTCTCCCACACTTTGTATACCACCCTTTGACCTTTAGAAGTGAGGTTCTGAGTTCTGAGTATGAGTTCTGAATTCTTTCTACGGTCTGGGACAACTGGGGAATAAGCAGTGATTCACGCTAGCTTTTTGTGCAATTTTATCGTTCCTTTCAGCATCAACGAGGAGTTTGGAGTCCCAAAAATAGATTCTGGAGCTCAGTGTTTTATTAATATTTCATGGCCGCCCCCCTACAGTGATGTGACACGTAATTTTGCTAATTTCCTCTCCGAGTATGGATCTCTGCGAGATGACGTTGGGAGACGGATGTGGCTTTTTTGAAAGTGAGCACCACCGTGACATTTCAGCATTGACGAGGGACTGCTGATGGCAGAAGCCCTTTTCTTTGATAATTTTTTTTTTTTTTTTAATCTCAGAAATGATTAATTATTTTTAAACAACGAGCCACAGGAATCTGTGCCGTTGGAACGCAGAACAAACAGGTGCGCAGTTTACAAGTAATAAGGCATTAAAATATTTCCCTGTTTCCTAGGTAACAGAGACCAGGACCGGACCCCTTGGATGCAGTAATTATGACAGCCTGGATTCTGTCAGTTCTGTCTTAGTACACAGCCCTGAGAACAAAATCCACTTAAAAGGTAAAGCCAAGATCCATTACCTTTCATTTCTGTGGTGTACCTGTGTGTGTGTGTGTGTGTGTGTGTTGAATGTTTGTGTGCTTTCATGTGTGTTTCAATGTGTGCTTGTGTACGAATGATTGTGTGCATGAGTGTGTATGCCTGAGTGTGTGTGTGTGTGTGTGTGCGTGCGTGTATGTGTGCTTAACATGCACGCTTGAGTGTGTGCATGTGTGTGTGTGTGTGTACACATTTCACGCATGGTATTTATGTAAATTCTCCATTTGCTCTACTGCTGCTCTGCACAGTCCAGTTTTAAAATGCAATGTTTTCATCAGAAGTTGTAGATTAATGGGGGCTTTGAATAATAAATGAGTTCCCAATTACACAAGTGTGCCAGCAGAAGGAAAGGAGGAAATAAAAAATGTATCATGATGAAATTCATAATGTATTCCAACTTGTGTCCGGCTAACACAAAGTACCAAAATACATTATATATTTCACATTTCTCTCCCTATCTCTCTCTCTCTCATATATATATATATATATATATATATACACTATATGACCAAATGTATCTGGACACCCCTTGGTCTGGGGCTGTTTTCATGGTTTGGGTCCCGTAGTTCCAGTGAAGGCTAATCTTAATACAGTCACATTCCAGATGATTCTGTGCTTCCCCAACAGTTTGGGGAAGGCCCTTTCCTGTGTCATCTTCACAGTTCCACTGGGCACACAGCGAGGTCCATGTAAAAATGTTTTTATCAAGAATAGAGTGAAGACCTTGACCCCTTCCAACACCTCTGGGATGAATTGGAAAGCCATCTGCGAGCCAGGCCTAATTGCCCAATCAGTGCCTGACCTCACTAATGCTCTTCAGGCTTAATGTAAGCAAATCCCTGCAGCAGTGCTCCAACATCTAGTATAAAGCATTCCCAGAAGAGTGGAGGTTTTTAGCAGCAAAGGGTGGACCAACTCCATATCAATGCCCATTAATTTGGATGAGATGTTGGGTGTCAGGTGTCCACATACTTTTGGCCACGTAGTGTATATGCAGACACAGAGTATATTTCTGGGGAACATTTCCTGGTACACTTTGTTCTTTACCCATTCTTCGGCCCAAGCATCAATCCTTGTATGATTTTGATAAGCGTATATCAGTTCTTGGCGCCTTACCAGTGTGCTTGTTGCGCAATCTTCAGGAATATTGAGTCATGTACTCCCACTGCATACATAATGGATCTTTCCTTATCTGTGAATCTTGATTTTTGAAGCGCAGCTACAATTCCCTGGTTATGTTACTGTAGCATGGATCAGCTTTGGGCTCCCGTTAGCCATCTATAATATATAATGAAGTGTGTGTGCGTGTGTGTGTGTGTGTGTGTGTGTGTGTGCATGTGTGTGTGTGCGCGCGTTTGTGTGTGCCTCTGTGTGTGTGTGTGTGTGTGTGTGCGTGTGTGTGTGTACCTGTTTGTGTGCGCGCGTGTGTTTTATAGATGGCTAATACAGAACTGCGTGTTAAAGAGGCAGCAGCAGTGAAGTCCCTCACAGCTTATGGACACATGATTAAGGCCCAGATGCTGCTGCAATCTGCTTGCAGGCTGCTCTTAATGTGAAGGGCACTGTTTTACTCTATTTAAATCTCAAATTCAGTCCATTATATTTATTTAAATTGTTATAAATGTCTGGAGGAGAAAAGCTCGCCAGCTGGACAGAATAAAATTTGTTTGCTAAAAAACACAGTTGAAAAAAAAAATTATTTATATTTTAATTTAATTTAATTTTTTTGCTTTACTGAAACTCATTTTAATTGACCATATTTAACCCAAAATTGGTAGGTAATCCTAATATGATCAACAATTACTGTTTCGTTTAAACGTTAATGATGTTAACCGACAAGTTAAAAGCAGCAATCCCAGAGTCCTTTAGTCCTGGATAGCTCATTAGCGAGGATGGCCCAGTCACCAGGTCTGATTCACCAGGATAATGTAATGAAATCATTCTAAAAACTCCAGAATGTTCCTCAAACCATGGTGAAACATCGATCATTGATGTGACTTTCACGTAACGTGCGGCCATGTTTTCGTATCCAGGTGCTATTCTACCTCGAGCATGAACCCTACAGAATCCCCACCCTCGAACTGAAACGAAAAGAAAAATGGCTCCCGTGTCAACATGACAGGCTGTCTCTTAAGTTCTTTCATTCACGAAATTGCGCAGACACTGATCTTGCGAATCGCAGTGTCTGAAGAAAAGTTTGTGTTGACACACCGCAGTTACGTTTACATTTAATTCCCGGAGGTGCGAGAGGGCGAAAACGGATCCTCTTCGTCCGTCGTCACGACGTGGTGACGAGACTAACGCCAAACCGCCATTTTTTACGGTTTTCGTCAAAGTTCTGCTCAGGCTGAGCTGGCACCGTGAGGACAGGAAGTGGGAAAAAAAGCGTTCGAGCCGTTGACAAAACAGGAAGTGGGACGCGGCAACGTGATGGCATTTAATTAGACAGCAGGAACAGATCCCGCTGAACTGTGACAATGACACATTTTAACACCGTGAGGATGTATAAGAGACTTACGTTGTCGTAAGACGGCAAAATCGAATTATGTTATTTTCACTTAATTTGTAAACTATGTTGCGTATACTGTATGGACTACAATCACCTCTAAAATACTGCAATTAAGCAAGCAATGCCACAGGAGTACAAGAAGACCGTCACTTTCTTAATGCTTAATGCATATATATAACTAATATATATAAAAAATATTTTTTACAGAAAGCTGTGAGCACATGACAGAGCAGTGTCAACACAGGCGACCTCAGAGAGAATTTTCCAAAATGCTCTGCAAGGAATCGTCGCAAATTTATAGCACATCCAAGATGAAATGGTAGAGAGGAATGACAGAGATCAATGCTAGAGATCAAATCACTCAGAGCAACAGCATGCAGTGCGGTAATATCCCCCTGCAAACTTTTAAAAACACAAAGACCACGGAAAGACAAAACTTTTCACTTTGCCCCGGAGGTCTTCTCAGGCAAAGAAAGCAATGTGTGCTAACTGGTGTCGGAGTTGTGATATGAATAAAATCAGGATTAACAGGATCTTTGCTGCTGCTGCTCATCAGTGTTGGGGATGACGTGCACTCAGTGGAACCCACCAATAAGAGAGATGGATGATATGTACACTCAGTGGAACCGACCAATGAGAGAGATGGACTGGGACAAAGGAAGAACGCCAATTAGAAAGGAAGCTAGTTAGCATGATAGACAGGACCAGGCAGCAGAGGGAACTAGAACGGAAATATGAACTTGAACTATGATAGCCCTTGCGGAAATTGAATACTCTGCAGTATATCGTAAATATGTAAATGTATATATTGTAAATATGTATTACTTTTTCGAAAACAAAATGAAAGATATACATTGCTGCCGTATATCTCAAAGCAGTAATAATTCACAGATTTTCCCATGTACTGTGAAGTGTTACAAAGACTTATTTACATATTTTGTATTGTATTTCCATGAGAGATCACTGGGGCTGTAGTCTACGGTTTGTTGTGGTCTAGCAGTCTGTCTCATATATTCTGAAGCAATTCTTTCCATTATTGGACCCTTTCAGTTTTGGGCTGGACATGGCAGTTACTAAGGCACTGATCCCCATTCCTGATCCTGGTGGGTCACACGGTCTCCTTGTTTTTGTTTTCACCTTAATATCAGCAGTCAATTCAGACCCAAGGGAATAGATCAGGCAGACCCTCATTGCACTAAAAGCAACGATGTAAGGTTATGGTAAGGTTATGTACGGTCACATTCTCTCCGGAACACTCGGGCATGATGGAGCAGTTGAGTCAACTTGTAGTCAAGGAGAGTTTTTGAAAAGCATAAGGAGCAGTTGGGGAGTGACGGGCAAGGTAGACACAGACGTTAATGAGCCTTTTCTGCGTCTCTGAATGACAGGAACAGTTTTGCTGTACTTTATAATGGAGACAGTTTGCCAGTGTTTCTGAGGTGAAGCAGGAGAAGGTTTTTTTTTTTGATGAGGCAGGCCTCCCACTATTGGATTTTGAATAAGTGAAATTATCACCCTCAATAAGAATAACCACTGGAGAAAAATCATGAAGTGAAAACTTGGCAAGCCTAAATTTAATCTAGCCAGAAGAGCGTCAACCCCAAAGTTTTATTTTAATTAGCCTTCTAACATGATCACTGCTACCAGTCAGTTCTAATATATTTCATCCCAAGCAGTTTCAGCACATATATATATATATACACTCGTTATGGTTAAGTTAACAAACCATGGCATTTTTTTGATTCAAAGACTGACGCAGGGCCTACTGATAAACAACTACATACCTAACAGCTGAGAATATTTTAGATAGTAATGGAACAAATTCGATGTGGACAGGCAATTTTACAGCAGCAAAGGCTGCAAGCTATCCTCAGATAACCTTCCCTAAGGGGAGCAGGTAAGGAGATCTTTTGATTTATCTTGTATTCCTCATTGTGTCATTAATTTTCAGGACCACTGTACCCAGTGGTGCATTAGGTAAGACGACAGTCGCACGTATTTCAGTACAAAACTTCGCTCGTGCAGGCTACCAGTCAGGATGTCTCTCCAGGACGTCGCTCGACACCGTGACAGCAGTTAGCAAAAATCTCGCACACCTTTTTCCGAAGTGCAGCCACACTCCTGCGTGACTGATGCGCCACCCGCGCGCGCGCACGAAGCGCTACATCTGGACCGCTACGCTGAGCCGTCCCATGAGCCAACATTATTACCCCGCGATGCGAGCCGCACGCCGCGCCGCCGCCGCGGAGCTAGTCCCAGGCACATCGCTCACTTGTGACTGGATGCTAACCTGCGGGTGCCCGCTAACAGTCCTGGGAATGCTTGCGCAGCGGAAGACCAGAATAAACCTGGGCTAGATCAAGACAGCCCAGCCCTGCTGTGGGACGGCGGCTAAATTCTGTGCCTCGGCGCTGCGTTACCCAGTCCTGGTGATGACGGGACGTTGTCCATCGTCTGTACCCGCTTATCCTGGGCTGGAGCCTATCCCAGCATGCATTGGGGGAGAGGCAGAATTACACCCTGGACAGGCCGGCAATCTATCGCAGGGCACACCACACCACTCACACACTCCAACGGACAATTTAGAGCCTCCAATTAGCCTACCTGCTTGTCTTTGGACTGTGGAAGGAAACCGGAGTACCCGGAGGAAACCCACGCGGGCACGGGGAGAACATGCAAACTCCACACAGAAAGGCCCAGGCCAGCAGACAGTGCGACCCACTGCTCCACCGTGCCACGCCTAAACTGTTTAGGCCTGGGCAGCAGGGCTCAGCTTGTGCTCGGGGGGGTGCCTTGGCGGGCTGAAATGTGGCGTTACTTTAATAATATTATTACATGATTCATTCTCGCTCACGATTTTGTGGCGGGATCGACTGAATATTCTGGGGGGCCTCCTTAGTAAATCGCTTATCCACCTCTTTAAGCCATTATCGCAGTGCTGCACAAACACCGTTCAGACCTAATGATTGTTCTCAGGGTGGAGAAAAGTAGCTACAACGTGGTGGAAATTCACTATGAGAAAAAAAAACTGCGTCATTCTCTGACAAAAATAGCTTTTATGCTGTTTTTGAGAAGGGCTTATTTTTTTTACGTTTGCATTGCCTTCCTTAATTAAAATCGTTGAAGGGTTATTCAAGCTATTCATTCAGTCTGTCTTTTGATTATGCTGAGGTGTACGAAGTTACAACTAAGTTACAAACTTGGTTTTTCTCGTAAGGTATGACCACCAGCAATCCCTGCGTCACCGATATTATGAATGGCTCATAACTCAGCAATCTAATAGGGGGAAAAAAATCATTGTTAACACCCAGGTGATAGCTAAAAATAGTTATTTTTTCGTATTAAAAACTAATTTTAAAACTCCCAGTGAAGAGAAACATTTAAAGCGTCATCAATTTGCGGTGCAGAACTGTGACAAGAATGTCACCACAAGTCACAGGTGCGCAATGCAGGAGAGGAGGAGAGAGGAGAGGGGTAGACTGCAGCAGCAGCACAGGCTTCAGCTTCTAGGTGTTGCTAATTATATACCGCTCCTCTGCCAATTCCCTTCGCCGTCGTCTGGTTTGACATTTAAATCGTCAACCCCGCTTCCGACTGCCGTCTGCTCGAGCGAGGCCCCCCCCCCACCCCCCCACCGGCAGCCGAAGACACCATAACCGCTCTAACGACTTCGACGGAGGACAGGAAGACGGGGAGCGAGTCGTTCGTGGCGTACGCGCGCGCGTCCTGGGCCTCAAGCCTGTTTACCGCATTAAAATTCAGCCAAGAACCGAATTACCTTCCTGTAACCGCTCGCGCCGGGGAGAACAAAGAAGGAAGAAAAGAAAAAAAGAACCGAAACGGAAAAGGCGACTGGCAGCGAGAGCTCAAGTCATTAACACGCTGAATGTGATTTTTTTTTAAAAAAGAGAGAGAGAGAGAGGACGGGGAGAAAAGAAACAGGGGCTTTAGAGCAAGAAATTAGTAAGATTTTCAGGTTTTACGCTAACGAAATAAAAAAAATATATAAGTACACAGAAGAAGCCATTTACTTATGCTTAAAAGAGAGAGAGAGAGGAAAAAACATAGCTAAGGAACTTTCTTTTGTGTACGACGCCACGTTGTTGGCATTCCACCCGACAGCAATAAGGCTTGCAGGGGAAAGAGTCTTTCTAATTATGTCTCTTGTTCTCCATGATTCAGAATGTAAGTGCTAAGAAACGCGTCATAAATATTCATGGAGAGAGGGAAGTAGAGACAGCGGGAGCAGGGGGGCCTGTTTCCACACCAGCGGCAGCCAGCACGTGGGGGGTGGGCGGGGGGGCGGTGGGGGGGAGGGGGGGGGTGCAGGGGGAGCAAAGACACAGCCGCGTAATTATCGCATGCACAGTACACTCGCACACACAGCTGATGTCCTGAAAGCTGATACCTCCCCCCAAAAATGGCAATAAATAACTCCAACAGTGCTCTCAAACTCAAGCAAAAAAATTCTTACAGCTAGAAAGGCAATAATAATAATAATAATAATAATAATAATAATAATAATAATAATAATAATAATAATAATAATAATAATAATAATAACCTCTTCCTCTTCATATTATTCTTCATCCTCTTCTTCTTTGTCTTATTATTATTATTATTATTATTATTATTATTATTATTAATAATAATAATTATTAAATATTCCCAATATGCCATGTTTAGTTGTAATGTGATATGAGGACAGTGCACCAAAACGCTAGCTGCAAACCTTTCATATCCTACATGCAGTGGTGAATTTTGGGTAGACGGTCCCCGTAGTGCAGAAATCTATCCTAGTGCATACAGCTAATTTTAAAAGGCCTTCTGAAAGTGTCAGCGTTTTGAGTTTCCAAACGGAAGTCAAGGGCACGATTGAAAGGTTTCTCCGACAGCCCGTGGGTTTAATTTTATAGCCATTTCCTTAAGAACAGGGGGACAGGCAAGGAACGGAGATCATATAATGGAATTTTTAAAAGGCTAAAAATGACTACTCAATAAAATTGAGTCCTTAACTGTAAGTCCCCGTGTTGAAAGAATCGCCCTTGCAGCTACATTTGACTTGGAAAGCTAACACGGTGACTTTTTTCCCTGTTTGGTTCCCCCAGTTTCTTTTGGTATGGTGGTATCAGTTTGGTTCTGTCTGCATTTTAAATCAACATTCATCTGCAGCGAAAAAATGTATTCTCTGTACACTTAAAGACCAGAGTTCAACAGGGATCGCATGTACTCGCAGTAAACAGTAAACTACCACCTGTCATGACAAATCAGCTGTAGCAGGTCATATGCAAAAAATTTCAGTTCTCTCCTCCCATAATTTTGTAGTCCAACAAAACACTCTAAATTAAATATGCACTCACCAAAATATGCAGATTTTAGGGATTCCACTTGTCTGTCATTTTACCAGGTCAGACCTCCGGTGTGGCACCGTAGTAAAATTTTACAAACATTTTTTTTGCCTCGTTAGCGTTAAAAACCTTGCAAATCCGAAATATGGCCCTAAGGCTGTTTTGATTTGGTAGGGTACTTGTGAAGAGCTAGCTGCCATTGACTTGTCTAAAAATCATAAGACATCTGTGCCAGTCAGATTTTGGAGGAGTATCAAAAAACATTGAATTAAAATTTTAAAGGAGAACTTTTCTTCCAGCCCCTGAAAGCATCAGAATATGTGAAGCTTTTTCAGCATTTGATGTGGTTGAAACAGTCACCTCTTTGATGGGCTGAGACAGTCACCTCTTTTTGATCGGTTGTACCTCGGCAAACGAGTTTAAAATATTTTCAGCAGGGTTTGGTCTTTTACGAAAATCGCATTTAGATCACATCATCGAACTTAACATATTTGGTCTGGATTCAACTGAAAATTGCTGTTAACTCTGACTCACAAATGAAGGCAAGCATCAGTTTTGGTGGGGGGGGGGGGGGGGGGGGGTTCAGCCATTGCAGAAATTGAATCACAAAAACGGTCCCTAGACTGTGAACCGACTGTGCCGGCGAGACGGTAAATTCCTAAGCGAAACGTTGCCTGAATGCTCGTCGTGAGGGCGCTGGAAGGTAACGGGCGTTTCCTTCTGGCCCCGCCACCAGGTCTCCAGGACGTCCTCCCCGAGTTCCTCCGCTCGCGTTTCGTGGAGGCGGCGCTCAGCTACGTGGCCTGCAACTCCGAGGGGGAGCTCCTGTGCCGAAACAACGACTGCTGGTGCCGCTGCACCGCCAAGTTCCCAGAATGCAACTGCCCCTTCGCCGACATCAAAGCCATGGAGGAGAACCTGCGCAAAAACAAGGAGTCCTGGATCAACTTCAACGTGGAGTTTGAGGAATCAGGTATGTCGCTTCTGTTCTTGTTGAAATTTTTTTTTGCATAACTTTTGGTCTATAAAAACATTGGGCCCTTGCTTTATTTAACATTTGTACCTGAAATTGAATTCATGGTTAAATACTACTGTAAAATACACAACCAATAAGAGCCTGTGATTGGGTGGGGTGACATAAGCCAGCTATAAACACTGATGTATTCTCATCCAGTAAAAAAAAAAAAAAAAACTTATTGCAACTTTTCCTGATGCTACATTTAAATGTTTTTTTTTTGTTGTTTATTTTGTGGAAAGTCATGGAAACGTGTTCTCGATGTCGGAGAGTCATAAAAACATCCTTAAAATGATTTTCAGTAACTGTTTCAGGACAGAAGTACACTTAACGCCATTGAAACACAACATGCATGGTTTTATGTTGCCATTATCTTTGGGGAAAAATTCAAAATGAAGCACATATATACAGTATATATATACGTATACTGTATATATATCAGCATCCTTTTAGCTTACTCTGATCTGTAAACTGCAAATGTGTTCGAATTTTGACGTTTGATGTGGAGCAATTGTGCATGTAATATCAGTCCATTTCACATCTGAGCTATACGCTTTCTTTCTGCGCTGGAAATTATGGGGTTCCAGTATATTTAAATGCAATTGCCAAAGGTTTTGTGCATGACTCACGACTAAAAGAAAATATTATTATTAACTCCACTTTCAGACAAGAAAGGCTGCCTGGCATGAATGCATAAAGAGCCATTCAGAATAAAAACATTCAAGCTAAACACATTTGAACAGCTTAACTGCTAGGGTGTGCACAATAGTACAAAATCCTCAAGTATAGTTCTATAACCTGTACAACTGCATGCCCTGCAACAAAAGAATCACACACAATGCATAATTTATTGTCTGCCCTGGGACAATGTCTGTGCAGCACAGAACACATTTTCTCCTGCATTACTTGTCTATAAAAAAAGGGCAGAAGAGCTTATCTCAGCCCTGTTTATCACTTACCCAGTACGGGCACAAGGTCCCCACACATTGCAGAATATTACAATAAGGTCCGTAAAAAATACTTTCCTGTGAACTGCTGTGAGCTGTGGCGGTTGTGTAGCGCATCGGTTCCACATGCTCCAGTGTCTGCTTCCTGCCGTTTTTGTAAAGAGAAATACTTTAACACGTGCTCGTGATGTATGAGAGGCAGTTGACCTCATATCAGAGGCATTAAGGTAAACATAAAACAGATATTCTTATAGAGTGAGCGAAGACTTCATCATTTTGATCAGTGCAAGTAAAATGCTACAATAATAACATAATACCACCAAAGGTGCACCAAAGAATCAGTTGTATAATATATAAACATTGTTTTCTTTTCTTTTTTTTTATTAGGGAGAATACCATTTTGTAATGACATTGTGCCTCCACTCCATTAACTGCATTGCTTTACATTGTTTTGTTTTGTTTTTGTGTGACTCAACTGTGACGATGAAGACACTGCAGCTGGCATATATGCACATGGCTGCCATCGGCCGACTGTGGAGAGTCTGTTTGATATCTCAGTGTCTGTAAGGCTGCAGCCCCTACTGCACAGTGTCAGCATCACAGCAGTGGGGATCCATCCATCCATCCATCCATTATCTATACCTGCTTATCCTGAGCAGGGTTGCAGGGGGTGCTGGAGCCTATCCCAGCATGCATTAGGTGAGATGCAGGAATACACCCTGGACAGGTGGCCAATCTATCGCAGAGTCTCCAATTAGCCTACCTGCATGTCTTTTGGACTGTGGGAGAAAACCTGTTGAGATTCGAACCCGCGACCTTCTTGCTGTGGCAGTGCTGCCACCGTGCCACCCCCTCATTTTTCTTCAATAACTAGAATTTCACCCCTACAGAAACAATCATATATTTGAGCGCGTTTCAGTTGATTGCTAGCGTTGTAGTCCCTCACAGATTTTCTTTCGAAGCATTCTTATTCTATAATGATGTAATTTTGAGCGTGTAAAATGATAAAAAACAATCTTGTTCGTGTTATATATTTTAATTACATGGAAAAATGTTCTTCTGTGTGTCCGACAGATATTGAGAAGGAACAAATACTAATTAAGCTGCCTGTGCAAGTTATAATCAAGGGGATCTTTGGCCCAGCAGTGGAGGAGGTCTTTTCAGGTGCTTAACTCAAAGCTGTTAGATCAAACAGTAGGCGAACTATCCTGAACGCTACGCAATTATAAAACACAAAGGAAATGAATTTAATTGAATCCTGAAATGCTCCGCAGGAGAACGGCGTGAGTTGTCCCATTAAGTACAAACAGCGAGCCAATTATGGAGTATTAATTTCGATGTGCCCGTTCCTTTGGCAGTGCTGTGCCACGGGTTCCGAAGGGACCGCTGATTTAGCCGTAACTTCGCCTGTCTTTAGCTCCAGCTGTGGCGTTCGTGCTACGTTAAACGCGCCTTTCGGAAGCAGCTTTGGCTAAAAACTAAAGCGGCTACTGTACAAAATGCCCAAATCTAACGTCTGAAACACATTCGTGTTCATTTTACATTGCACGGTAGTCATAAACACTTCTAGTTTCAAAACATTCCTGTTCGTAAGGTGCATTTTGTCGACGCATTACTTTAGCTTTATGGTCAGGATGAAAACCTCCCCATCACTCACAAAAAGGTTCCCATCTATATTTACCCAACTGGCTCATACTGAAATGCGATATGAGCCGAGAATGTAGAGGAGCAGGATAACTGCTGTTTATGAGACCTGGGTCAAATACGCATTTGTTTTGGATTCAAATACTTTTCTACGCTTTACTGATCTTGTCTGGAGTATTGGAACCAATGAAATCCTCTCAAAAAGTGCAAACCCCGCCTTCTGGTCATATTGGCAGGCTCAATCACTCCAGGCAAGATCAGCAGAGCACAGAAAAGTATTTCAATCCAAAACAAATACGTATTTGACCCAGGTCTGCTGTTTATCTGTAATACCATGTGCGGTTTATCATGCCTGGCTGCAAACATAGATAATACGACTGTGTGCGATTCTTACTGCCTGGGAAAAAGTGGTCTCAACTCTGGATCAGGCACTGGGGCATTGCCACGGCAGCTGTAACTGTTGCCAGAAAGAGTAAGCGCCATCAGCGATCACAAAGTTGAATGGAAAGATGGCATTTTCCACTTGAACACATCCCATTAGGAGAAAGAATGACCAGGTGCTGCATAAACGCACACTTTTCATACGGCAGAGGGGCATGTCTACACTCACCCTGTCTCTATTAAGGATTCTGGCTTGCAGATTTATGGTAGAGGTGAATTCTTATGGTCTGTGCTCCAGTGTGACCTGTTCTAAAATAAATAGTCTATAGTTTTTTTTTTTTTGTTTTTTTTTCCCCTGTTAGTTGGTGAGAGTTGTTCCTGGTGACGGAAGGTTGAGGCTACAAAACCCCAATAATGGCTGGTGCTACAGGGACCTGTTCATTTCTGCCCTGAATTAATTAGTAAATGGCCGATAAAAATTCCTGCCGCTTCACTCTAATACACAACGATTGGTTCAAATCAATGAACGTGAGACAGCTCCTCCATTTTTGGGTTTTGTGAAGCGTCCGGCAGCCATTGCTGGTTTTCACCACACACACAGCACCCACAATAAGATTTCAATAGCGGCAGCAGTTTGTTAATCCCATTTTCTGCCAATGTGTTAAATAATAATTACTTACGGTAAATATCCTGCTAAGTCAATACCATTCTCAACACTTCCAGTAATTTGCCGCAGTTAGCAATTTTCCCTTTGGTCTCACAAATGAAGACAAACTTGAGTTTAGGTATTCTGCTGATTAAATGCATGTAGTCAGTTTTACAAATTCGACTATTAGTAGTGCAAAGTGCTTTGGCTTTCAGCTTGCAATTATTGAGCAAATTAAGGACCTAGCCAACCATTATATTTAAGAGTCATTCTCTTGCAAGGATTAGCATTCTTGTTCTCTTTTATACATTTTTTTTCCCCCCAAATTGGCTTGTGGTGTGTATCCCACCCCAGGAAAAATCAGACTTAATGTTAAAAATGCAAATTAAATTTTTGCCGCAACATAGCCAACAAGAATTCGGATTTCTCTTTCAGGGTTTCACTTGGTTCCATTGCCTTTTAACTGCAGCAGTTAAGTTCTCTGGAGAGTACCCGGGTGTGGTGGAGAATCGCGTTATGGCCTGCTGATGGTGCATTCTTGGCACATCTCATCCAGATGCCACTTTCTTGAGCAAGAGACCCTGACCATCGTAATACACTGGCTGCAGAGAAATGTAATGGTTAGGAAGCTACGCTTACAGTATAACCTAAGGGTTGCCAGTTTGATTTCCAGGAGTGATGTCATACCACTTCTTGTACCCTTGAGCAAGGTGCTACATCCTGCTGTATAACTGGATGCTGTGTATATATTTTTTTTAATGCAAAAGCTGTGTAAGTTGCTCTGGATATTACAGTAGGTGTCTCATTACATTGCAGGCATCTGCTTGTAGACACCTAAGTCAGATGCTAACTTCTCAACACATCTACCATACACTGGACTAAGCGGTCAAATAGAGCAGGCCCAGCATATCCACCTTACTTTAGAGCTGTTGTGACATCATCAGGGATCATTTCACTGCTGAAACTTAATGTTGGCTTGTAGTTGGCAAGCAGTTTTAGTGGTTTTACAAGCAGCAGAACTTATTACTTCAGAAACTCGTTCACTGAGAGTTTACAGCGTAAGGAGGCCGCAGCAGCCTGCTGGTTTAAGGGTCCACAGACGCTCATAGCGTTTCCAAAAACTAGTAGCCCAGGACTCTCAGCAGTGTGGCCGAGGCGTTCGGTGTGGTGACATCACTGCATGTACCAAGAGCATTGATGAGAGGAAGAGAGGAATGAGAGGAACGAATGAGAGGATGAATGAGAGGAATGAGAGAATGAATGAGAGTAATGTGAGGATGAACGAGTGGAATGAGAAAATGAATGATAGAAAGAGTGGAATGACAGGATGAATGAGACGATGAGAGGAACGACAGGATTAATTAGAGGAAGAGAGGAATGACAGGATGAATGAGAGGAAGAGAGGAAAGACAGGATGAATGAGAGGAAGAGAGGAATGACAGGATGAATGATAGAAAGAGTGGAATGACAGGATGAATGAGAGGATGAGAGGAACGACAGGATTAATTAGAGGAAGAGAGGAATGACAGGATGAATGAGAGGAAGAGAGGAATGACAGGATGAATGAGAGGAAGAGAGGAAAGACAGGATGAATGAGAGGAAGAGAGGAATGACAGGATGAATGGAGACTATTTCCGCCTGACAGAAGTTCTCCTGTTCCACTCATAGTCCACTGCTCCCAGTCATATGGAGGAAGCTGGCCCTTTATTGCTATGAATCCACTAAGGCCAGTTTAGCTGGAGCTACAGTAGCATACTTTAAATGGCACAAGGTGGAGAGGCTACCGGAAAATGCTTAGGGCCAATCCCTAAAGTACTGTCAGAGGTCATATACAGTATGAGCTTAGGATCGCACGCGAGCAGAAGTCTTTGATTTAGCCAGAAAGAAAGAAATTTAAAAAAAAAACATTTATGATTGACATCACTTTTTCAAGGGGGACCTTGCCAAAACCTTGCCTGGTGTTAATTAAAAATTCATATCATTCCACATCAAATAAATGCTGTAGGAATTCAAACCCTGGGGGAAATACGATACTGGAACCCTTTCAAACGATGAGATGGGCCAGGCAGACAGTATAATTACTGCCAGCCTGGGCTGTGTGCACGTCTGCGTTTCATGACAAGTGGTAGGACACATGGCCCAAAGTTGAGGCTGCAAAATGGCAGAAACCACGCCGCTATATTTAAGAGATGGGAATGTGATTTTCAGATGACTGTAATTATCTGTCTGCCTCCCCCCCCCCCCCCCCCCCCACAAACCCGCCCGGCATGATGTCGAACAAATGCACAGAGTAAGAGATCTGGCGGCTAATAGGGTCACCGCTCTCTACCCCCAGTTGTACCCACCCGCATCTCACCCTGTAGCAAAAACACTCCTTTCTCATTTCCTCGGGAATCGGCCACACTATCCCTGTTACCGAGGCCTCTCTTTGGCACTTTAAATTACACGAGCAAACCCTGTCTGTCATACCGAAAAACAGATGGAGTTCTATCCCGCCTTGGCGATTTTGCCATTTGCCCCCGCGGAAAGGCTTTGCTTCAAGCGACGAGCGAGATCATCACAGCTGAGTCTTACTAAAGCAAAAGCACATCTGAAGAACCGATGGTTATTTTTATACAGTAGAGTCCAGTGCTTGGCAATGTATCTACATTTAATTTCTTTTGCACGTATTTTGACTTTCTTTTGCACGTATTTCCTTTGTTTTTGTGCTACGTCCACGGTGGTCTGTGACCAGAAAATAGAGGTGGCAAAGAGGAGGCATGTACTGTACCCTGACGATGGTCCGAAATCTGTTCTTGTTTGTGGTGATTAAAAAAAAGCTTGCCAATTTTAGTGTGTCAGATCAGCAGCTGCCAGAGAATTACTGAGCGTATCACACATCTTGCGTCAAATAGATAAATAAAAAATAAAATATTTATTTTTTTAAATAAACAGATGGGACAGAAGGCACTATTTTCAATGAACTTCTCAGGCCCAAGCAGCTGGTAAATGACTCAACAACTTTTAAGTCCCTGTCTTCCTTTTCTTGACCAGTTTAGAGAGCCCAATTGCAATGGCAGGCTATCCTATCTTTATTATTTTCTTAGCCAGCCAAGCTCCTCTCCAAAGAATCGGCTTCCCCGTTTCCAACTTTATAATCCTCAGTGTTTCCATTGCTTAAATCAATTGTGTCATTCACAAATAATCAAATTCAGGACCCGAGAGATGCAATTTCATAACCGGTTTATGTAGCATTGTAGGTAACAACTAGAATAACCTGCAGCTGACTTTCAAAGCTTATAATTCCTTCCTCAAGTGCTAAAGCACTCATGCGTCAATGTGACCAAATTTAGTGAGAAATCCTCAAAAGGCATAGCATTTTGTAACCTGGGTAATCTCATTTTGTTATTTAAGTTTCATAAATTATGTGAAATTGCACATAAACCCACAGTAGTGTTAAGGAAATACATGCCCTGAGTATACATGTCATTTTACTGAGTTGTATTCTGTAATTTAAAAATAATTACAACTTTACTGTAACTATGATTGTGATTTGTCATCTCTAAAGAAAGCAAGTTTGTAGTAAAATGAATACTTTTAAGTACACATTACATGCATTCAATGCATTTATTTTAAATTCGATTTAGAGGTTTCATAAGTTCAGTTCGTTCCGCATAATTAGCCTTAGGTGCTGTTCATCAATTAACCTGGTCTAGACTATTGCTGCAAGCTTTCACACTAAAAAACGAAGAGAAGATGGTTTCCTTGGCATTTCTGTTAAATTTGAATTCTCATATGGGCAGATTGAGCTTATGTGCAGGGTGAGTGGGATAAACTGAATTTCATGCCGTTTGCCCACAATGGGGTAAGAGGGCAGCAGGGCCCAGGTCTTAGTAGAAGGGGTTAGGCTGAGATGATGTGATAAGTTTGCAGAGAGAGAGAGAGAGGGAGAGATCGCTGGAAACTCTGGCACTCCATGTTCTTTCAAATGGAGCACCCCACCCCACCCCCCCCCCCCCCCCACCCCTTCCAGAAGCCTGGGGAGTGATCCAATCACACAGATAAAAGCGGGGTTTCCAGCTCCAAAGCCTAGCCCGCTCTCCGCACATGATGGGGTTTTAATGAGAGGCTCCCACCGAAAATCCCTTTAACCGGAGAGAGCAATGCTCATCGGAATGCACATCTCCTATCCGCAGCACTGGGGCTCTGGAGGAACATTGCTCTGGCTGTGGCTGAAGATTTTTTTATTTTATTTACCCAAGTAATAAATCCTTGCTCTTTGTCAGAAAGCTATGGAGGCACTGGCCTGAGAGGTTGTTAATAACAGTACTCCTTGATATAAACGGATTTGACCCGGCAAACCCTGATAGTCACTATAAATACCCTTAAGTGCTCACATAAAGTGCATCTGCCGAAGGTTTCCCCCTTAAAGCTTTTGAGAACGCACATGGCATTTATTTATTTTTTTACCCCTTTCCCCACGAAGGAAATGCCCTTAAAACTAACTTCTGCTATCACTCATTCTTCTGGGCAGCCATCTTCTCTGGAGAATCACCTCACCACTAGCCTTCAAATTTTTTGTGTGATTGTCACAGTGAAACTAAAATGGAAATATCACTTTTATAGTTTTGGAAAAATTCCATGTCGACAGGCGCAATTGTGAATTTTAGTGCCGAGAATCTAGACATCAGATAAAAGATGAATGCATAAAATCCGTATCGGATAATTTCATTTTATTTTGATTGTTATTACGAGTCTTGGTTTTCGTTTTCGAGCGGTGGCATTGCCAGTGGTGGTTTCTTTGTTGGACGCAGCTCATAGATTAAACTCGTGCGATGCATTTGCATATTATTGGAAGAAACAATATTATGAACGTATGAAACATTAAAGCCTGCAACATTATTATCTTAGCCTCAGCATTTAAGTGTCATGACTGATCGTGTGCGAGCCTTTAAGCTCAGGCCATTAACGTGAAGCATTCCCCCCAAACAGTCCAGCTCATCATGACCATTAATTACAGAATGCACAACAAATCGCTTAATTGCCGCAACAGTTCCATTATATTAATTGAAAACACGCCTTTGCGTGGGAAGGAGCCATTTACTGCATCGGAACCACCCACAAATATCGCTGGCCCCGTTTCTCCATCAAAGGCCTGCCAATTGAAATTCCACTGATGTGTTGCCATTTGTATTTTTATTGGCTCGATAAAGCTTGCCGTCGGAACGCTTACATGTGGCACCAGCTCATTTTCGATGTGACAGATCTGTATGAATGAGAAAGGAGGTTTCCGTAAATGGATTTCTTTGGTTCGATAACTGGCAGCATTTACGTTATGCCTAACCTTCTCCTCCTTCTATTCCTTTTTTTTTTATATAATTGATTTGCAGGACAACGCACGGCACTCAGCATATCCTGCCTTGCAAACAAATGCCTACTTACAGTTGGTCACCTCACTTGTGAAGCGGTGTCCGATTCTTTGCCCCATGCGTATCCGTATTTACGTGTCCTTTTTATTTATTTTTTTCCCTTTTTTGCATGATTATCAATATTCCATCCGTGTTTTACAAGACATACAGGAATAATAACATCTGAAATGAGAACTGTCTTGCAGGCCACGGGAGAAAGGCAGCAGGATCCTCTGGGCACGTTCTGTGTTTATAGCGTTGGGAGTTAGGGGAAGGATCGGAAGAGGAAATCGAATCTGTCATTTTCAGTCTGCATTAGGTTGTTGAAACCTCAGGGAAAAAAAAAAAAAAGCATTTTGTATACAACAGAGTAAATAAAAGTTAAATATAGGAGAAAAAAATAAATAAACAAACTTGAAATTAACGGAAACCTACCGAGTGGATTTACTAAGCGCCTTTACCTACGTTAAATTTACGGACACATGCCTCAGCAGTAGATAAGGAAGTGCGGCTAATGCATTATGCTCGCGTAGCGCAGTTGTTTATCTGAGCGGGGGGATTAAATAAAGCAGCCTGGCTCTCGTGGGCATGGCGGACTCTCGCCAGCCACTGAGAAGCCTGGAAATGTTCAATTTATCCCAGCGGTGCCATCAAAGAAAAGGCCCGAGCTGTTAATATGCATTGCGCGTGCCGTAACAGAATGTTAAGTAAATAGATTCGAAATCGCATTTCAGGTAGGGCGTCTCCTCGTAAAAAACACAAACGCGGGACATGGGAATTGGAGTAAGTTTATGCGCCAGTATTAACCAAAATAAAAAGCAATGCGCTGCCATTTTACAAGTGTATAGCTGTGTGCACACCCATGCCACAGGAGGTAGGTAGAAGGTATGGATAATCGCCAGGTAAATTAGGGTAATGGATACAGCCGAATATAAGGGTATAGTGCTTAAGGTACGTATGTCATCAACTTGTTTTTCCAAGTACTTTTTCACTTTGACCTGGATTCATACAACATACAGTTGAAAGAAAGCGTTCGTGAATCCTGGATTATTGCAATTAATTATTCATAAAATGTGTTCTGATCTTCATCTAAGTCACACAAATAGACTAGAACAATCTGATTAAACTAGTAACAAAGAACTACACTTGTCAAAACTGAATGTATCAGTTAAACATTTAGCCTCGCTTGGAAATAGTATGTGAACCTCTAGGCTAATGACTTCTACGAAAGCTAATTGGATTCAGGTGTTCCAGTCAATGAGATGAGATTGGAGGTGTGGAGTGCATGTGACCTGCCCTAAAAAAAGGCACACAAAGTTTCATCACTGACAGAGTCTGCTCTTCTCAAGAAGGATGTGTTGTTGTGAACCATGCCCCAATCAAAACAGAGGGCCTTAGAAGAAGAACTGTAGAGATGCATAAAGCTGGAAAAAGGCTACTACAAAAGCATTTATAAACACCTGGGTGTTCATCAGTCGACAGTAAGACAAATTGTGTAAAAATGGAAAGGAAATTCTGTACGGTTGCTCCTCTCACTGGGAGCGGGCATCTTGCAAAGATGAGGGCAAGGGCACAGCTTGCAGTGCTACCGGAGGTGAAGAGAGCCCGTATGGTATCAGCAAAGGACCTGCAGGAATCTCTTGAAGTTGTTAAAGTCTCTGTTCATATGTCCGCTATAATAATGAAAGCTCTGACAAGAACAGTGTTCATGGGAGGACACCACAGAGGAAACCACTGCTCTCCAAAAAAAAAGCAACAAAAAAAAAAAACATTCTTGCACATCTCAAGCTTAGACGTGCATATTTAACTAGACAGGTGAGCAGGCCTTCAGCTAACCTAAGCTTGTAAATTCCTGGAAGTGAGCCTGTACTGCACATGCTGAGGGCAAAACATTGGAGCTCCCATTAAAGTGAACAGGAAATATGAAATAATGAAAATTGACTGATGAGGTTTTATTTGGTTGAATCACCTTAGTTTTCTACATTGAATTCAATGGGCAGCAAGCTCTTTTGCCCTCAACATGCACAGTAGAGGTTGTCTCATGTTACTTCCTAGGCTTCACTGCCTGGATCCTCCAATCCTCTCCAGTTCCTATGTATGCTCTATTTTCTAAAGTTTCCAAAAGACTACTTCCAATGAGTAGGGTGTCCCACTACGCTTCTGGGACAATGTTCTATGGACAGATGAGACAAAAGTTTAAATTTTTGGCAGAAATGCACAACACTTTGGAGGGAAAAAAAGGACAGCACACCAACACCTCATCTCAACCGTGAAGGTGGAGGAAGCATCATGGTTTGGGGCTTCTTTGCTGCCTCAGGGCCTGAGCAGCTTGCGATCATTGAGAGAAACAATGAATTCATAATTTCATCCAGAAATGTTACAGGAGAATGTCAGGGTCACGGTCCGTCACCTGAAGCTCGATAGAAGTTTGGTGACGCAACAAGGGACAACGACACAAAACACGCAAGTAAATCGACAGAATGGTTTTAACAGAATAAAATTTCGTGTTGTGGAATTGCCAAGTCCGAGTTCAGACCTTAGCCCAATTGCGATGCTGTGGCCGTAAGCTGAAGTAAGTTGTTCAAGTGAGGAATCCCTGAAAAATCAATGAACTGGAGCAGTTTTGTGAGGAGGACGGTCTAAAAAAATCCTCCTCCACCATTGTACAAGTCCGATCAGCTGCTTCAGGAAACATTTGGTGGAGGTTATTGCTGCTAGAGGACGTACTACCATTACTAAGTACAAGAGTTTGCATACTTTCTCCAGCCTTGAACTTCCTCCAGAGTTGAATGTTTAATCTGTGTTCTATAAAGACGGGAAAAGTACAATTGTTTGTGTTATTACTTTAATGGGTTTCTTTTATTGTGTCTTGTTGTGATGAGGGTCAGACCACATTTTGTGAGTAATTATTGCATAACTCCAGGTAAAGGGTTACCAAACTTTTGCTTGCAACTGCATGTCCTTAACTTTAAAACATATCAATTTCTCCCACAAATACACTTGGGCCTGTTCAGAAATTGCAAAAAAAAAGTGTGAATATTTTTTAATTGAAATGTCATCTTTTTAAAACAGAAACCCACCCCATGCATTCTTTAATCAAAGCAAAAAGTTGGCGATTGAATCCAAAATTTGTTGGTGTCATTTATTATTAAGTAATAATAAATGACAAGTCTGCATCTCTCCGTTTAAAAGATATAAATTTTTTGATGAGATGTTTTTAATTATTTCAAATGTCATCTTCTTGAAAATGCTCCAAACTAGACTTGGACCGTTGGAGAAATGATTTGGCGAGAAAAAATCTCATTTTTTAATGTAGAAAATGTCATGTTTGCAGTGTGACATGATAAATGTTATGTTTGCAATAACACCAAGATTAGTCAGTGTTATGGAAAACCAAGCAACCCAGACAGTCCCTGAAAATCATTTTTGATTGAGCACACTATATATATATATATATATATATATACATACATACAGTATATATTATACCCCACATTTCAACAGAATAAGAATCTTGGAATCAGAAAAAATATTTCTCTACAGTTTCCCATTTTATACGTTTTTGCAATGGAATGTCATAATTCACCTAGAGAAAGTGATTTTTAAAAAATCTTTACAGCCACCTTAACAGTTAGAAAACTGAAAATGAATTTTTGCCGTTGAGAATATTGTGCAGTGCACACATTTTTGTTTATTATAGTTATAGAAGAAGCTCAGAATCTAAAGGATGTAAATGATGAGAATGATCCTGCAGTATCTCTGTGAATCAAAGACAGATGTTATTAGCTTTACACTTAGTTATCACCTGCAAAGACAGTCAGTTCACACTGCATCGCTTCCCCCGAATATATCAAATATATATAACACAGGTTGAAAGGTCGTGTGGAGCATTGTTTCCAGGAGACAGTTTTTTTTTCTTAAAAAAAAAAAAAATGCAGTTTAATGTTGAACTTGTAGACTTAATTCCCAACTGCCACCACTCATACATTGTGATGGTTTAATTCGGTATATAAAACAACACACAATGTTGTTGAATGGTTGACTAGTGTCAGCAGAACAACAGTCATTGTCAGAAAACGATTTATTATATAGAAATATAATAGAAAATCTGTCTGCTGCATAATATATGTGCAGTACCTAGGCTGCTATTTACTGTACACTGCTTACCAATCTTTTTCAAAATAGATATTCTGAAGTATAGCCAGGCTTAAATCATGGACGCTTTAAACATAAGCGCATTGAGAACTCCAATGTCACATAAGTCTCACGGTAGTTTGTTAATCTGAAATTGCATGTGAATGTATGTTATCATTACATCACATGGAATTTAGCAGGCTCTCTTGTCCAGAACTTTTTACATAGCATTTACATTGCACCCATTTATACAGCTAGATATACACTGAAGCAATTCGAGCTAAGTACCTTTCTCAAGGGCATACCGGCAGTTCCCAACCCAGGTATTGAACCTGCGATCTTTAGGTTCCAAGACAAGCTCCTTACCCAATATACTACAGTACACTGCCACCTCATCGATTCATTTAAATTCTGACGCCAGTGACGGTTATTGCTATAAACCGTAGCTGCCATAGTAGCATGTGACCTTTAAGCGGTATAGCTTTAGCAGCAGTGACGCTAACCCCACCCTGTTCTCGGATGGCGTGAGCAACACGCCGTAAAACAGCGGCTTCCCAGCTCTGCCCCCGTAGACTTTCACTCCAACCCTGAGAGAGCGCACTCCATTCAACAGCTGGAGATCTCATTGAGCTGCTAATTAGCAGAATCAGGTGTGCCAAATTAGGGCTGAAATGAAGCCCTGCAGGACGGTAGATCTCCAGGGCTGGGAATCACAGCTGTAAGACAAGACAAGAGAGGGTAAGTTATAGCTAAAATAATAATCAGGCACCGGGGGGGGGGGCTTTTCAACATTTGGACAGATAGACAGCATATGACTTTCCTATGTCATTCGTATCAGCCTAAATTGGACGGCAGTAAGATTAAGCCTGCAGAGCGATGGAAATCTCTGAGCAGATGGACAGAGCTGAAAGACTTTCTCTGTGGGGGGGGTGGGGTTCGTCCCTTTACGTTAGGTGGCCAAAATATGACGCTGGACCGTTAAATGGATGCCTGTCGCCTCTTGTTTTTGTTTTTTTGGGGTTTTTTTTTCCTCAGATTTTGTGGTGTCTTGGGATAGCTTGCCATAACTTCAGTCTTTCAAATACAGGATTAACATTGGCAGCGTTACCCAAAATGAATAAAGAAATAAATAATGAAATCCTAAAGACTGTGAGATAGATGCAGGGTGGCCAGGGGATTGGGGGGGGGGGGGGAGGCTTAGGGGCTGCTGTGGAAGAGAGAGAGCTGTACCCCCCCCCCCCCCCCCCAAGCCGCTCTGCTTGTACTGCCAACCTCATGTGCCGCGGGGGGGGGGGGGGGCTGGATCCCGCGATTCGGTAATCAGAGCAGAGCCCAGCATGCCAGAACACGGGAGCCGGGGGGTGGGGGGGGCGGGCACGCACAAAACAGCTCCCAGGGAAGCCTTGCTGGGAGGAGAGAAAAACCCCGAATAAAAATCAGAAACTGATGGTGATCGTCTGATGGCAGGCTTTGGCTCGTAGGGGAGCACAACAGGAGAAAAATCTCAGGATCATAACACAAGGCAGGGGTACAGAGGCAGGGGGTACGGAGGTGCAGCGCACACACACACACCCACATACACACACACTTACACACACACACACACACAGGCGTGGCATAAACCCACAGGACCAGTCCAGGGGCCCGCTGACCTTGCCTCCCTCAGCGGCAGAGCTGAGCTCCAGCTCGGCGAGCCCCGGCCCC
Organism: Anguilla pacifica; assembly: GCA_039654925.1. NCBI lineage: Eukaryota > Metazoa > Chordata > Actinopteri > Anguilliformes > Anguillidae > Anguilla > Anguilla pacifica. Next base: position 7,494,750 of record CM077289.1, on the reverse strand, counting down.
TCCCCGGCAGGTATTTCTGGCGTGAGGAGCAGCTGTCGCTAAAAAACTGGGCCGGCAGGACAGCGGCTGGGAGACAGGCTGCGCAGATGGACGCGGGGGAGGTGATGAATTCGCCAAAAAAGAAGAGAGAAAAAAAAACCCTCACCTTCATCGACGGAATTAAAGCGATGCGATTTCTGACCGGTCCCCGCGGGAGGCTATACATAGCGAGAGGTCCCTGCTTACAGACGAGCCCGACAATGGCAGTCCATCTTCCCCGGCTGCACGCGCGCGTGTACGCGCGTCGCCGCGGCGATAAGGACACATAAATTCCGGGTCTTGCCGTGCCGGGGACGGGGCGTGGGATCCTCGCGGCCGGGGCGCCGCCCGCTAGCAGGACAGCCCCCGAAACGCTCGCCAGTAAACAAGGCTGTCTGGGAAAGGGACGGAACACCTCCAGAGCAAAGGAGGAGACAGAGGAGGTAAATTACAGGTCTGTGTGCACGGGGAGGGGGGGGGGGCGTGGGAGGGGGGCCGGGTGGGGAGGGGGGGCGTGGGAGGGGGGCCGGGTGGAAAGTAATGAATGCTCAGCTTGCCCACTTTTTTCTCCGGTTCGGATTGCCCCCCCCCCAGGGCAAGCCGGCACTGGGATTAGACGGGGGGGAGAGCGTGTGTCTCTCACAGCCCCTCTCCTCTGTAGGAGACCAGCGCTAGGACTTGTGCTGTGCTGCTTGAAAAGCAAAGTTCATTGATCCTGGAGGTAAGGGAAGCTCATTAGGAGCGTAATGCGCCGGAGTTTCGGCTCTGGACCGGCTCGGTTCAAGGAAACGATGGGGGAAAAAAAAAAGCAAGAAAGCAAAAGAAGAAGAAAAAAATTAATAAATAAATCGCACAAAGTACACTGTGCCCCTCGAAAACTCGCCCCCGGCAAAATGAGTGGTCCAGTTTTCCCGCTCCCTCTCCCTCACCCTCTGCCTGTTCTTTGGTCTTGTTCCGCAAGGCTTTTCAAAGCGCTGACTTCAGTTTCGCAGGTCCATAGTTATCATTACCCGGTGTACTGTTTTCTCAAGCCACTGTAATACTCAGTATTTGGCATTTGGCCTTTCCTGAATTGAGTTGTTTTTTTTTTTTTTTTAGTTGTTTTGTTTTCGTTGTGTGATTCTCATTTTAAACGCGCATTATTAAAAGTACAGTGGCAAAGCTGCGGTCAGTCGTGTCAAAGGAGGGGGTGAGCTTGGGGTAATTGCATTTTCAGAGGTAATTGGATCTGCTGCGACTTGCACAGCCTGTAATCCAAAATCAGCTGGCACTTTTCTGAACTGCAGCAGTAACAACAATTGCTGCTTATACAGTTCTCACAGTAACAAGTTTTTTTTTTCTCCCCGCTGGTTTAAAATAACATACAGGTGCTGTATGTGCTGTGTAGAAGCTGTGGCGGCATGAGTTTATAGTCTATTTTATCTACCTGGAACATTGTTTGTGTTTGTGTTCAGGCACAGTGTTGTTTTTGTTTGTCGTATTTGAAGTATTCACATTTAAAACTGGCTGTGTTTGCAAGATTGTAGGTTCTGATAAAATGTCATACGGTAAATGTATTTATTCAACTTCACCCTCGTTCTCTCTAATACAGAAATGCATTTTTTTTTCTCTGAAAGAATTTCTCCCTTGTAGCAGACGCTGCATTTATTTATGGAAATAATGACCTGTTCATGCCTTAATGAACTGAAGAAATTCTTACAACTGTGAGATACGTGTTGCCTCGATGCCTGAGTGCAGATCTAAATATGGTCTGGTGATATTCACACAATTAAGTGATACCAGACAGCTGCATATATGTTAGGTGACATGTCCCCGTAAAGTTAAATACAAGCAACAGAATATTTATCGTTACAAAGCCTAACTAACTTCACTTGCCAGATACCAGTTTCTGCCAATGAGGTCAAACTGTTTTTTTTTTTTTTAATCAGTGCAATAAGTGGAAAAGAAATTGCCTTACTTGGAAATAATTTTTTTTCCCCCTTCCATTTACATTCATAATGTGCTTGTATCCCGATAGCGAGAGCAGAGATTTGTGGTCCGCCACAAGTGCTTTCTCTCTATTACTTACGGTTTCAGTGGCTTCTGTGAGGCCGCAAGGCATTCTGGGTGTTACCAGTCTACTTCTCCGCCGAGACTAAAAAAAAAAAAATTAATACAGGGATTAAAACCGCGAAGATTACAAATGGGTCACTGGTGGAAATCCACCTTGATTCACTCACACATGCACACACACACACGCTCATGCTCACACACACACACACCACAGTGAAATAACGAAGGAAAAATGGGCCCCAGTGAGTCTATTTATGTCAGAGTCGACCCCCACTTCCCTCCACCCCCACCTCACTCACCCCCCACCACCCACCACCCACCCACCCCATAACCCACCCGCCCCCGACCCCTCCACCCCCACAGCACCCCTCGTGTGATGCATTATCCCCACGGTAACACTGGGTGGTCTATTAACTGTCGCCTGGACGAGGTCTGTGGAGCGCTGATGTGACACGTGCTCAATTAGAGCGGCCGGGAGTGCCGAGCCACGGTGTTCTTTCAGGGCAGGAAATAGACACGCGCAGGCGCGCTTCTAAATTAAATCCCCCCTCAACAGTGCTCTTTGGAAAATTGGTTCCCAAACAGCGTAGTCTACAGTATTGGGCGAAAGCCTCCAGGACGCTCTCAAAAGACTAGTGAAAGGTAAAAAAATAAATAAATAAACAAAAAATAAAAAAAATGGGCAACTGATCCCATCCCAGATATTCATTTCAGAGAAAGGCGCGGTACTGTAACGTTTTATCGATTAGCTAGATGACCAGCGAATTAACGGCGCACGTTCCACAGTACGCTTCAGCACACAGGCTTCATCGGGATTCAGCGCGCTTCTGATCAACTGCTGCGCACACGCAGAACGCGGTGGTGTTTGACTGAGAGGCCATTTGCTGTAAACAGTTTCACCATCACAGTATCTCTTCTGACTGACTCACTCTGAGAATCTCAGTGCGCCTTCCTTCATCTCGACTGGAAGTCATTTCATTATATTGAAGTATTTTGCAGACACTCTTATCTAGAGTGACTTACACAGGTTACAATTATATATATATATATATATATATATATATATATATATATATATATATATATATACATACATACTTTTTTTATACAATCCATTTATGCAGCAGGATATTTTTACTGAAGCAAGTACTGCTGGGTAAAATGACAGTGTCCCCAGCTGGGAATCCGACCCAAAACCTTTGAGTTACAAGCCAAGGTCCTTCACCGCTATGCTACACTGCCGCGGTTGGTAATTGGCATCGTGTTTCCAGGGCTATCGGGTTGTGGGCTCCGAAGTTCACCGTAATGCGATTATAACGCTGTGCCCCCCCCCTTTACCCCTGATGCGACTGTTCCAGCTCGCCCCGAGATTCTTCAAGGAGACGCGCTCAGCTCCATCCGATAATGACTGAGACCGGGTGCTGGATCCTAACACAAAGTACAAAATCAATAAGATCCGGGACAGCACTCCCGTCGAAAATTGTCTTTATTTTTCACATGATCGTTTCGGGCAAGGCATCCTCCCTCACTGCACCCAATGTTCCCGCTGCCCTCTAAGGCAGCTGTGCATCCGTGACCTTACGGCACTGCCTTATAGTGCCAAACCCCAATTAATGAGCGAATACATGATTCCCCGCTCCTCATTCAAATGCGCCCTAATGCTTATTTAAATATGGTTTTGGCATGTTTCAAAATGTAGTTAGTGCATTGCATGTGCAGTAACAGTTAATACTTAATTTGGATGATGGCATGTATGTTATTACAATGTGTATGTGGCCTATGTGTGAGTTTATTTTTGAAGTTTATTTTTATTTTTGTGTTATCTCACAACTTCCCTCAGCCCTGCTCATGACCCATACCAATGAGTCCTGACCAACAGTTTAGGAACCAATACCTGACATTACCAATCGGGAGAGGAGGGGGGTGCGTGGGCTATACTGAGGTTATAGGGTTAATCTTTCAAAACACAGGTACCATTTTTATGAAGGATCTAAATATGGCTGACAGGAAATTTAGCATTTCTTATCTTTCGTTCATAATTAGAAGCATTTTTCTATGTAAATATTAACCGGTTAAACATTTTTCTTCTGTTAATTCAGCCAGCAAAAGAAAAAAAGGGGGACATATGGCTGACTGCATTCCTTCTATTAAAGCTAATGCTAGTTCTTGTGCGCAATTACAAATGCCCTTCTAACTTATTTAGTGGTAATTCACTCCATTGAATTTCCATTTAAGTACAAATGTACCCATTTTTTCAGTTACAAAGGGTTTCTTTTGTTATAATACAACAGCACAGCGGTCTTGTAGAAACCAAAGGGTGGAAGAATCATGGTCTTCAGTTTGCAAAGATGTCTTCTTCTTTGGTGTACTTAATAGAGGGCTATTACTGTGAGGACTATCTACTGTAATGAGGTATGACAGGACTACTTCCTACTTCCGGTTTCAGAAATACCAAAATGGGTGGAGCAATTACGTGCTACAAAATAACTCCTTAAAATCAGCAAGTCAAGTGTTTTTTTTTTCTGCAAAGGGGGAAACCGTTTTAAAAAGGTTGATAGGGAGTACACAGCAGGCTTGTGCATCCTTGGTGCACCGATCCACACTCACTAATCACTAACCCCCACCCTGAATTTGTCTGGGAGTCGTAATTTGTCTGAACGTGCAGTTTTTAGCGGGTTACACATACGCATAATAAAGCTTTTTAGCGTTTTCTGTCGCAGTGCATCTTTTTTTTAATTTTTTTTTTTCAAAAACATTAACATTACCACATTTCCTGGGACCCTTTTAGTTGTGACTTGGCTGCCAAGAAAATTAAATGAACTGCAAGTACAGCTCACATAAGGGACATTTCATGCGCCATTTGGCATTACCCACCGTTTGGCAAAAAAAAAAAAAAACACTTTTTTTTCCAGTGTAGACTTCATACTAATTAAGTTATAACATAGCAAAACATAGCAGAACATAATACAATGACGATAACAGAAGAGGCCATTCAGCCCTACAATGGCCACCAATTTCTTACCACTAAAGTGTACCTAGTGCTCAGTTTGCCTACAAAGTATCTAGCACCGTATCAAGCCTGGTTTTGAAATCCCCCAGAGTTTCTGGATCTGGCAAGCTATTCCACACAGCGACTACTCTCTGTGTGAAATTTACCTTTTGCTAATTTACATTTATGCCCCCTTGCTCTACTAACGGAACTCAACCTGAAAAATGCCTTGTAGTTTGCTTTGTTAATTCCTTTTATGAATTTAACAACCCTCAATCAATTAGCCCCTTAGTCTCCTTTTAGTAAGCTTGAAGAGATTAAGCATCTTAAATCTTTCCTTACAACTTTTATCTTTCATACCAGGAAACAATTTGGTTGCCCTTCTTTAAATCTTTTCCAGAGCTTCTGTATCCCTCTTGTAGTACGATCCCCAGAACTGCACAAAATACTCTAAGCATGGTCTCACAAAAGTATTGTATGCATTAAGTATCACTTCCTTGAATTTATACTCAGTACTGGCTTGGCTATATATCCCAGAATCCTGTTGGTCCTCTTTTTTTACTGTTACAGCACAGTCCCTAGAACAATTAACGAGTTAACTATTACTCCCAAGTATTTTAAAATTGAGCACATTCCAATTTTATTCCTTATGTTATTATTTCCCACATGTAAATGTAGAGTAGATTCCAAACTGTTAGCTAAACCTCCCAGTTTTGTATCATCAAATTAAGCTGATGTGCTTTCAATGTTCCTGTCAAGATCGTTTATGCAAGTGAGGAAGAGCAGTGGTCCCAGGACCGATCCTTGTGGGACTCCACTTCCCACAGTACCCTGCTGAGATAAGATTCCTCCTACTACTACTCTTTATGTTTAATATAAGCATAAGTACAAGTTGGTGGTTTGTTAAAGAGAAACTGGTGGGACCTCAGGCTGAATACTGTATGAATAAGTGGCACAAAGTGGAATCAATGGAGCAAAGTTTTGCTTTGATTTCACAGCAGAAGATTACCCCTGTAACTCTTAGACTGTGGTTATAGAGCCTGTGACCCTCAAAAACATACTCTGCATACTGTGGAGGATTTTTACCTTGAAAATATAAAATAAACATGCTAAGGCATATCTACGATTCCCTGGAAATCTGTTTTTACACACTTTCACCAAATTTGTGCACCTTTACCTGTGTTTTTTATTCTAAAATGTGTTCAAGGTGTTTCTGGGTGTGGCGCTCTTTTCTGTGTGTTCAGTGGTGGGTGTGGCTACTGAGACTGTGGTTTGGGATCAGATTTCAGCTGAGTATTTGTTGCTAGGCAGCAAGCAAAAAGGGTACGCAGCAAATAAAATAAAAAAACCATCCAACAGGGCTCGTTCAAGAACTAGAGTTGAGCTTGGTATCACATTTCCTTGATGGTGTTAGCTGTTTGCCAGGGGGATGAAAAGCGATGTGAACTTTGCTTTCTAGCAACAATAAGGACTTTTGTGATGGTCAGAAATATTCTAAATAAAAGTCCCAATGGTAAAACTACTATTACGTTCAGCATAATTTAATTAATTAAACTACCTTCATACTGTTGTTCACGGTCACTCATTACACAGTACTAATGTTGCCTCCAACTATCCAGCTTGCTGGAAAGTCAAACATGACTTTCAATGCCAAATTATGTTACTGTACCTGATGCAATAAAACTTGTCAGATATTGCTTCTTTGATATATAATTCTAGGTAAGAGTATATTCGGTCAATGACATATTTTGACTATCATTTAAATTATCTTGATCATATTTCTGAAAATGAACTAGATGTAGGCCAGTGCATTGAGCCTCTCTTGGTATTTGGCTCTAAAACCCTGTGTGAAACCAGCCTTGACTGCATACCATAGCTAATATGTGTATGCATTATTCAGAATTAGCTGCCGTGGAGATGTTTTACACAGGGCTCGCTGTCCTCTTGGGAGAGATTAAATACGGCGAGGAGGTGAAGCTTCAACAGCCTCGTCGATCTTTGAGCGCCGTTTCTTCGAACATGGTAAGGGGTCAGGAAAATCGCCTCTCTCCGAGACCCAATCACAGGACTTGCATTCTAAAATCTGTTAAGCAACGGGATCCGCTAATTTGGCTGAGGGCCTATTTTTCCCCTCTATATTTTTTTCTGGGAGTGATCTAACCTCTTTGAAGATTACCCAGGAGTGCCAGGTTCCCAGAATGCTCTTTTTTTTTTCCAACGGACACGATTACAGCTATTCACAAGACAACGTGAGTGGTTCCCACCTGAGTCTGACAGGGGCTATAGTGTTATTAGAGTGAGCATGGGGCTTAAATCCTCTTCAGGCAGCGGAAAAAAAAAAACACAAAAGCTGTCATCGCTGAAAAAGTAGGCCGGGATTCTTCAGCTTCTCCTTCCTGGGGACCAGATTCCTTTTAATGGGCTCGATAGTTTCTGCTCTTTGTAAAATGTATAAATGAGTTGTACGTGTGCGAAGTAGTAAAGCACTGAACAAATGCAAAGCTATAACATATTATTATTACTTGTGGGAAGTTAGGCTAATGCTGCGCAGACCTGAACGTTTTTTTGTCTATCTGAATAATGCTTTTTTCCCCCCCTCTCTCTCTCTCTTCCCTGTAATAAAAGGGCTGAGAGTGTGTTTATGGTGGGCTGTTAGCCGAATAGCCCCGTTGCTATGCAGGGAACCCGGCAGTTAGAATATGATGCCCACTGGATTTTATTTTTTTTCCTTCTTGTCTCTGCCAGCTTCTCACTCAATAATTTACCCAGTGACTGTGAATCATTCTCCTAAGATGAGAACATAGAAAAATAGCTGCTCACCTTCAAAGACCGAACTCCTCCTGCTCTCTAAATTTATCGTCTAATTCTCTCGTCGCTGCGTGACTGAAAGATCACATCTTCAATAACCCCGGCTAAATAATTTGTGGGCCAAGCTAAAGCTTTTGGCTTTGCCGTCAACCATGCGGAATGCTGACTGTCTACGGGCAACCCCCACTTCCTCCCTCCTGTCTTACAGCACTCATACAAAACATTATAATATTATGCACATAAAATGTTATGCATATACACACATGCTGTATGTGTGTGTGTGTGTGCGTGTGTGTGCATGTGTGTGTTCGAGCGCGCACATACTGCAATATTGTGTGTGTCTTCAGAGAATGCAAATTTCCATCCCTTGCAAAGAATTTCATCTCTTTGAATCTAAAATTGATATCCTGTAAAGACAGCCAAAAGGAAATAAAAATGATTAGGTTAGTGAATGAACAAGGCTTCATTGCTGTAAAGTAATAAATTTCAGCGAGGCTTGCTTGTGGGGAACATTGAAATGACGGTGCCTATTCATTGCATTATAAGCAAAGAAAAAAAGAGATCGATTCCTGCTGTGTAGACACGTGCTGCCTACCATATTTTACCTATCCATACGGAATAGAAACTTCATATGTCAGTTAAACAGGCTATAATCTCATACAGGAGTTATCAAACAGAGCCCTAGGAGGCTGCTCTGTGTGACGATTCTCATTCGAACCACAATGGCAACGACTCCCGGAAAGTAGCAAGCCGTTAATTGATCTTAAATAGATGCTTTTAACGTCTAACGACATGATTAGCCCTGTTCAGCCACATTATATCAGAAATGGCTTCATGTGCCACAAAAAGAAATGTTGATTATTCACATACCAGTACTTTCAATCAGTCAGATGAACCAAAGCTTTCATTTTTTTTTTGCTATATGGCAAATTATTGCTTAATGAAGGGCTTGCCTTTATTAATTGGGAATATTAGAGAACAGTCACTTTGCAGACACTATCCTCCAGAGAGGCTAACAAAAGTGATTACATAACAGACACGCCGGTGAAATAAGCCGGGCTGCAGTTCTTCTAAGTGCGTGCACCTAGTTGTTAAAATCAGCTCAACAAACCAAACCTGCATTTAAGTCGAAAATTGAGAAAAAAAAAAATCAAGCTTTATTCATCAAGAAAAATTGGCTGTAACAAAAACTGGCGTGCGCAGGGGTCCCCCAGGAGGACCGTGACTGAAAACTCCTGATTTAATGAATTAGCCGCTAAAAATACACAAACCGCAGGTCCCGCTTCTGTCTATGCAACGCCACGCGGTTTAAAAATGGCAATATTTTTCCTTAGCTCGCGGTGTCGCCTCTTTCGCCGCCGAAGGGGGCTCCCGCGAGTTCGTCCGGGCGATCGCTGAACTCGGCAGGCCCCGTTTGCCGAGGCGAAACGCGAACGCGATCGAAAGCAGGCCCGCCCGCGCGAGTCACCGGTTAGCAAATACATTTCAAAAATGCACAGCAGTACCCTTCAGGTCATGTGACTCCTCCGTTCTTCCCATGCTGTATGCGCAGAGCCGACTGCTGGCGTAAACAGTCTCTGCAGTCAGTAAATCGGTGTCTGCAGTCACCGAAGATTCAGAAAGCAAACTGCAGTCATGAAGAAAAATAATTAACACTTGCAGTTATTTATAAACTGGGGGCGAAGATTTATGGAATGCAGGCCTCTGTTTAAAAGGCAGAATTATAATCTGCGTACGGTAATGGTATGGTTTAAAGAACATCGCCTGTTACACAGACACAGTAGAAAATGAAACCAGTTCACATAGCCAAAAATGGCAGGGGGAGGGAAAAAAAATCTTATGCTGAGTTTAACAGCAAGAAATAGAGTCCATAATGAACCTCTACATAAAACATGGATGTTGTCTTTTTTTTTCCGTGGCCTATGAATTCAGTCATCTGAAAGCACTTCCAAGGCCTGACTGCCATCATGTTTCCCCTCCAATTGAATGGCAGCATTATACAGCATGCACCTGGATCTAATAGCTTTCATTTCAAAATGCGATCGCTTCAGACGGGAAGTACGGGAAGCAGAATTTATGATGGAGGGTCAAAGCAGGAAAGGTTGCATTAGTTAAGACGGAACTATTTCATGAGCCGTCGGAAACCTGGGAAGATAACAGCAATGGATTTTTTTTTTTCCTTCTTCATATTTTATTTACCAATTTTTTAAAGGCACTCTCCAGGGTGCAATTGGAGGAAATCAGAAGAGAACACCGGCTCCAGGATAACAAGACGAATGAAAGAAAATGTTTTTACCGCTTTTTACACCGCCCTAGACAGAAAGAAAGGGGGGGGAGGGAAGGGGAGCGGATTTTTCACGTACGAAGTCGAACGGGCAGACGCTACAGGACGAAGCAATTTAGCGAAGGAACAGCCCGTTCTCCCCAGGAGAAGCAGGGCATATCATTCTTCGGTGAGAGGAGATATTTTAGTAGCCATTAAATGTACCAGTTTGTACTCATGCAGAGATAGTTAAGGGGTGCAGGCCACCTACGCAAGTGCCCCCATGCTAAAACGTACAAGCTTTAACTGTGTGGTCTTGTAATTTCTTGTTGCCTGAGTTTATATTGTAGCTACCTGTGATTATATTACAATGCATGCATTTATTTGCATGTGCCCTGTGGGTAGACAACCATTTCATTACATTTCTGCTTTTAGCACACACTTTCATCTTGTGCAACAGATTTTTGGGGGTTTTTTATTTTTTTGTCATACTATCCATTTATATAGCTCGATATTTTACTGAAGCAGTTCAAGTTAAGTACCTTTCTCAAGGGTCCAGTGGCAGTGCTCCACCTGGTAATCGAACCCACAAACTTTGAGATGCAATCCCAGATCCCTAACCACTATACTTTTGCTTCTAATTTTGAATTCCCCATTTCTTCTGATTTTGAATTCCCCTTTTCTTCTAATTTTGAATTCCCCTTTTCTTCTGATTTTGAATTCCCCTTTTCTTCTGATTTTGAATTCCCCTTTTCTTCTGATTTTGAATGCCCCATTTCTTCTGATTTTGAATTCCCCTTTTCTTCTGATTTTGAATGCCCCTTTTCTTCTGATTCTGAATGCTTAGCCGTAATCACTAATCACTCCTCCATCACTTCCGGAGCGCGCAGACAAGAGTGCGCAACCCTCCGAAAAACTTGTGACTTGAAGCCACTGTTGCTTTTCGCACCACGGACCACGAGTCGAGCATGCATGCGTGCAGACAGGAAGAGGCCTCAGACACAGCCTGAGAAAGAAGGACCGACCAATGGGGGGGCTCAGGGTGAGAGGTGAGGCGCGGTCACGGACGAATCCCTCCCTCCACGGATCGCTTTTCCGCCATGTTGCCGCATCCCTGCTGCATCTGCTAATTCCCCCCCCCGCCAAGGAAAGGTGTAATGAAATATCTATGGAATGCAAATCATTTTGGAAACAAAATATACGCTGGAGAGCAGCGAGCAGTGATCTCTGATTCATAAGCGAATCAGCTGCGGAGTGACAGATGAATCCCTTCAGATGAAGGGCTAATTGGGTGAGATGAAGGTTAATCCCAATGCAGATTTTCCTGACAATGTAAACGCGTTAATTAGATTTTACTACACACGCAATTAAATTTCTCCAAAGCTCCCAGGCCTTAAATGATAATGCCTTGTCACTCTCAATCTGGAGGGTTGCTGGATGCACTCAGGAGTTTGAGGGCTTGTTCTAAGCAGGGCTTTTTGTTCACTTCGAATCTGTGTGGTCAAGTGGTTGGAGTACGGTGTTCGAGTTCCTATTCTGGTGGTCAGGGAACACCTGGGCATGGTGACTGGTGCTTACTTCTGATTTAAACAGCAGGGGAAAGTGATATTTCATTCATAAATAATATGATTCATTTTTTCTTTATGACAGTTGTGATGGTTTTAATTCCCATTTCCTTTATATCTTCTCCCAATTTGGAAAGCCTAATAGTATTTTTTAGCCCCATATGTCCACTCACCTCTGGTCAGTTAGGAAAAGCACTCAGCAGCGCAACCTTTATATGACCTGCATAGCTAGGCACTGCAATCCTGCAGCCTTACATTGGGCCCCACACCCCCTGGCCACCCCATGCATCACACACACACAAACACACACACATACACACACTCTCTCTCTCTCTCTCACACACACATACACACACTCTCTCTCTCTCTCTCTCTCTCACACACACACACACACACACACACTCTCTCTCTCTCTCTCTCTCACAAACACACACACACTCTCTCTCTCTCTCTCACACATACACACACTCTCTTTCTCTATCTCACAGACACACACACACACTCACACCCTCACTTGAGCACACACAGCAATTAAATTGCTAAAGTTATGTTTAGCAATTTAATTACAGGTATTTCTAACAAAATATTCAAATTTAACATCTGCTCTAAAAACAAATTAAGCATAGAAATATCAGCTGTTAACGCTTAATTAATAGTTTATTTGCCCGAGGCCCTATAACAAATAATTAACAGACTAACTTTAATTAGTATCTAATCAATTACCTTGAAAGTAATCAGGACTGCTGCTTACAGAAGTGTAAAAAAAGAATCAAACCTGAATTTATAAATATCATCACTATCAAAGTTTTATTCATATTAACGCACATCCCAACTAATTTCCATCAAAACCACCTTGAAGCAGATAACTGCCAAGCGATGTTAAATCCATATCTACCAGACCTGGGTCAAATACATATTTGTTTTGGATTCAAATATTTTTCTACGCTTTACTGATCTTGGCTGGTGTATTGGAACCAATTAAATACACTCAAAAAGTGCAAACCTGGCCTTCTGGTCATACTGGCAGGCTCAATTACACCAGGCAAGATCAATACAGCACAGAAAAGTATTGGAATCCAAAACAAATACGTATTTGACATCTACTGAGGCTAACCATGCATGACCAGCTGCATTGGGTCCAACAGCAGCAAATGCACACTGGTCTACCAGCCCAGATTTTGATAAAAATGGGCTAGTGGGGTCTGGAACCAAACCCATAACGTGACAGGGAGGCAGTGACCTGAAGGTTGCAGGTTTGATTCCCAGGTAGGACATTGCCGTTGCACCCATGAGCAAAGTGCTAGACCTGAAATGCTTCGGAAAATTTCCAGCTGTATAAATGGGTTTATTATGTAAAAATGCTGGAAATTATGCAAGATGCTATGGATACAGGTGTCTGCTAAATGCCTGTAACATAACATAATGAGACACTTCAGAGGGTTATGAGATACTTCACTTTCATCCAGCTCATCAGGTCAGCAACTATACGTAATTCTTGAATCATCCAACTTTTTTTATTTTCCCAACCTGGTCAACAACTCAATTTAACTGTATTTTAACTGTACATTGTGTTAATCTTTAATCTTTAATGATACAGGCCCAGGAAGATTTTGCTAGGTCAATTCTGGTCTATTAATAAAGTACAAAATAAAAGATGCACAGTGTTTGGCTCTGTGCTGTACTGGTGCCACAGGGACATATTTTTTTAACAGGACCTGGGGACCAAGGCGAGAAATTACTATTAACGTTACAGGCTGCTTTCCAAGCACTTCGCTTCAGGACCGTGAGAAAAGATGACAAATTGCAGGTCAGCAGGTTCTGAACGGTCGTTGAACATGAAAGTCTTGGCACTGCCAGCCGAAACGCCAATAGCATCTTCAACAAAGAATGAAAAAAAAACTGTGTGTGATTTTTTTTTTTTTTTTTTTAAACCATGCAGTGTTTTAAATAGCTATGATGGTGGTCAGGAAAGTCAGTTATTCGCAGCGTCTGCAGTATATCTCAAAAATGACATTTACTTGCACGGTCATAAAATGTGCATTTTTCGAGCAGTGTTGTTATAAATCACAGTGAAGTGGTATTATACTGATATTTGCATGAAATGAGTAATTGCGGTGAAGGTGCACGTGTGAAACTTCGTTTCCAGGTATAATTCATTTGCTCCTGTCACATCGTATGCCAAAATAGCTGGATGGTACTCAGCGTGAAAATTACATTTTTAAAAGGTCCCACGGAAGCTATTTTAGTTAATTATCATTCCGCCCCTGACCTGAAAATGGCACCGTAACTTACTTTGTCATATATGTTCATTTTTTGGTAGCCACCCAGGTATAATACCTTCCTGACTTTTACAAGATCCATGGGAAAGATGGCTTTTTCTGTGTGATTAAATATTTAATTCACTCTTTCCCGTGACATTATTTACTGCAATATCCTTGAAATATCCTTACTTGAAAATAAATTTTCCCACACGAGGACATTTGAAGAACTGTTACATTGTTCAGGTGCTGTACTCAAAGGACTGGACTGATAAAGCAGTATTATCCCCAGAATGGTATTTCACAAATGCTGTCCAACATGTACAGCATAGTGTGTTAAGAACTTATTGGAAACCGATTATGTAACATTATTTAAAAAAAAAACGATTTTGACTTTTTTTGTGTCAACACAGTGACCTGTTAAATCCGTTAAAGGAAGAAGGTGTGAAGTTCTGAGCCAGTCATTTACTGCATGCGATGTCCTCGTTGCCATACCTAACCGTTCTCCTCCGTAGCTATGGAAAACAGTATGTGCCAAAAAGAGAGCGATGTCATTTGTTAGGTGACATCACTCTTTAATTGGAGGGGACAGATGATTTGGCCATTAGGGCAGGGATCCAAGCAACCAACAAACTGTGGTAGTCATAAATGTACACGATTGGACAGAATGCCTGTATGGCTCATGGGCCCCGTAGGCCCACATTTCACTTCTTTTAAACCAGCGGCTCTCTTTAGAATAGCACTGTAACGTTGTCTTGGACAGGGAGGCATCATGGGTAATTGGAACAGAAAAAAAAAAAAACAGGACTGTATCCTGGTCATCACTATCAAAGCCTTAACCTTAACCAAATACTATGGTTAAGGTTAAGGTTTACTTTATTGTCTCCCAAGGAAGAAAACAGTCTTAGGACATCTCACATTTCACATTCACAGTTCACATACATTACAATATGAACATTAAATACAAGCATACCCATATCACCATTTTTACGTTATAGTCCGTCTGCCAATCTGTCTTCTGTACAGTAAAGCTCTTAGCCTCACGTATGACTTCATTCTACTTCTTATCCACCTTTTCATATTTATTCTACTCGTCATTTATTCTGAAATGTCACGCTTTTGCTAGCACGGGCTGATCGATCGGGCTGGGCGGTTGCCAGAGTACTGCACAATGCCTCCCTCTGGACCCCAGAGCAAAACTGCCTGGAAAATATAAGCGCGGAATTACGCACTTTGAAAACACTCGTGCGGCTAATTGATCTACTTATCTACCGTTTGCTTATTCCGTAAACGTAGTTTGTTCAGCTGCTTAACCTTCTACAGCCCGGGGTGCTCAGGTTTTTCTGTCGCGTGTGTTTGCCCAGAAACTGATTACAACGCACTTCACTTTGTAATACCTTAATAGGCGCTATGTGATGCATCTTAAACGCTTTCACAAGGACACATAAAACCTGCTCGTACTATTTTTTTCACTTGTCTTGCCCTAAGATGTTTCACAATTAGTGTCATATTACGCCTAATTGTGTGCTTCATAACCTTATGTTCTTTACCATTGTGTCATAATCAGAGGCGGGTAACCCGGCTTCAAAGAGTAAAAAGACTGACCATGTATTTGCTCCACCAACATGCACTAAACCAGCTGATTACAATAATGAGTTCTCCTATCATGCTGAAGAGTTATGCTAATTAGAATCAGCTGGTTTAGTGCATGGCGATGGAGCAAATACATGGTCAGTCTTTTTACTCTTTGAAGCCGGGCTACCCACCTCTGGTCATAATGTCCGTGTCTGCTTATGACAACGGCTATGACACTGACACAGGGCTGACGAGCACATGATGAAGAATCACTTCAGATAAAGCGTCACCATTTACACCGTCGCTAAGACGGCGTGGCGCGTCTGAAACACCAAGACTATCGCCGCTCCTATTAAGGTTGCACTTCAGCTTCTGAAGATGTTGTTTAATCATTCAGACGCGTGCGCCGCATGCATTTATGGCCGAGCGCTTACAGTGTTTCTGGACCTGCTAGGAATGCAGGAGAACGCTGCATAATGCGACCGCGCTGAGACTGCATTCAGGACACGAGGCACGGCCGGAGGTGACTTCGAGGGCGAAGCATTGTGTCGCGCTCTGAATGGGAAGCCGCGTAATCGAGGCGGCTTCGGCTTCCAGCCGAACCGCGGGAGCCCGGGCCTTTGTGCGGCCGACCCTCTCGCCAGCCGGCGCAACGCAGAACTACGATTCAGATCCTCTCACACAAAAGCCGAACGAGCGGGCCTTCGATGGCCATCGGCGGCCTCGCCGTCCCTCCCCGCCAGAGGTAATTGGAAACACTAATTTGGTCAAAAGAACGAGGGCTGGCCGCGGCCATTATGGAAAATAACCCCCGTCTCTTTATCTGACACGTTGTGAAAAGGGGGGGGGGGGGCGAATCCTTCATAAATTTGAACATAAAGTAATAAAACGGCAGGGGAAAAAAAAAGGCGGGAGAATAGACGGGGGCGAACTCCCGGCGCGTGCGGCGAATTCTATTGGTTCGTTCTATCCCTTTATTCAGGAGTCCAGGAACGTCAGGTCTTGCTAATTTGTGCATCTTGTAGCACCATTTCACGTGTACCCCGTTCTTTATCTGTTCTAGCAAACAGTAAATAACACTCTTAATCTTTCAGTCGGTAACTCTGTCAGGAATTTTATCTCCAACTTCTTGAAAAATTAATGTCATAAATAATTTCCCAAAAATGCTTCTGGGTCTGGTGACCATAAGAATGTGGTCATGTGACCATCGGAGATAACAATGGCAAGCTCAGGGGATTGGCTGCTGCGATCCTTCTCCAGATTCTTCCAAAGGGGATGGATGCACGGCAGGACAGTGTGTGTGTGTGCGCGTTTGTGTGCATGTGTGTGCGGGTGCACGTGTGTGTGTGAGTGTGTGTGTTTGTGTGGTTCAGGTGCATGTGCATGTGTGTGTGTACGTGTGTGTTTGATGTGTGTGTGTGTGTGTGTGTGTGTGTGTGTGAGCAAGGGTAGGAAAGCATGGAGAAAAGCTGAACATGCTGGAAACCCAGAGTCTGTGTTATCCAGCTAATTTCTTGTTATCTCTGTGCGTCCAGGTTCACTGGCTGCTGCACTGGCTCAGTGGAAATCCACTGAAAATGCGCTCGAGCTAAGAGCAGCACAAGACAGTGCATTCTGTAGCCTCAGCCTGCCTCCCCATCCCTCTCCCATCTGTACTGCATTAACACAGTGTCTCCATTATGTTCATTCAATGGCGTTTTAATGCCAGACTCCTCCACTGGTGGATATTTTTGCATAGGAAACCTATAGTACTTCAGGACTGAAGCAAGTGTTTTATTTTTTTTTTCTTCTAAATTTGCACAAACAGTGTTGATTGATCTGTAGGCAAATTAAATGCACTACATTGATTTTTGGGGAGCGTGTACTGTATTCAGAACATCGAAATAAGCCTTAGTTCAGCCATTTGACGAGGGAAACGCTGGTCGGTATTCTTTTGAGGTTGTTTGTGTTCTTCTGAGGAATTTCAATCACTGCTATCATTTTTGTGTGGGCATTAGGTTTGTGATTACGCCGCCCGATGGATCATTCGGCTAAAGCGCTCGTTCTCAGTGCGGTAACTCTTGGGCATGCCTGCAGTCCCATCCCGTCGGGGTGGGAGAGAGGTGTTATTGATCGGGAAATGGTGTTTGAAATGTAATGCACCAGGAACTTTGGTAAATCGCTTTTTAATGAGGAACTCGGGAAGGGAGGGTTTCCGTTGGCAACAGCTCTACTGCAGCTCTGGTCTTCCTGCAGTGGATACAGTCTTTCATCCCAATGACAGGAAGACCACGGGACATTATTTATTTATCTTTTTTTGGGGGGGGTTGTTTTCTTTCAGAGGAATTCAAGGCCTTCCTGAAGAGGCTGCCCAGCGACCACTTTCTCAACTCGTCCACGGTGCTGAAGTTCTGGACCGCGGACTCCGTCCTCCAGCGTCGCTACGGGCAACTGGAGGCGGGGACCAAGCTGCTTCAGGGGAAGGCGCAGAAGATCGTGAGGAAGCTCTTCACCCTGAGCAAGCGCTGCCCCAAACAGCCCAAACTCAGCCTGCCGAGAGAAAGGTAGAGATAAAGCTCTCCACATCGCCCGGCTTCTGCCTCATAGCCAGACATAGTCATGTGGTTGGGTCTACATAGAACTACAGTAGGTGGGCCAGAACTACCTAGACAGGCTTTCACAGTTGGGTGTGGTGGCTCAGCCAAGGTAAATGGGTGTGGCAGGATACTACTTAGGTGGGCGTGACCTAAAGTGGCCTACGCACCTGTGTGTGGCCCCCAATCGTCCCTCACGCAGGTCTGCCTCTGGCCTTTAAGAACTGGATTTCTCATCATTAAATCCAGGAGTTAGCTTGTTTATTCTCCACCACAGGAGATTGGTGAGTTCATGGGTTTTGTTAAAAGTTGTAAATAACATTTATATTTGCTCAAAAGTGCTTATGTAAGATAGTTTTGTTTTATGACACCTTTGTCGTGTAAACATCTGTATGAATGATTTGCGAAGAAATGTATTCATTTTCAGCTTGATAAATGAGGTCCACTGAGACAAAACCAGCTGGAATTTAGGGGGTTTGGTATTAATAAAATGTGGTGCTTGGTAATATGAGTAGATATATAATATGCTCATTGTGTTAACTCTTTTCAATACTAAAATGAGCACAGTTTTGGAAAGTGTTATTGGAAAAATCCATGATGCGCTACACGGTACTGAAACTTCCACCTCTAGATTCGTCAGTGTGAACCCTTCATCAATTGATACATGAAGCTTGAACTGAGATCTGAGGATGAATCCAACAGTTGTCCTGTGCTCCTGCGGAGACACGTGATGATTGATAAATCTATAAAGTCTAGTGATGCTTCCCTGCTGTAGCTGCAAATGACTACAATAAAAAAATAAAATAAAATAAAAAAATAAACCAGAACAATAGCCAGAGAAAGGAAGAAAACAAAAATGAGGGAGATTACTTTTTCCATCTAAATGTGTTTTTCCCTTTTATATATCATCATTTTTATTAAGTATTGTATTTATAGCCTTTTATTTTTCATAATTTCAGAATGCCGTTTTGTATAGTTCCAGTGTCATTGCGGTATTTTATGAACTTAGCATATTATTTTTGCACTTTCGCTCCTGGTACAGTATTTATGGAAGTATTTCAGTACCTGTACAAGTGGCTGCAGTAAACATATTTTTGTACTGAGGTATTCATTCATTTTAGAAAAGTAGTAGCTGAGGATTTCCCTATAATTACCAAATATTGATAAAAATTGGCATAATTCACATCCCCTTTGTTGTTAATTTTTAATTGGTAACTGTATCATTGAGTAATACATATTTGTATTTGAATCATTGCTTCTTGGCCTCAGAATTTCATGATTGAACTACAAAGGAGGGCTAACAGTAAACTATCCATCCATCCATCCATTATCTAACCCGCTCATTCTGGATCATGGTTCTTGGCGGAAGGGGGGGGGATCCTATCCCAGCATGCATTGGGAATGTTACAACTATCAACAATAAGACACTGCAAAGCAGTTACAGCTAGCAGTACAGCTAGTATAATTACAGTGTAATTTCAAAAAATATAAAAGCTTGTGCAGAAATAGCGGATATTAATTAGCATAACGCATGCTCAAAAGAAGGAAACAAAGTCAGTTGTACCGCTCCCATTTTTAGTTGCACATCCACACAGACAGCATTTTGATCCACAAGAATCCACTTTATGGACTTTGTGAAAAAATTGTGTGATGTCACATATCCCTCAATGTAGATCACGACTAGCAGCATGCAGAAAAGGGCAAAAAAAAAAAAAAAAAGAATTTTTTTAAAAAAGGTTCAGGCTGCTGTCAGAAGCACAGACAGACAAGGCGTCCTTCTGTGTTGTTTAAAAAAAGAAAAGAAAAAAAGAGAGAGAAGCAGATGACGGTAATCCTCAGGTACGCCTGTTATTGCTGCAGTGAACGCCGGCTCCAGGAGGCTGCGGCCGCTTCGCCTGCTGCAGCCCAAAGTGCGCAGCCCGCCGGGGGCTCCCTCTCACTCCCGGTTAACTTCAAAACATCGTTCGCCCATTTTTCAAAGCCCTCGCCACGAAGGACGCATCTGAAGAACGTCAGTTAATGAGACTTTAATGGCGGCGTTTTTTTTTCTTTCTTTTTTTTTTTTAACGGTTAAAATATACTTCCATTCAGAGCGCTGTGCCTCTCCCAAATAATCGATATTCGCCGCGTTATAATTTACGCCGCGCTCTCTTGAGTGACACCGGAGCCTTTCGGTCGGCTGAGCTCATTGGCCATTCAAAAAAAAACATTCCGGCTTTTGATCCGGAGAGAAAACATCGGAATTAAGTGGGCCGGGATCCATCCATTATGTGAAAAATGCAGCAGGCGTGAGATCTGAAGAGAAAGGGGTGTATCTCATCTCATCCCCTCCCCCCCCCCGTCCCCCCCCGTCCCGCTTGATTGAAATGGCCTTTGAGAACGCTGCTCCATTGGCATGTTGTAATCAAGAGCTCTGGGAGACTGACAGCTCAGCGTTGATGTGCATATGGAGAAAGCCCTCCCTCCCCCCCTCCCTCCCCATGCCCCCCCCCCATCAAGGTCTCTGGTCCACTGAATCTCAGTATCCCCCCGACAAACCCATCCCCCACCCCCACCCCCCCCCCCCCCACCGTCCACCACCTCCTTTTACACCGATCGGCTCTCTTTACATCTTTCAATCGGAAGACGGATCGCTCTAACGATTCCCCTCGGCTCTGCGCTGGCAAAGCCTCTTCCGCGGATTAGCCTGCCTGCAGATGGAGAGCTCTTCGGTTTCGGTCTCTGTTCGAGGGCCTGGCGAAACCCTGTACAGCGGGAGCATTTAATAAATCTGCAAGGGCCTTTTAAACCGTCCTGCAGACATTTCAGAAATGTACAGAAACGCATTTAATGACAATTATGATAACTAAGGGATCTCCTGCTTTGAAATCAATAAGAACAAAGAATTCATATAAAATCGTTTGGACGCAGCTCTCTAGCCATCCTCGAACAAACTATCTTTTAAGCAGATTCAAAAAATATTACCTTTTAAAATATGCCATTAATACAATTATAGCTACCATTTATAAGGAAGACATTTTTTTGGAGATAGGGGGAGACAAACTTTTGATTTTCTCAGAAGTTCCTTATGGTTTTTCTGTCAGATCTCTGCTGTAGTACTTTTGTGCCACCAGCATGAAAAACGGTTTGTGTTCTTTTCCCTGATATTAAATATACAAATAAAGAGTCGCCTGCCTCGCCTGTCCTTGTAGCAGGTGGAGGTACATTTACTATAAGCATTCCACTCTGAATATTTAACAACCAAAGCAAAGCAGTGCAGAGGAAATAAGAGTTTACTGGACCATACCGAGAGGAAAAAGGGGGAAACCACCATTGTAACACTCAAGGACTCCTCTCCATTAATTGCTAGGTTGCGTGGTTAAACCCCCTCATACAGCAAAGTTGGTGCGACCCCCTGTAGTAGTCGAAATGAAGGAAGCTGCCTGCGTGAATCCGCAGTTTCCTCTTTTGTTCCCATGGTGCATTGTGACAGGAAGCCATTTCAGCTGAACAAACGGCCGCTCGGTTCGATAGCGGGGTTTGTCGCGGGCGATGTTGGCTCGGGGAGGGAGGCTGGTGGCTGGCGTGCCGACGGCAGTGCCGCCTTCGCTACCGAAAGAGGTGCGTTTATTCACGCCGGTGTTCGTGTTCGGCGCCGTTGAGGTGCAAATGAAGACGTCTGTCGCTCAGGACAACAGCCTGTGGGGTTCTGACTTCAAAAATAAAATAAAAGACTGAGGCGTACTATTCAAACATGTTTACGTCATTTCGATAAGTACCCACTGGCGTGCGGCAGTGTTCTCTCTCTCTATAGAATTCTTATAAAATAAATATAGCATTTGTTTTGCACGTAAACAGCTACTGTAGTGTCAAGAGAACTGAACTGAGTCTGAGCTGAAGTGAAATTAAACTGGGAATTGAATTGCCTCTTTTCAGTCATGTTCAAATATATTTAGTATTGCCTTCCAATGGTTTTGAAATTTAGAATATTCATCCATCCATCCATCCATTTAACCTGCTTATTCCTGGTCAGGATACCTGTCCACCCACTTTGTCCGTCCTTCATCTTCTGTAATGTCTGCAATTACAAAAATGAAAAGCACACGGCAGTTACAGCAAACGGAGCCAGTTTTGTTTGTCAGTTTACCGTCTGTCTATTAAAACAGGCTTTAGTGCTGATTATCTGTCTACCGTATCTGTTCAAATAGAGAGTAAATTGCTACTGGTTGCTGCACTTGTCACATTTTTGATAGCGGTTCAGAGAACGGTGTCAAAACAGAGTGTTACTGTATGAGAATATTACAGCAACTATCAGCCATCAGCCCATAAGTTCAGACTCGTCATGTCACGCTTGACCAAGGCTGAATTTCCCCCAAATCTTCTCTGAGTTTCCCCTAACGAGCGGCTCTCTTCCCCCCAGGACGATAAGCTACTGGCTGCGGCGGGCCCAGTCCCTCCTGTACTGCAACGAGCACGGCGTGCTGGGCGCGTTTTCGGAGGAGGCGCACGGCTGCACCTGCGCGGCGGAGAACGCGGCCTGCCAGGGGACGGTGCCCTGCCTGGTCGCCGAGGGGACCTACTGCGCCTCCTGCGACCCGGAGAACGTCACCCGCTGCGGCGCCTGTCACCCGGGCAACGTCCTGCACGCGGGCGGCTGCCGGGCGGACGTGGCCGGCTCGCTCGACCACTACGTCAACTTCGACTCGGACGTGCCCGACGCGGAGGCCCGCTTCCTGCTCCGGCGGCTGGACAGCCGGGTGGAGGTGCACGCCATCTACATCAGCAACGACGTGCGCCTGGGCAGCTGGTTCAACCCCGCCTGGAGGAAGCGCATGCTGCTCACGCTCAAGAGCAACAAGAACAAGTCCAACCTCATCCACATGCTGCTGGGCATCTCCTTCCAGATCTGCGCCACCAAGAACAGCACCCTGGAGCCCGTGCCCGCCATCTACGTCAACCCCTTCGGGGGCAGCCACTCGGAGAGCTGGTTCATGCCCGTCAACCAGCAGGACTTCCCCGACTGGGAAAGAACTAGACTGGAGGGCTCGCTGCAGTGCTACAACTGGACGCTGACGCTGGGCAGCAAGTGGAAGTCCTTCTTCGAGACGGTGCACATCTACCTGCGCAGCCGCATCCTGACCGACGACCCCGCCGTCAACGAGACGCTCTTCTACGAGCCGCTGGACCTGGACGACCGCACCTCCAACCTGGGCTACATGAAGATCAACAGCCTGAAGGTGTTCGGCTACAGCATGCACTTCGACCCCGAGGGGATCAAGGACCTGATCCTGCAGCTGGACTACCCGTACACCCAGGGCTCGCAGGACGCGGCGCTGCTGATGCTGCTGGAGATGAGGGACCGGATTAACCGGCTGTCCCCGCCGGGGGCCCAGCGGCTGGACCTCTTCTCCTGCCTGCTCAGGCACCGCCTCAAGCTGTCCACCAGCGAGGTGGTCAGGATCCGCGACGCCCTCCAGATGTTCAACTCCAAGCTGCCCGGCTCTGCCGAGGAAGAGCTGGGACAGCTGTGCAGCTAGTCTGCGGCGCGCTGACCACGCCCTTTCGCCCCGCTCCGCCCCCCAGTGCGGGTGCCCTCTGACCCTGGCTGTCTCCATGGCAACAGTGACAAGCAAACTTAAGGGGAAGGTCTCGCGGTCCACATGTTCATAGTTCCATCAACCACACACCAGGGCCCTGAGTTTGCATGCAGAAGGACTTGAAAGAGGGGGGTTGGGGGGGGGGAGGGTAGGTGGAGGAGGTTTCGGAGATGGAGACTGACTATAGCCCATTTAACGCAGGTTTGAAAACCGGTTTCGATGTGAACTGCCAGTTCCTTCAGGATGTTTTTTTTGTTTGTTTTTTTTTTTAACAGCAGCTAACAGTCAACAGCGTGGTTCTCAAAGGGCAGGGTTAAATGGTTGTGCTGAAGTTCCTAGCTGTTCTATCGGTTTATCGTGCAAAAAACTGAAGATGCCCATGGCTTTCCATACGGAAGATGACACTTTCAGATGTGTTTGTAGTGACATTATTGACGAGCAAAGTTGTTTTTTTGTTTTGTTTTTTTTTTGCCATAGCACAGGTATATTTGAAAGGAAAAGGTTATTAATACTAAATCAATCCTGCTAATATATTGTGAAGCTTAAGTGTCAAGCATAGTTAACAATCCATTCATGACATCTTTCAAATTTTTTAAATCTCTGCTTTGATTATTTTAATTTTTTTTCTGAAGTCATATTTGGTGTATGGCGTTAATAGCTGTTGGTTTTTTTTTATATAAGTTTGACTGAGATGCCTTTTTTGGCGTTCCTGGTATTCCACCGTACACCGAAACCAAAATGAGGAAACATTTGGTTCAAACCGAATGGCAAAATGTCTGTTTTTGTAAATTCTTTTAAAAATATATATATATATCAAGCTGATATAGCACCATTTGACATGGCATTAATACGGTTTGTGAATATCTCTGTAAATAACGCTTCATCTTATTGTTAAAATGTGAAACTTGCATATTGTTTTTTTTAAATACATAAGAGTTAATTACAGAATTTGCACAAGTGCAAATGCCAAAAAAACACTTCTAATGACACAGAATCAACGTCTAATGCCTTACAAGTCAATGTTTTTCTGGAACTGAAGCACACTTAGTTGGCTGTGTAATTTACAGTGCTCTTCTTTCCTTCTCAAACCTTGTTCCACTAAAGGGAAACTTCACTATAAATGTAAAATGGAATATGTTGTTCCAAACCTCTTTCTTAATTATCCATATTTAAACGTTCCAGTGCTCAAAGCGTGATCTAATTGGAAATCCCCAGCCTCCTTACCTTTTAATTATCTTCCTGTCAACGAGGATCAAATTATTCTTCCTCGTGTCTCTCTTCCTCCCTGTGTACTGTGACAAATTACTGGTCATTAATGGTCGCATTTAACTTCACAGTCTGACCAGTTAAATAGATAAATTCAGACTCCAAATGCAATGTTTTGGCTGTGGATATTGGCCTAAATTCAGTCGATGTTTGTCCTTAACATTTGCTCATTGTTTTATGTAAGTGCTTTTTCTTCACTTATATAATAATAATAATAATAATAATAATAATAAAGACCTATATGACGAAATAAACACCTGTATAAACTGTACAAAGGGAAAAGTGTAGTGAATATCTCAAAATCTCAATCTCAATGGGGGGTTTTAGTTAGCTAATAGCTCTTTAGTGTAATCAGGGTTTAAAGGCAGAGACAGTATTGACTGAATTCCGGGCAATACTGCATGGAATCTGAATTCATCTGTCCGTGTTATTGGTGTGAGCTGTGCTAAGAGGACACAGCTGTCTTGAGCAATTCTGAATTTAGAGGGATAACACTAATTGGTTTCAGCAACAACAACAAAAATATATATATATATATATTAAGTAAAAATTAAATGTCGTATATGCCTCAGGGCAGCCACCTTTATGTTATTTGAAGATCTAAATTCATATTTTAAACTCTAGAGGAGGGAAATGTCAGTGATGAATGTCAGAATAAGAAAGAACCGTGGAAAGATATTAAGACCGACATTAAGAAAGGAACCTATTCCTTGCAATCAATTATGTATAGCTACTAATCTGTAAAGTAACAAACAATATATAACATTGTAGATTTTCAGTGAAGTTACTCTTTAAATGTCACACCATACCCTTTTCAAGAGATACGTATTTCATTAATAAAGTATTACTATGAAATTGCTTTTCTATCCATCTGTCAATCAAATTCATCATTTGAAATATTTCAAGGGAAAGATCTGTGCAAAAGTACATTCTCGTGCTGTTCATTTAAGAGTGCGATGGAGAAAAACTGGGTTTATAAATCAATAATCCTGCAAAGTTGGTCTTTTCGCCATCTCAGTGAAGTCTGTTAAAATGTGATATGCGGCCACATAATTGGCTAAGGGAAGAACATCTCGAAGCTATCTTCTACCTTCATGAATTCTTCTCTTGCAATATCGCAGATTCTCCATCACATCGGATGCCATCTCAAAGCAACTATTGTGCATTTTCTGTGTTTCCAAGAATTGTGAATTGTAACACTGTCAGTGGAGTTTGGTAGGAACCTTGGAGTCCAGTCAAAAATGAACAGAATTTTTTTTTTTTTTTTAGATGTCTCTGTTCCAAGTACTTTAAATTCATGTGTCGGCATTAAACGTATACATAAATTGCATCTGAAATTACCCTTATTCATTACCGATATAATGACTGTTTCTAATATGTAAAAACGGCAACATTTTCGAGGTACAACACCAACTTCCGAAAGATGTCGCTGAGAACAGGACGGACGTGTTTACACGCCAGCAGCCTCCGTTACTTCATATGAAAGTCTGCTCGCGTTAGTATTTCTGGGGTGACTCTTGCTGACTACGTTCGCAAGATGGGAATCATATTGAGTTTGTAAACACAAGTTGTTTATCTTAATGTCACTTGGAAACCAGCTCTTGCCCTTCAAATAATCGTCAAGGCAACGAAGGACGGGGAATCAATCACGGAAAGCCCATTATGCAGGGCAAACTTCCCAAACTTTCCCACGGGAAATGGGAAATATATTTTGACTTATTTCTTTCTTTTTTTTCCCAGTGATTTATGATGTTTGGGCAGTCTCAGAGGTAAAGTCGACGGCCCTGAAGTGAAAAAGTATCACTCTAATAAGAAGGTTCATATACCTACTTTTCCATTTTAATCAGCAGACCCCAGACCGGGCTGCTCACTTGAGGGACCGACCCAGCGAACACACATACGTTGTCACCATGTTGCTGTCATGTTGTGGCAACGTTATAACACATTCCAGTAACGTTGTGAGAACATTCTGAGTGAGCTGGGAAGGTATTTGGAATGTGGAATGTTCCAGCATGTACATCTCAAGTACTGATGAGATTGAAGTGTTGCTGTGGGAACCATCAGTTAAAGCAAAATCAAAAGAGAGATTTTGATGGCAGTGGTATGTTATAATTGCTATATCAGTGCTATAATCTGTCTGCCAGGTTAATCCGGTGTACCTGCTGAAAATTACTTTTATAAAGGACACATAAAACTGCATCTCAACATGCTGAGTAAGCACTCCCATTGAGGACCTATGCAGAAAAATTGTTTATGATTCACTAAATAATCATCAATATATAACTTGATAAATAAAAAAAACCTTCATGAGCTAGCATGCAAATGATCGCTGTCAATCAAAACTCGAGTGGACCCTGGTGAACGCTGCTGGCGCTCGATTGCATTTGCTCACAGTAAGTTCATAAAACATAATCATTCCCCACATTACTACTTTACTAAAAAGGCTCACACTATTGCCCGTTATTGTATTTAACAGTGGACCAATCCACAGCCAAATACAGTAGTGTGCACAGCTTCCCTATACAGCGTGTTCCAGAGAGTGACGCACACACTTGTGTGTGTACGCAACGCAATGATTGAACCTGTCAATCATGCGGAACGTGCAGCAGAATCATTCAAAGGAGAACGCAGCTGAAGGAAGAGGGTGATGTAACCATGACGTCAAAAAACCATCATAAAGCCCATAAAACCATCAACACAGTATTGCGTATACAGACAAAAAAATGTATACATTGGCTCCTCAGACAGACTACCCAAGGGAGACACTGGAGTACTCGTATAGAATAAAGCAGGCCTATTTAAATAAGACTGACGTTTCGGCTTAGAGTCTTGCTTGAGTCAGGAAGTGAAAAGGTCAGTCTTATGTAAATAAACATGCTTAATGTTAATATGAGTGCTGAGAGCACCTTCTCTCTTTTATAAGCTTTGACTTTGATGCACAAGGAGTAGTCTCTATGACAGTATTGTGCATCTCAGAGTTTTCCTGTTTTCGTTTCATCATACTGTCTTATCTTTTTTTGAGACTTTGGGCCGGGTTTACAAAGACCTTTAGTGTGTACAAAAGCCTTTAGCGCACAAAACCAGTAATATGACCGATGATTCAAGTTCCCTTCTGACTGGCAGACCATGAATGGTAGCAATGCTGATTGGTTAAAATGCAAATGTGATGATAAAAATTGGGCTGTATTCAACCAAAATTCGTCCTTAGCTTTGACTTACAAGTAAATGTAAGAATGTCACTTTTTCTCCTCCACAATTTGTCCTTAAATGACTTACAAGTAAAAGCAAGCATTACACATTTCCTTTGTAAAAATCAGTTGGACAAGTTAGTTTACTTTTTTAAAACTTTTTTCTGACCTTGCAAAACTGTCTGAGAAATTAATGGGTATCAGGGAATTCAAGTTCATGTTTCAAATCAATAAAACACACTTCAAATAAATTATCCGCAATTAGAAACATAAAAATATGTTTTATATTGCGCTGATACTTCTTTCCTTTTCTGTCCTCACGCATTGCACGCTCTTCACTCCCAAGGGCCTGCTTTTTCCAACCAAAACAAAGATTAAACTATTTTTTGAAGACTCTTCAGTTAATATGCACACGTCCAACCACTGAAAGCATGACAACATTGTGCAAGCAGCTTTCTTTTCAAGAGTATGTCCTTGTGTAGACCATAAACCCCTAAATACCCTGATACCAGTTCCTGTAAAGAATGTAGGTTATTCTGATTCAGAAAACACAATAAAACTGAAAAAAGAAGAAAAAAAATCTTCCTCTACAAGTTAAAATCTCAACTGTGTAGAACATGTTTAATATCAATGAATCTGTTTTCTCTGGAATTTAATTCTTAATGCCTATAAAAAATCAGAGATGATTTTGACTGCACTGGCTCTTTAGAATGTCCTTATTACAGTGGTGTTATAATGAGTTTTTGCATTTAACTTCATCCTACTGGCTGTGTTTTAACTCTTTCCTCTCTCTCTGTTTATCTCTCTCTCTCTAATGGACTGACTCTATGTGTGTGTGCTGTGGAGGTGTGGGGGGGAAGGGGGGGGGGGGGTTGGGGGTGTCTACACACATAAAAACAGGATTCATTCCTATTAAATTTCAGCTGGAGGACAGACATTAAACTATACTTAATAAGACCACACCAATGAGAAGTTAACTTCCATATAAAAGCCAAACAGTCCACTGTTGAGTGTCCTCCTTTCATGCCCAATGCCAATGTTATCATCAACACAAGCTACACCAATAAAATGGGTCAGAAAGAAGTCAATAGAAAGAAATGTGAATCTGTACTTTGTACTTTAGCAAGGATGTTTGTTTGTTTTTACTTTTTCCCCCTACAGAAGACACATTCAAATTTGTCCAGTTCGGATGCTAATATTAAGAAACCCTAGATATCAGGCTTAACTCCAGCTGTATACAATAGTGAGACATGCACAAGTCAAATATCAAAGCCAGATATCATCCGCACATTTTATAACGCATGATTCAATGCAGCCTGTTTGTTATGAGGCCTTCAGGCCTGGACAAACACAAGTAACTGCAGTTTAGCACCCGTTTTTATTCCTGGATTTAGACTTTACTCAGTTTGTTTCCCCCTTTAGAATCATAGATCAAAGGAGAACTTCACATTAACAATAAATTATGGACGGTATCTTTCCTCTGGTAAGATTGTCAAAAAAACCCCCACATCATTTACAACATGGAAATGTTCTAGATCAGTGGTTCTCAAATTCAGAAGGTCTGCGGTACCCCTGTGTACATTGGTTTTTGTTCCAACCAATGTCTGTCTCAATTAATGTTGTTGAACACATGTGTTTGAACAGATGTGTATAAGTTCAGTCATTATTTTTTCCCTAAACTTGTTAACACAATGTCTATTTTGCTCATTATAGTTTGCTTTATCTTTGAATTCTTAATTACTTACCAAATGGTTAGTTTTAATTGCCATGTGTCCACTTTCACCAATTAGGAGCCTATTGGTTTAACTTTAATTGAAGTCTTGCATTGGATCAGGTATTTTTTTTTTTTATACCTCTCTTTGTGTAATCATCTGCCATATAGCACAAGTTGAATATGGGACTTTATTCAAGGCATACATAACTCTTTCTGACAAAGTGGCTTGAGATCGTAAATAATCCCTCAAAACATGAACATACAAGTTCAGTTAAGAAAAAAAATTCTGGGATTGCAACTGTGGAACAAAAACCAGCACACACAGCGGTCGGACCAGGTTTGAATACCACTGTTCTCGATATACTAGAAATATTCTGATTTTGGAAAGAATTTTCCTGGGTGATATGATTTATATGACCGGGACAGCCACTCCCATTGCGCATCGCAGTGACAGACAGCCAGGTCAAAGTGGCTTGAGGTTCTTCTGTAATGAGTGGTCATCTTCAACTCCAGTAGAAAATGTCAAACTTTTCAAGATGCGTTTCAAACCATGACCTAAAATCTAAGAAGCCATGCTGATTGGCTGTAAGCTAACCTCTCGACAGAACTCATGCGTTTGAACTCATACCGGGGTGCCTGTAGAGCTGGGCTACTCCCCTCACTGGAAGAAGTCATGTCAACAGTGCCACAAACCCGTCAACTGCACTGCAGTTCCCAGTACTGACATGGGTGACAGCCCCCCAAGAGCAAGATGGATGGCTATATTAAAGGCATACTATGCAGGATTTTTAAAATTGAAAAGGGGCGACATAGCTCAGGGGGTAAGAGCGGTTGCCTGACAGTCGGAGGGTTGCCGGTTTGATCCCCCGCCTTGGGCGTGTCGAAGTGTCCCTGAGCAAGACACCTAACCCTTAATTGCTCCCAACGAGCTGATTGGTACCTTGCATGGCAGCCTTTCACCGTCGGTGTGTGAGTGTGTGTGTGAATGGGTGAATGAGAGGCATCAATTGCAAAGCGCTTTGGATAAAAGCGCTATATAAATACAGTCCATTTACCATTCCATTTGAAAATATTACTCATACTCGGTCATATCTATGATGCCCTGACAATCTCTGTCTTTGTGCACATTTGCCACATCCTTGCTCCTCTGCCTGTATTTGTTATTCTAAAACGAGCGGTCAGGGCTCAAGATGGAGGAAGAGACTTGTTTTAACTGTAAACACGGGACCACAGCAAGGCAAAAAAAAAGTGTGCATAATATGCCTTTAAATGGCAACTTATGCTGTCAAAATAAAAGTCCTTGTCCCTTGACTGACAAATATTACTTGTCCGCAGAAGAATCACATTTTTCTGAAATTTTGATGGATTCCATTCAGAATCATTACTGAAACATTTTACCAATATACAGTACGTTGCAAACTAGTTAGCCATCAAGCTAAGCCATCGATTTAGCCTTTACATTCCCAGCAAAGGTAATGTCTTGCCATTTTGCAAAGAGGTTCTTGCCGCAAACATCACCGGTTTTTCTCCTCTTTTATGTCCACTACAATGCATGTCAGCTGCAAAGGGGGGAAACTGGGCATTCATCAAGCTTGTGTGCTGCTGTGGTAAACTGAAATTTTAGAGTGCAAACGGGAAAGCGTGTCCTTGAGCACAAGGGGTCCGTTAATAATCAACATTCTGTCGATAGAATTCCGCTCAAAATTATATTTATTTTTATAGCATGTTTATGCATGGAGAAAAACAGCCTGCAGTTGATTCCATGACTTCTGACTCATGCTAAGGCTCATAAAAAAACATACAGTACGGTACTACTGGTAGGATAAAATAATAGTCAGGTGACAAATTAGCCTTGGGCTTTTGGGCAGTAGGTTTTTTTTTTTTTTTTTGAATATTTTTGAATATCAGTGGATAATCTGTTTATATGCTCACCTTTTGTCAGTGGAAATGTGAACAAGTCAAGTAGAAGTAAGGTTTTCAAGAAACTATTTAAAGCATACAGCAACAGTACACTGTGCAAGTAATATTTTTGGTGTTGATAAATATCTGTTTCTCACAAAATGCCTCAAGTATCCTTAGACAGTCCAATTGCTCTTTTGGATTTTGAAAGTAGTCCCTATTAACTGTTTACCAACCTATAACAAAGCTGTCGATATAGGTCATTGATCTAATTATTAGACATCATGGCGATCATTGACATAATTATGTATTAGCAAATACCATCATAAATGTCCCATTTCATATTCCTAAACACAGGTATTCTTCTTAATCAGGACAGGCCATCCCTGCTCCTGGAGATACACCATCCTGTAGGTTTTCAATCCGCTAACAAAGGCCTTGTCCAACAGCTAAAGATCTCGTTGAGCCGTCACAGTAATCATTAGAAACAGGTGTGCCAAATTAGGGTTGAAATGAGAACCTACAGGATGGTGGATCTTCAGGGGCAGGTTTGGGGCGGCCCTGTTCTTTATGGAGTCGGTTCTCTGATTTTGTTGGTCTCCCGCCCCCCCCCCCCCATCCTTAAACAAAGATGTCACATGCTACAGGATATGCCCGAAATCTCTATAAAAAGAGACTCTCCACTGAGATGCTTCCTTTTTTTCCCTGTTGTTTCCGTCGTTCATCTTCGAGCCCCTCCGGTTCTCAACGCATGCATAAGAATGAATGTAATAACGCGGCCCGTCGTCTGTTCCCCTGTCATGTAATTCATTCTGAATTGGCATTTTGAGCGAGGCTGCCAGCCATAACAATTATCACCGAGCGCAGCTGCTCCGCGAAGCCGCTCGCGCTCTCTCTCCGGTCCGCGGCGTCTCGCATCACTTCCTGTCCGGTTCATTCCTCTGAAGCAGTTTCTTTTAAAAAAATTTTTTTTTTTTACAGCGTTCCGCTGTTCGTTTCAAGCCTCTCCCGTTGTCTTAACCGCCCGATGACGTCGCCCTCGAAGGCCGCGGTGGTTCTCGCGCTTGCCGAGTTCGCTCTCCTCCAGTTGTCACGCGAATAAAGATATCGGACAGCGTTTAGCGCCACGTCTCCCTCTTTACCGACCTGCACGTGCCGAGCAGCAAGACCAGAGCACTCAACGCGAAAGTGACCGACCAAAATCACGAGGGTCAGTCATGAAATTCAGTTCAGCCATTTTGTTTTCTCATCCAGGCCTCAGTCAAATAATTCTTTGAAACACAATAATTCCAAAACACTGTTGGAGATGTCAGATAAGTTATTGTCTGAAGGAAAAAAAAAAAAACTAAAGAAATACTTTGTTGCATTTCAAAATGTAATCACATGAAAGTCAATTTATGCTCTGAATAATGTTGAAAATAGGCATTTGGTTTAAAATGGACAGAAATATGCAGTAGATATACTTTCAAATTCATACTTGTCCCAGGTCTGCCGTGTTCATGGTACAGTACAATGTCTGTATAATTAAATTGCATTATTTTGGCATTCTTTTACTTTGAAAAACTTCTCTACATTCCATTGTCTAAGGATATGCAAGAATATTATGAAGAAAAATAAGTGTAAAAGTGTAGATCTCACAGATTGAATGGAGGTTTACGATTAAAACTAAAGCTATTAACACCCAAGAATGGCCGTGTTCAATAACAGTAATGTTTTAACCTTGTTTTCCTTTTAGTGCAAAGCCACTTAATGTATCTGCGACTGCAGAACGCGGCCATTTTGTGTATATATGAGACCAATCATCTGCGTGGACATGCCACATGCAGGACTTTAAGCAAAGTTTAGGGGGGAAAAAAGTATATTGGTGTTGAAATGTTAAAACTGAAAATAAGTTTTAATTTCCCAAAAGTTTTTAGGTCCAGTGTCAGAAAATGAACGGGAACCAGACATTGCCTTTCATTACAAGCCACGCGGTCCATAACCCAAGATGTGAATGTGGTTTTTCCAGGAGGAGACTGTTTATTTCTGTCTGAGAAAAATAAAAAAACAGCCCAATTAAGGGCACAAAATATCAGCAGAGAATCAAACTGTTGGATGTATCTTTGCTGGTATGACTCTGTGTTTTATGTATTTGTATATGTACGTATATATTGTGGTACACAAACCAACACAGACGAAAATATAAAATAAATAAAAATACCCAATGAAAATCTTCAACTTCTTATTCTTCTTATGTTTTGGTCAACACACATTTGTTTCTGTCCACATTTTAAACAGGTTGTAAATGTTCTTATAACTGAGAAATAAAAAAAAAGAGGACGTGACTAAATTTCCTGTCGCCCCCTGAATCGTCCGTACTTAAAATGCATTTCGCAGAGTTTTCTCCACGGAGGTGTCTCGGGAAAAGGTTTTTTTATTTTATTTTTCTTTGACTTTGTTTTTTCTTTTCATCTTGAAAGGTTCTCCCCGTGGCCCGAAAGGAGAGAAGGGAAAGCCACAATAGGAACAAAAATCAAACTGATCAAAGTGAAATCTGTAAAACATATCGGTTCTGGCGGCGCTGATGGGTTTATTTTCCCCGCTGAAAGACATCGGAGGCACTCTCGCGTGCCAACAGAAAAGAGAGGAGGAGAAACGAAAAGCAGGAACCGAGAAGTCCTCGGATACCGCATCAAGAAAAGTGCCTCTGAGAAAGCCAACTCGGCGAACGTGCTCGAATTTGCTCCCTCCCAAAGGTCGTCTGCCATACATATACACTCACCGGCCACTCCATTAGCTACACCTGTTCAACTGCTCGTTAACGCAAATATTTAAGCAGCCAATCAAGTGGCAGCAACTCAATGCATTTAGGCATGTAGACATGGTCAAGACGATCTGCTGAAGTTCAAACCAAGCATCAGAATGGGGAAGAAAGGTGATTTAAGTGACTTTGAACGTGGCATGGTTGTTGGTGCCAGACGTGCTGGTTTGAATATTTCAGAAACTGCTGGGATTTTCACGCACAACCATCTCTAGGGTTTACAGAGAATGGTCCGAAAAAGAGAAAATATCCAGTGAGCGGCAGTTCTCTGGGCGAAAATGCCTTGTTGATGGCAGAGGTCAGAGGAGAATGGCCAGACTGGGTCGAGCTGATAGAAAGGCAAGAGTAACTCAAATAACCACTCGTTACAACCGAGGTATGCAGAAGAGCATCTCTGAACACACAACAAGCAGATGGGCTACAGCAGCAGACGACCACAACCTGTACTAGCAAGTACCTAATGAAGTGGCTGGTGAGTGTATATTCTTATTTATACATATCTTTTGAACGTTTTTTTAAGAAAAAAGTCTTTTTTTTTTTGTTTTAAGTTTTCTCCTCTGAACTCTGATACTTAAGAGTAAGAGAGTTTCCAGTGGTGGACTTTCATTCCAGCCCAAGTCTTTAGTAAGCAAAAGGTGAAAGCTGAAGATCTAAATATGGAGAGGAATTAGCATGCAAGCATTTCACGCTCTGCAGATCGATAGTCCAACAGTGGGCTGACAGCACGACAGCCACTGGAACAGCTGAAGGACATTTTTTGGGTGCGGGGGTGGGGGGGGGGGGAGGGGGGGGGGGCTGGCGGTGGAGCAGCAGAATCTGACAACTAGCTGAAATGAATAGTAATTATTTTAAAATTACAGTTTCGCTGCTTTGCAATAAAAACATCTCTTCCAGAAAGGTGCGCAAGCTCAGGTTTGGTTGCCCATTTTGAAATCAACATTGTTTTTGGGAGGGGGCGGGGGGGGGGAATACACTTTGGAATGTGACTGGGCTGTGTAGTTTGATTTGAAAATGTGTTACATTTGCAATAACGTGAACACAAACCGAAAGATAACCACACAAGCCTGTGCTGTGAGTATTTTAAGTGTCCTGTATCGCACACACATTGAAGGAATAACGTGTAATTAAGGGAAAACATACGCTTCTTCCTGTGCACTGAAATAAATGTCCCTGCATGCATACGCATACGCACGCACACACACACACACACAAACACACGCACGCACACGCACGCACGCGCACACACACGCACACACATGCACAGACAAACGCACGCACGCATGCACACGCACGCACGCACGCGCACACACACGCGCACACACACGCGGCAGTTTAACTGCGATGCTATACTGATGAAGGTGGAGCAGAAGTTTCTGTGAACAGAGAAAAGGCGAGCTGATTCAAATTTTGCCGCAGGCTTCATGGACGCTTGCGGAGACTGTCCAGAAAAAAAAATGTGAATAAAGGAAAATCCTCAGTCTTTAAGTCTCAATCAGTCTTCAAGCTGTCAACTATGAAATCAGAAACAAAAAGAAATTATTTATGTCTTTATGAACCTGAGGTACCCCAACACCTCCCCCCCCTCCTTTTCAGGGATCAAAATTTTTGGTGGCAGTAGGGGGCAGGCACATAATTAAATCTTTTGTAGTTGGGCTGAGATAATGCGGTTTGATGAATGGAGTATTTTTTTGGCCAATAAACTGTCTTATCTTTGAACTAAAAAAAAAACTAAAAAAACATTGGTGGTGAAAAATGAAATGGTCACAAAAAAAAAGAAATTAAGTTTTTAAAAAATAACAGAAAAAACATACACCTTGATTGACCAGCAGGGACAATGAATTAACATTCAGTGAATGGTAGAGAACAGGCTGTCCAATCCACTCCATTAGTGCTTTTGAAAAATTGTCAGCAATGGCAAAAACACACAGAAAAGCCATTCAAATGAAAATTACAGTTCAAAACCTCACAAAAAAGGAACAGAAACAGAGATAATGGCACAACTGGTGAAGAAATATACTTACAAATAATATATGTAATAATATATCTTCACACGAGCATTTGCCTTCCAGTTTAACATGACATATTATGTAATTGCAAATAGGCTGACTGAATGCTACAATTCTAAATTGCACAATGTCTCCTAAGTACAGTTGCATGGGGCATATTGTGCTCTCAGTAACGCTCAATGGTTTTAAAAATAGTAGCTCGTTGCAGCTGACAGGAGAGGCGAGGCTTTGAAAAGCTGTGGGATTGGCCGAGTAGAGTTCCATTTGACAGGCAGGCCAACAGGAAAGGCCTGCCCGCCTGATGAACGCGGACAGAGGTTGGAGCACACCCCACTTTGGAAAGAGCCAGAGCTCGGGCACCGCTCGCCTGAGAGTCGCCCCCATCTCCGCTGATTGGCCTGAGCGCGGGGAAAGCACTCTGAGGGTGAAGCCTTCTTTCCTGGAAAAGTGTGGCTGTGGAGGAAACTTCCATTAGCGCAGCCATGGAGAGAGCGCAACAATTCCGCCTTTGAGAAAGAAAAAAATAATCCTTCAGTGGCCAAAACCATATGGAGCCCATGCTGTGAAAATAAGTCAATCAAGGGCTCTTTGCTCGCCAGAAATTGCCATCGGATGTAAGAGGCGTCAGACCCAGAGCAAGGGAAAAACTACAAATGCCCAGCCACGCCGTGAGATCTCTAAAGAGCAGAAGGGCTACTAGAGGAAATGGCCTAATGCTATCGCCCGGCAACATGCAGAGCGTTCCTTAGAGAGAGCGACGCGGCAACAAGAGGCCGCAAAAAAAATAAAATAAAATAAAATAATGCTTACATGCAAAAAAAAAAAAAAAAAAAAAAACTGCTTACACGGAACGCCGCTATCACAAAAAATGCGAGGGCGCTCAAAGACCCTCGCCGGAGATAGCGCGAAAGCTTTTGTTTAAGACGATCAAAACAAAAATCAAGGCCGTGGTGCTTTTTACGCTAAAGCTAAGCAGAGGAGACAAACAGAGTGCTGACTGCTGCGGTATCTCTCCGTGCCGGATCCACAAAAAGGTGTTTTTCTCTTCGCAAGTCGTGCATTTTCTCTCCTTTCTCTCTGTTATTTGGCACTTTTTCTGAGCAGGCATTCGATGATTTAACATCTGCTGGCCCCTCATTTTTAAATGTATATACAAAGTGATATTTGTTTTCACTTTTGTTCGTAACACTATGCAACTATAAAAGATGTCACTAGGCTTTTCTGGGCTGGGATTAATATTTATCGTCTTTGTATAAAAAATAACAAAATTTAAATATTAACCCTCAGTCTTCATTCGATTCCTAAAGCTGACGAGGATTTTATGGACTTTGCATCGGCACAATGCAATCCAGCGTGCAACTCTATCACCGTTCCACGTCAAGACAGGAGGCGGTTAGGTAAACCAAACTGGTCTTAAACAAGTGATGCCTGGTCCGTCACGGCAGATCTCTGTGGGTATGGCTGGGCCACCCTGATCCTAGCAATTCAAGATCCATTCCTGAATTGTGTTCCATCCAAGCCTCCACTGCTCAATTTGAATATTCAGGATATGTTGGTGTATAATTGATCAGACCTGGGACAGTGAAACACTGAGTATCTCCAGCATATGGTTGCCTGTGCTCCCTAAGCCTAATAATTAGTAGTGATAATTAGGTAGTCGGTGGTTTGGATTGAGGAGAAGCCAGAATGTCACTGTCCCTCCAGAATCAGGGGTACCGACCATTGTCTATAAAAAAAAAAAATCAAGTCTTACAATAAAAATGTCACAGAAATCCCGATGCAGAAAAGCGAGTGGACGGAATTAAAAGCAGAAGTTTTAAACGGTAATTAAATATCAGCTTCTGGCTTGACTGTTTCACTCATTCGTGGGTCGACTGAAGCAACTCATTGGACCGATATTTCGACCACCACAGCTGCAGCCACTTTTCAAAAAAACGCACGATGCAAATATTGACTTTTTTTTTTGATGTGCTGTCCATATATTACAGTGAGTTTAGCTGCGATTAAAATAAATCCAAGGAGATGACCCATTGACTTCCTCATAAATAATTTCTAATTAATTCCAGTTACTGAATGAGTAAATAAGTGTGGGGGAAAAAAAGAATGAATATTAATATTTAATGTCAGCACATCTAAGGAGAGGGCAGATTTAGCACATCTCTCTCTCTCCCCTCTCTCTCTCTCTCCTCCTCTCTCTCCTGTATGGATATTGTTGTCCCTGACTGAACTAAAATGCAGAGAATTATCATGTCCAGCGCGTCTTATCAGCCACAAAGACAAATTAGCTTTTGGATAAGCAAACGAGACAAATGATCCTGCAGTAGCATCTATAGCTTGGCTTTTGGCAGGCACAGGATACCTGTGCATGTTCCTGCACATGGACACACCTGTGAATGAGCACTTCAGCCATGCAGCTGAAATTAATTGGTCAGAAGGATTTCTTTCGTTTCCCTTATGTGACAATCCAAGACCTTCACTGATTTGTGTCGTAAAGATCCTGGTTTTTAATGTCACATTTAAATGCATGTGCTATAAGTGCTTTGGAGCAGTCACCACATGCGGAGCTATAACAATATATAAACTCAATGCATAAGAATAAGATAACACAGTTAATGACAGATTATAGGTTTGCAATCTGCATATTCTACACAGATTTTTTATGAATGCTTCAATGCGTTGGTAGCAGTGCAGAAGTTTGATTTGTTGGATGTGTATTTGGGAGGGCACGATTGTACCAGATGCCACACTCCGCCGTAGAGTTATCTCAGTGGTGTACGGGTTTTTTTTTTGTCATGCTGTGATGTCTTCCTATTGCTTTGCACGGGAGTTGCGAACATCACAAAGAGGCGCTCTCCCTGTGCCAGAACGGCGCAGCTTGACTTAAGCACTTGGATCAAGTTCCGACGCGAAACAGCCACAGCTGCAACACGTTCAAAAAAATGCTGTGTGTAAAGAACTATTCCATGTCCAATAGAACTCTTGGGGTCAACTGGCGGTGTGCTTAGCTGGAGTTTAAATGTCCGGTTTAAACCTCTAGCCCACAGAACTGCATTACACCTGGAACAGCTATCCAAACCTGTGAATTAAGAACTAGCTGTTCCAGGTGTAATGCAGTTCTGTGGTCTAGAGGTTTAAACCTGAAGTTCAAACTCCAGCTAAGCATGCTGGCAGTTGACCCATGATATTTCTTCACTGGGTCACAATCACTGTCATTGGCTAAAATTCCTGATTGCTTTGAAAACATGCAAAGTATAGCGCAAAAAAGTTCCAAACCTGAAAATCTAGTAAAATTAATGGGCCATTATTTTGTTCTTTTTTTCCTTTTTTGGGTAACCATTTTTCATGTTGTTTTCTTTTCAGTTATTTTCCTTTTGATGAGTGTAGTCTGTGTTGGGTATGTAAGCATGATCCGTTTCCTGTTTGGAACCACACCCTGGGGAAAGGGCCAATGAAATGAAAGGTGCTGGTGTTTTTACTTTCTGTGATAATAGAATAACAGCTTTTAACAATGGAGTGCTGCAGACACCTTTTTTTTTTTATTGGAACCTGTCGCAAGGTTATGCAAGTGGGGGAACTTTTCAAAAATTGCTAATATTGACGTTAAGCCCGTTCTGAAGTGCTCCTGTTCGATATTATGGGCACGGACATTCTCACCAAGTAGCATTCCCGATCTATCATTATCCTCACTTTACTGCTACAAACTGATGCATTTTGACACATCGTCTTCATCAAAGTATAATCTCACAAGCGGGCTGACACCTCTTTTCTTTCTTTCACTGAAGAGATAAGAGCGGGTGTGTCACTTTAATTGAGTAGACAATTCAGTCACGATTTTGCAATGCACAACATACAAAAATACA
This sequence comes from Anguilla pacifica, assembly GCA_039654925.1. Classification (NCBI taxonomy): domain Eukaryota; kingdom Metazoa; phylum Chordata; class Actinopteri; order Anguilliformes; family Anguillidae; genus Anguilla; species Anguilla pacifica. The sequence continues at coordinate 7,454,340 of CM077289.1, read as the reverse complement.
GCAAAGATATATCAGAAATATACATGTATAACAATATTTCTACTAATATAGTTTTTGTCAAGGAGCACTGGGAGTGTCGAAGGAAGTATGTGTCCATTCGGATAAAACAGGGGGTTTGATGACATTCAAATGTTGAAAGTATATTAAAGGAACAAGGTTCAATTCCTCATAGTTCCTATGAGTCAAGTCCAAATATGCCCAAGCTTTTTAAGGTCATAATCCAATAGGCTTCACTTTTTAATTGAAGTTTTATTGTATTATCTCCAATTAATGCCCAGGAGAGACATTCATAAACACAAACATATCTTCTGTAGGTACAGCGCAAAAAATTTATGCTGCAAGCGATTCCAGAAGACAAATGGCATCTTATGTATTCTGAACAACTGGCCCCTTGGATATTCAAGTGCACATCTTTAACAAGCTCATTTTACAAGAATTGTTCTTTTTTGAGAATGATACTGAAACACACCTTTATGGATGCTCTTAAAACCCATGCTAATCTCTGCAGGTAGCATGGTAGGACTTTTAGAGGTGGAATAGAGAGTATGAGAATTACTTCAGTACCAAAAAGCAGTGATGTGCTGCAGCTGTCTCGCTGAGCCAGGAAGTGATATTTCCAAGGCCGAGAAGTCAAACGAGGTAACCCAACTCACTCATAACCTTGAAGAAAGAGCACCTGGTGGATTTATCGCAGCGTCACTCAGACAATGCTGACCCCATCATCATCATGATCATGATCATCACCCTTATCATCATGATCGTCATCGTCAACAATGATGATAATAATAAATCATAAAAAAATAAAAAGAAGTGCAGTCAGACCCTTCATATATCTCTCAATCCTACAAGGCTTGTTTTCAAGCAATGCTAAGGCAGTAATAATAATAATAATAATAATTCCAATGTTCCAACCATTATCTATACCTGCTTATTCCTGGTCAGGGTCACAGGACGCACCTATCCCAGAATGCATTAGGGAGAGGCAGGGATACACCCTGGTGTATTCACCCGTCCATCACTGGGCACACACACCATTCACTCACATACGTACCTACAGGCAATTTAGACTCTCCAATTAACCTAACCTGTATCTCTTAGGTTCATGATAGGAGCACCCGGAGGAAACCCACGCAGACATGAAGAGCAAACTACACACATAAAGGTTCTGGCCGGGATTTGAACCAAGGACCTTCTTGCTGGTAACAACAGGGCAATACAAGGAAAAGGACACAAAATGATTTGATTAGCTGGGCAAATTCATAGCTGGATAGCAGCACTGTTTCCAAGGTTTCCGACCTTCTGTAGGTAGCAAGAAATGAAACTGATGCAGCAATGGGTAAAATTGGCCCTTCAATTACATTATTATCCACTTAAGTTTAAAAATGTAATGAATTTTCCTCAATGATTTTGATCCCAGCCAAAGTGCATGCAAGTTCATTTAAATGCTGTGTCTATGTCGTGCCACGGGAAACATCGCTTTCTTCGCTACGCCGCTGGAAGGAGGTCAGACGTCTGAAATGTTCGCGCCGTTCAGAAACGAACGCGCCGCGATTCTAAAATCGCGTTCAAGCGCTGCAAATCACCTCGTTTACTCGCAATGTTCGGAACGACCTGTGACAAAATGGAGGGCGACGAGGGGGCCGACGCGAGCTAAATGTTTTGTCAGTCCGTCGGCGTACGTTCGAGCCAATGATTCTGAAAAGCCCCTGCACAATAGCAGCGACTGAAAGAGGTTTCTTCTTTCCTACACCTGTGGAAGCGAGTGTATTATCGTGCTTCGGTAGCTTATTAAATATAGGAGACGGATCCCGCTGTGGATTAACCTAAATCTGAATAAAACAAATCAGACAACCCCCACTTTCCCAAGGAAATTTGTAGTCAAGGAAGTTTGTTCAGCAGGAGACACGTTGTTGAGTATGCGAGGCCTAAAACAATTAAAAATTAAAACACCTTCGAGGACAGACTAAAGTATTCATCAGCCCTTAAAGCCCGTAGCTTTCAGCACACACACACACACACACTCACACAAGCACGCACGCGCGCACACACACACACACACAGTATGTGCTGAATTCACCAGAATGCTAATTAGTGTGACTGTACGGTTTCGGTGGTGAGGGCTAAGAGAGGGCTATGGCATTAATCCATGCTCAGTCACTCATTGTCCCAATTCATTTTCACAGCACCACACTACCCTGGGAGGGAGGCACTATCAGAGCCGTTAGCATTTTAGCCAAGGCTCAGGGGGCTGATGGCAGCGTAAGCCTTCAAGGGGCCCTAAGCAGGATTTTAATTTAGGGCTCCCCCCTCCTGGGGTACCCAAACCAAACATTTAAAATAAGTATGGGGCCCTAAGCAGCTGTTTCATGGTGCTCATTGGGTTGGGCTGGCTCTGGCTGACGGGGGGGGGGGGGGGGGGGCATCACGGATAGAGCTCCTTCGGTTTCCGTTTCAGTTCTCCCGCCGCTCTCTTCCGCTCCTCCTCCTCCTCCTCCCCCAGCCGGCCGCCTCCTTACACAGCAGCCGCGGGGGGAAATCGACGGAGCCCCGCGTCCTGAGAGGGGGAAACCACCGGCGGGGGGCGTCAGAAGAGCTTCGGCGAAAACGGTGAAGCCGCGCGGCGGCTAACGGCGGCTAACGGCTGACTCGCCAATTTGCGTTTCCCGCTGTTTTGATTAAGGCCCGTTCAGGGCCCTGATAAACGGCAGCGCTTTGCATCCGTCACTTCAGCAATCAAACCTCCATTGTGCTCATTTGTACCGTGATTGTTTATTCTGCGCGGTATTTATTTACGCGCCGTGTGTGTGTGTGTGTTTCCCGAGTCATGGCGCAGGGGGGGGGGACAAAAAGGAAGGAAGGCCCGCGATCCCTTCGACTTGGGGAAAAAGTATAAGCTAGTGATGAACTCTTCCGCTGCGCTGACTCTCCTCCGGTGTCGGTGTGAGTCAAAAAGGAAAGGCGCGCTGTGAATCTTCACAAAAGCGCGATGTATCAAAGGGAAAGTGCATTAACAGCCCAACAAAAAAAAAAAAAAAGGCAGCTTTGAAAGTCTACGCAAGACCGTTCCATCCCGCACTCCGGATCTCTCTCTCTCTCTCTCTGCCTGTTGGCTGGAAGGGGTCCGGATATGAACTCCATTAAAAGATAAGGACACGCAATCATGAATAATTCAATAAACTGTAACCAAGGTAACATCTTTTATACAAAAAAAAAAAAAAAAATCATTATGGGGAAGGGCGAAGGGAGAAGATTTTATTTGAATCTCTCCGTGTTCCTCGATGGCAAGCCGTGATTCGGTCAAAGTCAGCTAACAGGAGAGCTCATTTATCAGCTGTTCACGGGATCATATTTGCACATACAGCAGTACCTAGCACACAGTGTGTATCTTTTTATCAAAAAAACATTTGCTGGCAGCTGGGTGGTTCAGCTTATGTAGGCACTGTTATAACGTGTGGACGGGCTCCCTCCCCATTGGTTAAGCATGAAAAGCGTACAGTGACAGTGCTGCTTCCCTGTTCGTCTATATGCCGGATTCACCCTCTGGCCAGTACGGTCACAACTGTTACATAGCCCTTATGAAGGACAATTGCAAATGCAAAAAATGTATATATAGCATAACCAACCCAAATACACAGCATAGCAGTTCCAAAATAAAAATGAAACAACAAAATATAGGCCACTAAACTATACTTTCCAAATAATGTTGACATCAAAACACCAAATGCCTAGGTACTGTTATAACGTGTGGACGGGCTCCCTCCCCATTGGTTAAGCATGAAAAGCGTACAGTGACAGTGCTGCTTCCCTGTTCGTCTATATGCCGGATTCACCCTCTGGCCAGTACGGTCACAACAGTCTGCCGAAGAAGAAGAAGAGAAGAAGCGACAAGACAATGCTTCAGCAATGAGCGTGAGCACGAAGGGGCATTGGAAACCTATGGAAGAGCATTTCCGTGTGGCCAAACGATGGTACTGCAGGCAGTGCTGCCATCAGGCATGGCGATATTGTAAGAGAATTAACGCACGCACACACTTACACACACACACACACACACGCATGCACACGCACACACACCCAACATCTCACACAACATTGGCATTCATGATGGCAGCATTACCACACAAACCCCCACCCACACAAGAGACCAAAATAGGAAAGTGCTCGGCCTATTGCTAAATTATGTGATTTTTTTCCCCATACTGCAAACAGTTAAAAATATAATAATCATCTTTGAAAATCCAGGATCAAATGAGTCATGATTTTCTGAGCAAATATTTCATCAGCGCCAAGTCTTAAGTGGCAAAAAAAAAAAAGATATATATATATATATATATATAGATAGATAGATAGATAGATATATATAAATAACGTGAGTACCTTGAACACAATTATCTCTATTTCAATCTCAGAGATTTTTTTTGATCACTCCCTCTTTCCCACAGGCAAGACTGGCTCAGAGCCTTTGGAAATATTTCCCTCAGATTTAAAGAAGACTAAACTTGTTTTTATCACACGCCTAGTTAGGAACAGTGCCTCGTGTTAAACTTCAAAAGCCTCCAGTTCTCCAGTGCACAATGGCCAGACAAAATGCTATCTTTAAAAATTGATATATGTGAATAATACTCGTCTGATATACCAGGCATACAAATATTCTCAGCATAGCAACATAAATTTCAAATGTATTTACTTTAACACAATAATAATTAATACTTAATGCAATTTAGTGTGCTAGGCCCCCAGAACGTGCATAACCTTTCCTCCTCTTTACAGACTCCCACAGTTTTGAACTGAACGTGCAAACTGACACACTAACAATGCACTGCAATTTGGTGAATATCAAGACAGGTACCGTAAGTAGACCCGGGACCTCATCTGCTCATTAGCTAAGATACAAATCGCAATTAATCACGTGCAATTCTTCTTCCCATGCCGAGCAGCATTAGCATTTCTTTACACTGCACCGATTCTTGACGGGACTGCGAAACAAGATCTCACATAATTACGCACATAAATTATTGTGCAGTAACTGCTTCGGTCCAGAACGTGTCATAATAAACCTTACTGAAGAGCAGAGCGATAAGCCAGTGCAACTGCATAATGCAAGTTACTGCAGGTTCTGGTTTTATGCATCAGATCCTATGAATATGCAAATAGATCATTATCAGGTGAATAAATGGGGGATCTTTGAGAGACGGGGGATTGATACCCAGTCGTCACAATTAGTATTTTTTGAGGGAAGAGTAAATTCACACACACACACACACACACACACACACACACACCCGTGCACACACACATGCACACACAAACTCACACACACACACACACACACACACACATACACGCACGCACGCACACACACTTAGAACAACAGGGAGAAGGGGAGAAAAGCAGAGTGCTTCTCCTGCGGCCCTCCCTGCATGCTGGTAGGCTGGGGACGGGCCTTAAGTGAGGACTGAATCATGCGACACCTGTCAATCACCGCACCGCTCCAGCCGCGTCGGTGTTGGCTCAAACCGGAATGGCTTTTTGACACCAGCAGCGGGACCGCGTCCCCATGGTTCAAAGCAGGGCCGCCCCGCTAGCTGGAATGCAGCATTAGCGAAAGGGTTCCGTGCGCGGTCTGGTCAGACACGTTTAAAAAAAAAAAAAAAAACGTGTCGAACCCCCCCCCCCCCACACGTACAGGAGAGGACGGCAGCGCTAGCTCAGCGCCAATCTCGCCACAGGAGCACCGGAGGCCTTGGGGAGAGAGACGGCATACGCCTAACCGACGAGAGTAACATCCGTCGCCGGGGGCAACCAGGTTTGCAATTAATGCTTAACAGACCGGTACTCCGAAAAGACTAGATTTTCCCCCCCGCAGCACATATGGACAGTATATGCATGTATAATTAAGGTGGTTATTATTTTTTAGTTAAAAAAATGTTTTTTTTTTTTTTTTTTTTAAATATCCTGGTGAGAGAGGCAGAGAGAGAACGACAGCGTATCAGCAGTTTGTGTGAAATCTCCCAGCTGGATATCGGATGAAAGAGTGTTGGAAGCAGTCTTGTGGTTAGGTACAACAGCTTGGGGGGGGGGGGGGGGGGGGCTTTGGGTCGGTTTTGTGGGGGGAGGGGGAGGGGGGGTTGTATGGACGAATTGCGAGGGACGTCATGTTGTGAGTCAGCAGGGGGGCACCCAGAGTTATTTCACAGTATCCCCCCCCCACCCCCCGTTTGCCAGCAATATTATTTAAAGAGCATGTTTCAAAAAATAAGCAAATAAATAAAGAGATCGCTCTCTAAGATGGTGGAAACAAAGACGGGATATGATCGTGTCGCACGTCACAGACATGGCAAATCTGTTGAACCACAGAGAACACTTTAAAACTTTCCAAGGTCGCCGTGAAGTTTTTCCAACGCTGGTTTTGCAGGAGGCGTTAAACTAAACTATTTCCTTTGGTTTCGCGATTGTTTTGGTTTTTTTACTGGGTTCATCATCACATAAGAATATTGGACAGCAGTTACAGGCACTTTTAACGAATGGTCCTTTATTAGACATATATAACTCCTTTATAAGCGGTATAGAGCATTTCACAATCATTATGTCACCACTTACAAAGCAAGTAACATTGTTTTGACAATACCCTCTGCCCTAATTATGACCATTGAAAAAATGTTTATGAATGTCTATGCACTCTTTATGAAGGTGCCATGTACTGTTACATAGCCCTTATGAAGGACAATTCATAGAAATCATATGCAAAAAATGTATATATAGCATAACCAACCCAAATACACAGCATAGCAGTTCCAAAATAAAAATGAAACAACAAAATATAGGCCACTAAACTATACTTTCCAAATAATGTTGACATCAAAACACCAAATGCCTGGCACATAGCCAACTATTAAAATATTCACAACTGGGCCTATGTGAGTTAGCTGTTGACCTCTCTAAAAAGAAAGTACAAAAATGTGAGGAAAACAGGGCAATAAAATGGATTTTAAATAAATAAGTGAGTTCTCCCCAGCCAATAGGGATTAAGCTCTTAGAAACCCAGCCTGTCGATAAGCAGTCTCCAGTGTAAATCTAATTTGAGCTGAAATCCCAAAAGGACACAGGCACCGCCTCATGGGTAAAACCACTTGATAAACAGGCAGGCAACTTCTACAATGAGCTCTCAGAAGTCATTATAGCAGCGAAATCTTAAAATGTGAGTTAACAGAAGAGTGTCTGGCAATGTCCCTGTCATGAGAGAATTTCATTTTAATGTGACAATAATGAATACAATAAGCCCTAGGTCAGCACACCTTTTAAAATGGGTTTTTGAGAAACAGGCTTTTTAATAATAATTTAAAAGTTTCTAACATTTAACCCTTGGAAGAGTAGGTTTTTTGAAATTCTGAGCAACTGTTCTAGAAGTCCATTGCTTTCAATTGCCAGAAGCAATTGTTACATCAGCATTAGACTGTTCAGTTAAGAACATTCAAATCACATATTGGTGATCTCACACCTTAAAGAATTAATAAGCTCCTGACTGGGGCCTTCAGCGTGGTCCCGATTGTCCAACTGCGGCTAGACCAGAGACGCATACCAATCCAAACTCTGCTGTCGGACACCATTGTGCTTCTTGTGTTCTGAAGCCTCGCGGAAAGTGATGTGCCTGAAATCGTGTAAGGTTCAGGTTCCATTTTACCATCTCCGCTCAGGCTCGCCAGTCCAGCGGACGATGGCGGGATTCAGGGGCTGCCCCATCCTTTCACCCCGGGCAGACTGAACTGGCACCTTCAGTCGCTTTCACGTTGACCAGACGACGGCACCGCCTCACTCGTCTACCTGAGAGGTTCAAAAGCAGCCGACGTTACCAGTCACAAAAAAATATATAAATAAAAAACTTTCCATATAAACCGTTACACGCTTCAGCGATATTAAAGGAAGGGAGTTAAATATATACTGTGTATATATAACTATATATTGGAGAATTTATTGCAGCGTTGCGGTTCAAAACACTCCCCCCCCCCCCCCCCCCACACTGATAACATCTAGACGGACAGGTATGTCAAAAATGATCGACAGTTAAGGTTGATGAGAGGCGGGAATTAATATCGAGCGCTGAGCTTCTGGCCTTTTCAGGCAAGCGTGGTTCCCACCGAGCGGAATCTTTATTACCCCGACCGTCGTCAAGAAGAACAAGTTACACCGTGACAGTAAATAACTCCGGATACAGAGCCCCAGGCTTAGAGGTTCAGACCACGGATCTCTGTTTACCGAGCACAGTATTAAATCCGCTATTTGCAATTCGCTAACCAGAAGCTGACACCATAAAGAAAAAAAATTGGAACTGGTTCCATTTTTAGCTTTACGGGTTACACTTCTCTCCGGTTTCTTCGTCAGGTTTAATTCCTCTCGTACGTTACATTTTGAGAGCTTGATGGGAGGCCAAACGGTTGTGTCTGCAGATAGAGTACGGATATCAAGTGTTAGAATCAAGGTCTTGTATCATGTTGTTCGTATATCAAGGAGCTTTGATGCAACATTATTGTCACTGGTCAAGAGGCAGTTCACCCTAAAATGAAATAAAGGTATGTTTCCACCTATCCAGAGTAGTATCTGGACATCCAGGTAGTTAGCCTGATGGGCTTTTTTTTTAAATATTTGCTCCTGCTTATCCTGATAAAATGCATCTTGCAGGTTCACCTACCTGTGGCTTCAAAGCAACAACAAAAATTTTTTTTTTTTTGAAGAATTCAACAGTAACGTCTTTTTTCATATAATCCCGTGCTTTCACATAAAGATCCACAGAGCTTAACTTCTGCATGGTTTCATCGGACTACTACTTCTACCAAAGCATGCCAGCCGTGTATATCTGCGCAGTGTCAAAGCATGCCGGCCGTGTATATCTGCGCAGTGTCAAAGCATGCCGGCCGTGTATATCTGCGCAGTGTCAAAGCATGCCGGCCGTGTATATCTGCGCAGCGTCAAAGCATGCCGGCCGTGTATGTCTGCGCAATGTCAAAGCATGCCGGCCGTGTATATCTGCGCAGTCTCTCGTGCGGGTGGCCGAGTGCGAAACTGGAGCGGTGGTGATGTAACATTGACAGAACGCGACATCTTGCCATTTCAACATAACAGCTTGTTGAGCTACTTACGGCATTAAAGTTCATAACAGCTTTTAAATTCACGGCTGAGATATTAACCGGTGTAATTCCGAGGATTTCCATCCGAGCCTTTGCCACAAATAGATTCCGTTTCATTTTTATCGATTTCCTACAATGTTGTCATTATTGAATAACTAAACTATGTTCATAAATACTTCTTAAACAGGAGCAGTGGTATTTACAAGGAGCAAGCCAGCAGAAATAGAAAAAGTTTCATATAGATAAAAAAATAGCAGCAAAGAGAATATACGTTTGTAAAATGCAATTTAAAAAATGGATACTGCACAAACACTGTGGAGCTACTTTACCAAAGAAAAGTGCGTTTGTAAAAAAAAAAAAAAAAAAAAAAGTGTTTTCCTTCCCCTTGGGATCTGAAAGATAAGGCAGTTGGCAGGTCCACATAAAGCTATTTTTGTTTCACACAGTCATCATCATATATTGTTAAAAAGTGACACCAAAAGAAAACCTTAATAGGAGAGTATGCATTAGATATTTAACTCCTGCCCCATGGTAAAAGGAAATTAGGATTTTTAAAAATATAAAACCTTTTTGTCACCACGCTGATTAAAGGGACACAAAAGGGTATTCAAATAAGTCCCCTGTAACTGGTACTGACCCAATTTCACCAGCTCAGGTACTTTTCTTCAGACTGAGCCAGACAGAAGGAGTGTATCTGACAAAAACCCCAAGCAGAAAGCAATTAATAATTTCCTTTTTTCTTTTTTCCCCCTGCCTTGGCAGTTAATTATCCACCGGTCGTAGCGGCACATTTTCGGTTGCGCATGAATATTCATAGCGTTCTAGAATGCGCTTCCAATCCCGCGCAGCGTCGGGGGGGGGGGGGGGGGGGGGGACGCATTTAATCTCTGAAATGTACGCGTGGCCATAGAGAGGCCGCGACCGCACGGGCACACAGAGATGAGAAATTCACCACATAGATGGCGGAGGCATGAAGTCAAGCCGGGTGGTCGGTTCGAGGCCTGAGGGAAGCCATCTTGGGAAATTTTAATGCTTGTGACCCACACACCCCAGCGTGCCCCCATTGCTGATTTCGGTTGATTATGCACACTCACGTTCTCCCCACACACATCGCTCACTTCCTCCAGAGCCAGGATATTCCCATGGGGCTCAAGACCGAGCTTCCGCTTCGAAGCTCACTTCCTGGTCTATTTGAGAGGCGTTGCTCTCTAGCAACAGTGTGGGGGCGTACCCAGCACAGGTCTTTTAGCCACCCGATTAATTAAAAGCCAGTTGTCCAAAACACAAAGTCGATCATTTTGAATATGAATACGTGAATGGGGGGGGGGGGATCGCACACACTTTATAATGGCCCTGTACTGTCAATCACACTGGCTCCAGACCTGGCCCAGACTTTATGGCCATATAGGGGTACTCCGTTTTTCCCTACTGTGCAGTCTCTGGGCTCCAACGTCTACGACTTGGCAGCACGCAATCTGCATTCCTGTGCCTTCAAAACGCAGTTCAGAATCCCACATAAAGTCAGCCACTTTTCTCTTTCTTATTGCTTACGGTCTATAGATATTACACCACCCACATATCCACACAATAGTTATGAGTGTAAAAGTCCAATGCTGTATGCTCGTCTGTTTTTTAATCAAGTGATCACGGGGACTTCTATTCAATGCAAACAGAAGCAAGATGAAAAAGGTCTGTTTCAGCCCAGTGACATTCTCTGGGGACTCTTCTTATGGACCTATTGTTTGAGATGATTAAAAAAAGAGAGAGCTCAATTGTTTAAAAAAAGAAATATCTGTAATCATAAATCAAAGCACAACAGGGGAATGTTTAAAGACAGCTTATCATGCTTTATTGGATTATTGGCCCTTGACCGTGGCTTGAAAACTGCATTTCTGCACATATCTGTTCACATTTGAATACAATCGTACATATTTTTGCAAGTGTCTGCTGTGGCTTTGGTACAATTAGTGGAAGGAGTAAAAATTCCAAGTCCTAGCTGGGACTGTGAACGAGGCAAGGCATGAACAATGCTTAATGCCAAGTTTAATTTTGATTTAAAATTTCAAGATTAAATTTGAACAACAGTGAGAAAGGACCCGCATCTGAATTTAAGCCTGCTCGTGGGGTGCCTACCTCTTTCATTGTGACCTAAACACTAAATTTGGATATGCAGGACTGGAGAAAGAGAGCACTTTTTGCACATGGGGACAAGAAATCAGAATGAGGTTAAGGATATAGCCATTGTGTCATCTCACTCCTCAGAGTGTTTAAGAGCTCACAGTGGTTTTAATATTCTCTTTCTCATTTTCTTTATTAAAAAATTGACATGAACTCATGAGAATTTAAGGACCAAGCGTAAATACCACTGATTCCAGCAGATTTGATTACTAGAGCTCAATGTGTAAGAATGATAACATTCACCCGGTTCACAAACACAAAAATAACTGCCAACTATTTATTGGGTTCCTTGTTTCTAATGCATCCGAAAATGAAATGTATAATGAACTATTTCATATAAAACCACCAGTGTTTACATTCATTCCTATTTGATTTGGAAATCAACAATTTTTATTCAGATATCTATTCCCTAGTCATCTTCCTGGTTTTGTAAATACAGTGAGTTGAACTCTTTAGAAATTTGAATGTTTTAATATTTTGAATTCACTTAAAATTGCAATCCCACTTTAACTTTTAATGCTGAACCTTCAGAGTACATTTGCTGGCAGCTGATGAGTTTAGAACATCTACATATATTTTTGTATTCAAGAGTCTTAAAAGTTGTAGCTAAGTGCACATTTTCATTACGTACACTGAAAGCAGCTTCAGATCTCTTTGTTGGATAAGTCTTTTGGTTGTTGACACTGGGGCTGAAATGTTTATGCAGCACTGCATTCAGTTCATCTCCACTGAACCACTTTGTCATTCTCCTATTCATAGCTCAATTTCAACAGACTTAATTTTGTTTTCATGAAAACCTTTGGTATTAAGAGATTCTGTACATGAATAAAAAAATCCACATAACTTCGCCAATTTGCCTCAAGCTATTCAGATAAAACAAATGGACAGTGAGGCTGCCAAAACGTGGATAAAGTAAATAGTTTACTCTAATATATATTTTTAAAAACTGATTGAGTGTGGCAACATATTTCAAAGCGGCCTACACCAAAGATTTTCTGAAAAGTTTTACTGAAAATTTTTAAAAAGGCAAAACTCTTGGTACAAATATAGATTCTAGGAAATGAAAGTGCATTGCTCCTGGTATGAAGGTGTGAAAATTGTCTTATTTGGTTTTTCTCTGTCTCTCAGATAAGGGAGAGGAACTTGGAATCCCAACCATGTCCATTCAAGTTCATAATCCTTATATTCATAATTTATCAATAAAATTGATCAAAATTGCTTTGATGTGCTTGTCTTGCCATGCTAAAAACCTGTCAGACGCAAGATCAGATGCAAGTTTCATTTCAATTATCAGCTGTCCGCACAAATGTTATTTCTTTTCTAATCCATTTTGCACTCTCCCTTTAATGTTAACTGAAGTAGCCGGCTAGCCAGCTACGCTACAGATTCACAAATGCAGAAGCTGTTATATGAAAATTCAGCCTTTACTCACTCATCGGTACTGTTACTGCCTGGAACAGTGTGTTGAGAAAAGCAGACAGACTAGATAAGTGCTGAAATTGGCATAAAACATAATGTAGATGAGAGGAGGCCACAGCTGTGTGGGGTATTGCACATTAAAGATTGCTCATGGTGTGCTGTGTCAGGATACAGTTCAAACAGATCTGTTATGTAACTGAATTTTCCACTAAGTTTTGAATGTGGCCTGGTAGCGTTGAGCATCATTTGAAATCCATAATTTTGCAAGCCACCAACAAACAGTAACTGTTGCAGCTGACGGGTCAGAAAGCAGTTAGCAGTTTTTAAAGATTTTGGACAACCCTGAGACAGAGGTGGGCGCATGAACCATTAGCGCCTCCACACACCGCGACGCCGCGGGAAAGCGCGGTTTCGGCGACGGGCTGTTTCAGAGAAACGCTTCCTGGGGGGGGGGGGGGGGTCTCGGAGATAATGCGACCGCATATCTCTCTGTTCCCGTCGATAAGCGCTTCTCCCCCGCCCCCTCCCTCACTTCAGCCGGCCGGCCCTTTCACCTCCCGAGACACAAATTGACGGAAAGTGGCTGAAGAGGCGAAGCTCGCCCCTTCGGGAGGGATCGAGCGGTTTCGGGGGGTTCTCAGACCTAGGGGAGGGTAATTTACAGAGTTGTCATGAGACGTCCGCAGCTGCAGGGGTTCGAGGCCGCATCCCTTAATTGGATCACTCTCACTCGCAGAGCCCTGTGGCCCGTGAGCAGACAGGAAACAGGTTTTTTTTTTTTTTTTTTTTTTCCAAGTGGGGAACAATATTCCCGTTTCCATGGAAGCCTGAAGCGGAGGCTCAGAAGGAACAGTCCCCCCCCCCACCCCCCCACCCCACCCCACCCCACCCCCCTCCTCCCCCCCATATGTTTTCTGTAATCACAGAATGTCAAGAGGGACAGGGCCTTTGAAAAGGGAAGTGGGGATTTTGAAAATGAAATCAAAGTTTTTGCCCAGCAACCTGCTATGCAGCACCGTCATGCGCACAGCCAAAACTTTAGAGGACGGCAAAAACACCAACAGCTCGTTATACGCACAGACAGGACAGTGTTTCAGCGCCGGTTCCAAATGTCATATCTCCGTTCCAGACAGGGCGCTTTATGGATTAATCTGTTTTTACATTTTTTTGTCGGTTGATTTGCTTATTTTTGTTTTTCGACATAATTTTGGCTAGCTGAAATGGGTCTGGTATTTAATCTAGCTCTTTGAGAAACAAATGTGAAAACTGTATGTCAGCATTAAAAGAATATGGAATGCCTTTCAGAATTCTTTGCGATCACCTTATTTTGGGGGGGGTGGGGAGGGGGGGGGTTGGTGACTGGGGGCTGAAGGCTGAAGGGGGCACGACAGGAGACAGCCAATATAAACAACGAATGGCAGAAAGGTATGTCCTTCAGAATGACACATTGAACAGAGAGCAGAAGCCCCTTCTTTATTATTTATTATAACACAAATGTCACAGCGCACAACAAAGTGAGGAACACAGACAGGGCTCTGCGGGAGAAAGAATGCCGAGCATCTCGAGAGACGACGCTTTGAGTTAGAACGGTGCGAAACGGCGGAGATTGTCCGGTGTCACCGTGTCTGCTGCAGACAGCAACACACACACACACACACACACACACACACACACACACACACACACACACACACACACACGCGCACACACACACACACACTTAGATACTCACTCACTCACTCACACACTCTCACACACACACACACACACACACACACTTAGATACTCACTCACTCACTCACACACTCTCACACACACACACACAGACACACACACACACACGCTCACACACACACACACACACACACACACACACACATGGTTGGGTCCAAATTAACCGATCTGAGCTCTGTGGCCTCCTCCTCTATTAAAGGCCTTCATAAATGGAAAATTATTTTCTTTTTTCGCGAGGTCTTCCAGTGGACGTGCAGGCGACCGGTCACGTGGACACGACACAATGGCTCAGTCTGCAACGACGGAGAGCAAAGAAGAACTACAGCCTATTGTAGTTCTTCCCATTCGCTAGAATCAAATTATAACCATAAGAATCCGAACTCTGCATCAGCCTACACCTCAGCATTTTTCAACGGGGTTCTAGAGACACAATCATAAGAGAAGACTGGTTTCTTTCTTTCTTTTATCAGCTCAAGCTCCAGCGTCTGCCTCAGTTACTGTGGTACCTTGAAAAATGCCTTTTTTTCCAATTTGCAAGGAAATCTAGGCAAATTGATCCAGTTAGATAACATCCCTATGTCTGCAGACAAAAAACACGCACCACACATCTTAGCACACTGGTATGATTCCTCATAGAAGTCCCAGACTTTAGCTCAAATAATTCCAGGTTTGCGGTCGCTATTGTAACTGGAATTCTTGCAAAGAAGCCGTTGTCGTACCGTTGCAACACACTGCACCCCAGACTCAGTTAGCTTTTGTCACCCATTGTGAACTTATCAGCATTATCATCCCCATGGACATGCTAGGGAATGTTTGGGAATGGCGTTGCTGGGAAGGAAAAAGTCACTGGTGTAAACAAACTTTGATTTAATCCCAGCCTCTGTCTTTAGGATTTAATATTTGTGGCATCCTACCAAACCGCACTGGCGACACGTTTATGCATGAACAGTATGCAGGTTGAGTTCCAGGCCCCAGTCATGCCTCTCAGTGCTCTCATGCGTAGATGGTGGCAGATGAAAAAGAAAAAGAAAAAAAAGAAAATGTACGAGTCGCTCATTTCAGCCAAGGGACTGTATGCGCGCGGTGAATATCCATTAATATTCAGCGTCCAGCTGAGACCCCGACGCACACAAAGAGGAAAGCCGACAGAAGACAGGACGCGATGTGTAACACCGAGCTCAGCCTGTGGAAAAGAGTTAATGGATAAAATGCGAAATAACCGCTTTAAATTTATAATGAAACGCAAGTAATGGATTCAATGCCAAATGAAATTATTTTCTACATGCTAGACTGGCAATATTAATATTTCAAAAACATGCAAGCTAACGAGACTTGATTAATTTGATCAGTGAGTGGGATTTGAATTGATTAGAATAATTAGCAAAATGTCCTCCGATTACGGAAAATGAATGGCAAACGCTCTTATCTGATTAAAAAAAATCCTTTTTGGATAAACAGGATAAGAAATAAAATGTACATCAGAGCAGAATATTGCTTTTACTGTCTTTAATTCCATTCGGTTTTGGGGAGGTGAGCAACGTGCTGGAATTTCTCATGCGTCTCCTTCCAAAAATGTCCCCCTCTTCTACACTCTTCCACATGGACCACTTCCAGCCCTGCCAGTTTTTTAAAAAACGGTAAATCTGCCCAAAGCCATTTTTTACCCACACAGTAACGTCCGGAATCCAGCCAATCTGGCAACACTGACCAGTTCTTAGCTTCTGAGCCGATTCAAAGCTGAAGACAGTGACCCTTTCCGAGCTAGGTTTTCTGCCAGGCCGAACTTCTGTCAGAGACCGGACATTCCCACTTGCCACAAAATGAACTTCAGGTGAGCTCAGTTGAGCGGCTGCCTTACTTTGCAATGCTCAGACAGACCTCCACCTCTAAACAAACTTTAAACAGTGCTCAGCAAGCCAGACTACTGGCTCATTCTATCATTCTACAGTGCTCTGCTACTTACTGCTGCTAATCTATGGATTCAGCGCAACGTGACGTCATAATCACATCTTCGGTTGGAATTCAAATGGAATTGAGAGTGGGAATGGAGAAAATAACATAGGCCAAATAAATACCAGAGCCAACATGCCAAATTACCAGGAATCTAAAATCTACAACCAAAATGCATGGCCCTGAATGAACTCATTCTGTCTGGATGGATATACAGTATGAGAGTTGCAGTTTCTGACTTACTGGCCCCAGATCCCTTACACTGCAATTTTGTAAATGGCACTGAATTTTACAGTATATTGGGCTGTATGGTAGAGTAAAATTATTTCACAGTTCATTACCGCGAATGGCAATGCATTATGGGAAACCACTTCGTATACACGGCATGGGATGCAAGAAGCTGACCAGTGATGAACAAAAACAAGAAGTTTTCGAAAAGCTGATAGGGCAGAAGAAGAGATCCCCAAAAGGTCCAAATCCTTTCTAAGCAGACCTTTTAAAACCATATTTCCGTTGTATATTAATTCTACACTTCCTATTTTTTTTTCGCTGACCTTTGCTTGTTTCACAAATTTTACACAAGTTCTTAACAACTTAGTTCTACTGTTCTCCGCCTTCCATTAAAATGGAATAAAATTCCTTTCATTATGCATTTTATTGTGCTTTTTGTTCGGTGCATTTTATTACGCAGCACTTTGAGCCGGCAGCCTGAAAATCACTCTAAAAAATACAGTTTATAATTATTATTCGCCGTGAACGTTGCATAATTATACGATTTTTCAGCCAGCGGCTGGCGGTGCCCTTTAAAAGCTGTCAGCTGGAGTGTCTAATTGGGATGCAGGGAGCGTCATCCGCTGCTCCACAGGCGGAGAGCACCATCCATCCGTGCGGCAGAGATATTGACATTGCTTTCAGTACCGTGACCTGCGGAGCAAGCGGCAGCCTATCGCGCCTGTAATGGGCCGACGTGAATGCAAACGCGTTAAATGGACACCGGGCCGAACCGTTTGCAAAAGCACTCCGCGCACACTTCAGCCAGAGTGTGATTTAGAATTGTTTTTTTTTTTTTTTGGATTTTTCAACAAGTGCAGTAATCCGCATGGGGCGTAATGTACAAGTCATCTTATCAATATTTGAACTTCCTACCCTGTGTGAGCAAAACATTTTCATAAATTGCTAAAGAAGATATTTGTTAAAAAAAAGAAAAAAAAGAAAAAAAAAAGAAAAAAAGCAGCAGGTGGGGGGGGGGGGGGGGGGTGCTACGTCTCTCAAAATATGTGCAGCAGCAACCCCGTCACAATGGCAGGTTTCTGCGATGTGACATCTCAAGAATTCCCGCACGGTCAACAGCAGCCTCCACCAACAGCCTTTCCTAAGTCATTCTGGCTCCGAGCCGGTCACCTAGCGACAAGCCGGATTCCTGTGAGGAGCCGGAGTTTTCCGCGGAACGCCGAAGCCCCCTGGACCGTTTGAGGAGGAGAGACGAAAAGGCGGGTCACACCTGAGATTCAAGGGCCCGCCGACTGACAAGGGTATAAGAGAGGAGGGCATAAAGGGAGGGGGGGGGGTGAAGAAGAAGAAGAGAGAAATCAATAATCTAATCTCACTCATAGATACAGGCCGAGCTCACGGGTAACTCAGCATAGGACTACAATACAACATCAGGGAAACCAATTATGAGGCCTGGGGAATCGACAAGCGTTGGGTTGGGGGGGGATGGAGAAGTGGGTGGTGGGGTGGTGTGGTGTGGTGTGGTGTGGGGGGGGGGTGAGGGGTGTGGGGGGGGGATGGTGGTGGGGGGGGGGGGGGGGGGGTGATGACTACTAACGGGAGGGAAAGGGGAAGAGTGAGAGCAGGCTGACACAGAGCTCCACCCCCCGCCCTTCCTAATAAGCTCTTACTCTGTGTTATGTAAGCTTATTACCAGCACCCACCCCGAGCCCCCGTCCTTTTAAAACGGCTGGCTGTTATTTTCTGCTCTCTTCCAGACCTGGGATAGCTTCTTGGCAATACCCCCACCCCCAACCCCCATTTTTGTTCGCTAAGTGCCCAAAAATTCACTCCAATCTAATAGAAGATTTGTTCTCGCCTTATTTTTTTTTTCCCAATGTCCTATTTGTTAGTAATCCCCCTGTCTGGGTGATTGGAGACCATTTTTGTCTGAACCTTACCCCCAGTGATATTACCTCCAGGTAAAAAAAAAAAAAAAGGAAGAATAAGAAAGAAAGGAACAAAGGAAGAAAAATGTGGCAGATTCCCATTGTGTTACTTTGTCCTCTTCCCCCCACAGGCTTTTCCCATTGAAAGGCCTCCATGTACAGGCGTGATGGTATCAATACCGTTAGCGAACATCTATTATGCACCGCAGTGCGCAACATGAAGCGCACTTTTGTGCTTTTCGTGGTTTTTATTGGAACTGTTAATTGAATCTGTCACGTAATGCTTTTGATGTGTGTGTGTGTGTGTGTGTGTGTGTGTGTGTCCTGCCTTGGTACATTGAACCTAACAAATGCTACTTATATTTTTATGTTTTAACTGTATCCATAGCATCCATTTATCTGCTTATACTCTGAAAAATGATGAAGTTCTTTAAGTTGCTCCGGATAAGAGTATCTGCTAAATGCTTGTGATCTAATCGTATAATACAAGTACTCGTCAGCTCAATACATCAATGCACCTCTTCTCTCACTGCTAACGTGACTGTGCTGTGGGACGCGTGGATGATTATCAACAGGCATTAAAGCATTAGCTTTTTAGCCATTCAAAGCGCACCAAAGAAAAGGCAATACGTCCCATCCAGGAGATTTAATAAGATATTATTATTATCATCAGCGTTTGCTCATTTCAACTAACGCGCAAATGCCAGCATGATTTAAAAATATTGTACAGATGCCAGCATGATTTAAAAATACAAACGCGAGGGTAAGTCTGCATTTGGCTGGGAACGGCACGCACGCTGTGTTATTATTATTATTATTTTTTTAAAAACAGCCTTGGTTTGGAGGAGCCCGGTGCAAGCGGAGCGGGGGACACGAGGGGGTCTCTGGCCCGCCGCCAAACGCCGCGTAAATTTAACACCGTAAGCCCTCCTTCGGACCGCGGGACTGTCTTTTCGGAATCCGAGCCGTTTCCGGGCCAACGCCCTCGGGGCGCGCAGCCCGGCGTGCAAACGAAGGGGGGACCGGCGAAAGTGTGCGCCGCTGATAAGCGCCCGGGCCAAACTCCGCGGCGCTCCCGCCGTTTGGGACGGGTTCCAGGCCCCCCCCCCCCCTCGCATTCTGTGCCACCTTCGGAAAATGAACGTGTCAACAGTTCACCCATACACACACACACACACACGTTTGTACAGAATGTTTCCTTGTAGCTATAAGCTGATTTCATATTTGATAATAAAAACACGCTTGTATGCGCGTGATTAATAATAAATGAACGGTACGACGGCCAGGTCTGATACTGCAAAACATGGCATCTCATAGAAGCGACGATGTAATAAATAAGCGATTCGATGTATCAAACAGAACTCTCGGGGTAGAATATTTTAAGGAGGAGAGTCTCTGAGCCGTAGTCAGGCCCAAAGCCTGATGAATAATTTCCCTTGTCACCAGGGTTGTTGACTCGAGTCAGTTGGACTGGAGTGTGACTGGAGTCGCAATTTTTTTTTTTTTGAGAACTCTTGACGTGACTGAAATGAAACAAACTTCCCAACTTGACTTCAGCCTCCGAACATCTAGACTTGGAGACCCGGCCTGACCTGGAACACTTGCGACTCGACTCCTCACTTCGAACGACGTTTCATTTCTCAATCATTGAAAAGGCTTCTTTTTTTCCTCGCCCCTCTCACTTTAATTTGCACTGTTCCGTTCCCTGTAGCAGTTCTTCTCCCGCCTATAAATTATAGACCCTATAAAGCAACCTAGATAATATCCAAAAAAGTTCATTGCCTGCCTCACTCTGGAAAAAATCAGGTCAGGCTTTGTGTTTCTCTCGTGTTCAAAGGTCTTTTGTGTTTTGCAGCTATATTCATTTTTTTATAGGGTCGATTTAACCATTTATTTCTTTTTTACTATTTTTTTTCTTTCATCAAAATTTCAACTGCCAAGTAACATTATTTCGCCTGTCTGATAGCAAGCAGCAAAGTCCTCCCTCAATTCAGGAGAGCACAGACAGGTACACGGAATCTTCCGGAACATGTGCCGCCCGACGCCTTATCCACCACCAAAAACTCTGCGTCTCCTTTACGACGCCACAAATATACTGCCCCCCCCCCCCCCCCCCGGTGACCCCCCACTGTCAACGCGATGTTTTTCAAATCAGCCCTACAGAGCTCAGCTAGCAGACAGCTGAGCCAAAGAGGTGGAGATGAAGACATGATGTTAAGACAATACAGACCCTCCCCCCCCCCCTTCGCAAAATGCTGGCAGGACGTCATCTGGCACCAGTGCCATCTATGGCGGCATAATCGACACTTGCTTCCTGAGATTAATTACAGAATTATGTATTAATACACAAAATATCAGGTCTTATCTACTTTGCCGCCAAAATGACAGATGACCTTCTGCAGAATTATCACTGAATAACTTTACAAGGTCTATGTTTGACCCCCCCCCAGTTTATTTTGGGGCCAGAAACCCATTCTGTCAGTGTGATCAATCTTCAGAAATCCTCTGCAAAGGTGGGATTCCTTTTTGGACTGATAACAGCTGTTTGCGGTCAGCGGCAGGCATGAATCTTGATGGAGACTTGGCGCCTGATTGGCTGATTGGCCAGCTGTCTGACCTGGAATAAGGAGCATTATTAACCTGCTGCGCAGAGTAATTCAAAAAGTTACTGGCAGTCCTTAATGAAACATTCTGAAACTCCTTAAAAATGACCTAACGAAATGTGGAGAGACCTTATACCGTATAATATTGGATTATATTGGTAGATAATGGGAAACTTGTTATCCTGGGAAGGGCTGTGTAATATTCTCATAAATTGAAGATCTGTTAATTACTTTTTGTAAGAAAGAGCTAAAAATACAAGTAAACGATAACATCGGCAACATACCCAGATAATTTTACAATGTGAAATAATGACTCCTGTGTTCAGTAAAACACAAGCCACCCACTCAGGCATATACGAGGTAATTAGCCAGACACAAAAACACCCCCTACAGCCCTCCCCCACCACCCCCACCTCCCCCAACCCACAAAAGAAGCAGCGCTTTCTTTTTGGTTCAACCTTTCAACAGAAATGTTTCAGTTACAAGTTTCGTAAAGTTACTTTTAGCGCTGCCTGTTCAGGGCTTCAACAATCAAGATCATAGAATTAAAACAAATTTGCAAAAATGGAGATTTGGAAACGGGAATACGAATTTCACAACACGATCTATGCATTTCGAACCACCGAGAACCGCATTGCCGTCAAAAGCCACCGGCGTCGTAACCACCGAAAGGGAGGAGGATCGTATCTATCGGCGCTTCGGAACGCTGCGCAGGAAGCTGGAGCGCGTTAGCCGCGCCGCGGCTCGCGTGTGGGCGTTCCAGCGGGACGCGATTAGCATGCTAATCCAGCGGAACAGGCAGGCGAAGCAGCTGCGCAGTCCGCGCTCGCTAACCGCTTGACCGTGGCGAGAAGAACAGGCACGAGAAACACACACACACACACGCGCACGCACGCACGCACGCACGCACGCACCAGAGATCACGCCTTCAGCTCATCAGGAAAGAACAAGAAGAAGAAGAAGAAGAGAGGAGGGGGAAAAAAGGATAAAATATATATTGGGAAAAAGCGTTTTGCCTGGGCGGAGGGGCAGTTTACGAGTTTGCTTAACGAGGGCTCAGATCTGAGGGAGAGCGCAGCAGGGCAGAGGGCATCCGCGGCTTCCGCCTCTCATCAGCAAACGCCCACGCGGCCCCGCCTAACTCCCCCCTCCTCGCCAAGCGGCTTCAGATCACCACACCCACATCGGCTCAAACTCCTCCGGTCAGCACATCTGTCCTCCAGCCTTACTCCACCCCCCCCCGCCCCCCACCCCCCCGCCCCCCAAGAGTCCCGGACCCCGGCTTCTCTCCGTGCCGTTTCCTGGTCACCTTGACTGTCCCGGAGGTCTCCCCGGGAACACCCGCTCGTCTCCCAGGCAACGCGTTCCAGGCCCGCGGGGGTTCCGTATCCCCCGGTTACAGCTCGAGCCCGTCCCAGCTCCGCTGACTGCTGAGGAGGACTGCGGGTCACGTCTGACGTTAAAGGTTCTCAATTATTCACCAGCAGGAACACCTCGCTGCTGATGGAACCATTTTAAACACCGGAGCCTCAACAGGTGAACACACTGCAGAGGGCACGTGTGATCATACACTCCACCCAAAAAAAGAAATCAATTTATGCGGCGAATATTTTAATAAACAGATCTCACACACATCCGCATCTGACACGTGGACCCTAATCCTGGAGGATCAATTTACACACGTTTTAAAATGAGGGGGAAGAAAAGTCAATGACTGAACCAGGTCAGAAAATGACTCATTCAAAATAGCCGTCCCATATGAAGGGAAATTTGTCTATTAGCTTAACGTAATTTTGCCCCATAGGGACCATCTGCAAGCACTTGGCCTCCCAAGTGTGGAAATCAGCCGCTCTCCTTGTGACTGCACCCCCCCCCCCCCCCCAACCCCCCACCCCCCCCCCCCCCCCAACCCCCCACCCACCCCCCCACCCCCCCACCCCATTGTCGGACGCTGGGAAGCGGAAGTGTTCGACTCCTCCCGGAACGGCGCCAGTCGCACCCGGACCGGTCAGGTGTGAACCGCCAGGCGCCTCCTCGTCGCCGCGGCCCTTCCGCGAAGATTGGCCGGGTCGTCTCCCAGGGATAACGCCAATTTCCACACGGTGGACTGATGGAGCGTTGCCAAGGCAGCAGTAATTCCAGCCCTCCGCACCGGTCGGTACATTAACATTAAAGCCGACGAGCCCACCCGTTCAGACTCCTCGCTCCTCACTTTTAATGATCTCGCTGTCCACGGAACATACTTGATCGTCGGTTTTTAATTTTCATTTTTTTTTTTTTAAATGAACATTCCCCCATTAACGCGCTAGTTGTGCTCCGAACCCCAGGATTTAAAGCACAGCATTCATCATCCAGGCACCGCTGGCCCTGAGATGCGGTGTGCGTCGTGCCAGCGGGGCCTAGCATCCCAGCGTGATTCATCTTTAAGTGATTTTCACTGATTTTTATTAAATTAGGCGCGGTTAGCAGTTAGCCCAGACGCGTCGCTGTCGCTCCTCGCCACTTCCTTAGACGCCGCTAACGTCCTCCTAACTTTCACCGAGCCATTCTGAAAACGGGCCGTCTTCCAAAGATTACACATCGCGTTAGATTTACACATCCAGCGGACGCCCTTACCCAGAGTGACTTGCATGGATTTTGCGTTGTCTTTTATTTTTTAAACACGCGATCCGTTCGTGCGGCCGGGGCTGCTTACTGAATCGAGTCAGGCCGAGCAAATGGCTCGATAGCACAATCGGAATGCCCCGCCCGAGAATCGAACCCGCAGCCTCCGTGAAGCAAGCCCGGCTCTGTGACCGCTCTGCCACACCGCCGCCCCCCCCAGCGTGGTAAGCATGTCCTTAGCCGGGGCATTTTAACCTTGCGTAGACAGGCCCTTCTTTTTTTTTTTTTTTACACCCCTCTTTGGAATGCCCGGCCAAACCCTCAGTCCCCCTCTCATTGCCGCAGGGCCCCTGGAGAGCACAGCCTGGTGCGTGCGAGTCCTCTGGGCGTCCTCCGAAACGCAGCCGACCTCCCCTGTCCCGCTCTGCAGAAACACGCAGCCGAGCTGGCACAGCCACAGCACCACTGACTGCGCAGCTGAAGCAGCGGGTGCAGTCACTTCACCACGGACCGCGCAGCTGAAGCAGCGGGTGCAGCCACTTCACCACTGACTGCGCAGCCGAAGGTGCAGGAGCAGCCACTTCAGCACTGACTGCGCAGCTGAAGCCGCAGGTGCAGCCACTCTACCTCTGACTGCACAGCTAAAGCCACAGGTGCAGGCCAGTTGCAGAGGCTGGGGGGGTTACGCTGCATTTCCACTGCATTAATTTCGCAGACGTGCTCATCTGGAGTGACTTGCGTTGCGAGAGAGCGTACGTGCATCCGCTTGAGTTACTGTATGCGAGTCACAGTGACACAGGCTGGGCTAACTGCACATCACAGACCAGAGAGTGCATACGCAGCGCACCTGAAGCCAAAAACGCAAGTTAACAAGGGTAATCCAAACCGTGACCGCGTACAGCCGACACCGCTAACAAGTCACGAAACGTCCGCTCGCCAGCCGAGAGCTCCCGGACCTCGACGGGGCAAACGCGATCGCGAAACCGCCGTTTTGCATGCGCCGATCCCGGGCCAGGGCCAGGGCCAGGACCAGGACCAGGACCAGGACCAGGACCAGGACCAGGACCAGGACCAGGACCAGGACCAGGACCAGGACGAGTGCATCATGGGACAGGCACCGCGAGCGCGCGGCGCTGCTCGCTGAGAACGGAGCGCCTTCTGCCGCCGGCCCCCGTGCAGAACAGCTCGCCGCGGGGTAGCGGAGGCCTGCCGCCGTTCGTGGGGCGGGGTGGGGCGCACGGCGGGGCGCGCGGCGGGCCCGAGGCGGGACCGGAACGCGAGCCGAAAAGGTTGCCGAAAGGACAGGCAGCTGCGGCTCCCCACCCCCCCCACCCCCTCCCCTCGCGCGCTGAAATATTAATTAACCGGGAGAGCTGGAACGCTGCCAGAAACAGACTCCGCCAATTATTCTAAACTGTCCATCTCCCCCCCCCCCCCCCCCCCCGCGCGCCCCCCCGCCGGAGCCCGGCCGAGCCACCGCTCCAGGGAGGGCTCGCGCACCCACGCCGGTCTGAAATATTAACGCGTTAGCGCGCCATTATAACCCAGCTTCCGCGCTACGCCCGCAGTTATTAGCCGGAGCCCGTCGCCCGCTCCGGAAGGTTCCGATGCTCCTCGTTAGCTTTCAGCGTTACCGGGACTGCGGTCTCTCTGGGTAACCCCCCCCGCCCCCGCCCCCGCCCCCCTATCGGCTGTGTGTCCAGGTTCAGATCACAGAAAGGCTATCCCTGTATTATGCATGCGTGCTCTGTAACCGAATACAATCCTTTGCCTGCTGGGAGGGACTGACCTCACCACTGTACATGGGTAATGATGAGCGGGGGGGGGGGGGGGGGATATTTGTTCCGCAAACCCGTCGCGGACATTTTGATCCACGCTTTAAAGAAAAAACCACGACTGAATGCTGAGCACCATATCAGATTACTGCCCATTCGTGCGGCTCTGAAGGCATATTTTAATTAAACAGACTGATACTAGGCTATATATTATCTATTTATTAAATACCATCTGTTTATGTATCAGTCCCTGTCGAAGTAAACATTACATAAATACACCACGAAAGACTTTTGACATTAAACATACTGTAAATAAGTCCACAGCGTATTTAAAACAATTCCACCCTTCAATAACAGCAAAAAAAAAAGTGAGACAACATTTTAAAAAATCTATTTTTTTTTTCTTTTTCCTTTTTGAAGCCGTCGGCACGGTTCTCGCTCCTCCGCGCCTCAAGTTCCCAGCTTTCAATTTCCCCCCATTGATCTCAGAGAGAGCGCCGCTTACTGATTGCTAAGCAATGGGTTGTGCGCATGCAAGTCCCTGTGCATCAAATTCCCTCAAGGTAAGCTCACATGAAATGGGGCTGGGGTTGGCAGTGCTGGGGGGGGGTGGGGAGGTGGGAGGGGGGTCCGGGCATGTTCCTGAAAGCAGGTCCCTCTCTCCTGTCGTCATGAAATTTTAAACAGCCTGCATGGCAATCGCTCCATCTCAAGGTTCTATCACAGCTCGCAACCCTCTGCAGCATCTGGAGACTTCAGCAAACACGGGTACCCAGAGTGCATAGATTTCCTCCATCTGTCTCTCTCTCCCTCTCTGAATCAGTTTCTCTCTCTCTCACTCTCTCTCCCTATCCGTATCAGTTTTTTTCTCTCTCTATCTCTCTCTCTCTCTCTCTGTGTATCAGTTTGTTTCACTCTCTCTCTCCCCCTCTCCATCTGTCTCTCTCTATCTTTCTCTCTCCCTCTCTGTATCCGTTTCTACCTCTCTCAGTTTCTCTCTTTTTCACACTCTGCATCTCCATTTTTCTCTCGTCTCTCCAGTACTTTTGAGCTTCCAGTAGTTTCAGCTGATTGTAAAGTGTAAATAATAATAATAATAATAGCAGTGTCCTGGTATAACTGAATCGCCTCAAAGTTAGAATCTTGCTTTATGTAAAGTGCGGCTCGGGCTGGAGTGAAAATGGAGCAGTTTGATGTATCCAATCAAAAAGAAGTAAGAAATCACAGCCATTAGGGGTTCTACCTTCCTCGAGTTTAACATTATTAATAGCGGAGCGTTTGTAGTGGGGCGGCCATTTTGATCCGTGGTCTCAGTGGGGGCCGGTTAATTCTTCATGAGATCGTTGAAAGTTTTAAGGATCACTAGCGGTGTCAGTTTAGGGGTGCCTGACCCCCCTAGAGCAAGTTATTCTTGGAGATGCATAAATCTTGTGCGAAATCACGTCTGGCGCTGATTAACCGTGTCCCCAGGCCTTCATGCTGGGCGAGGCTGAACTCGGGCTTCTCCCCACAACTGCATAAACCTATAAAACGACCGCGCAGGTTTGTTCCTACGCCGAAATACGGAACTCAAATTACTGAACAGTTTTTATTCTGGTTTTGTTTAGTTTTTTTTCGTCCCGGGCTACATGCAGTGCATACAGTACGTTCGACAGAACACAAATGGGCGCGAGGTAAAGGTACAGTACCATGGAATTCTGCCTGCAGCAATGGCCGCCACCTGTCCTGTTCAGTAGCTCTGTAGTAGAATACTACCACAGCCAGGCTGGAACCCACAGTTCACGCAATCGAGGCCTGAGTCCCGTAGGCATGTACCTCTCCATTTTGAAGCGTGCGGACAGTGAATACTAACACGAACGCCTTCGTTTTTGCCTGCTCAGTGCGTGGTAAAGCAATTCTTCCTTCTAATGCAGATCCCAATTCTTCCTCGTGTCGAGTACCAGGCAAAGCATGTGTCTCAATTTTCTCATTAGCTGTATAATTAACCGTAACCCGTCTGAACTGAAACCCTAAGCATAAATAACCAGGACTTTTCATTTCCTTAATTACAACTCCCTGGGCAGAACAAGGGGCCTTTTTGTGTCATATAAATGAGGATAGAGGACTGCAAGCTTAAAATCCGGAAAGCAGTTTTTCTGTCAAACACAGCCAACGGTGCAGAAAATGCTAATGATTGTGTGTGGGGGTGGGGGGTGGAGGGGGGAGAAATATATGATCCTAAATTAAGAGAACGGTGTTCTTTCTATTCACAGACATCACCGATCCCACACAGCAAATTTACGGTACCCAATAGCTGGCCACTATTGGCCCTCCACCATTTTGCAAAACAACACTCACAGGGGGAAGAAGTCAATAAGAGGTCATCTATATTAAAAATGCTAAATAATTGGTGAATGGTTCTGCTTGCCGACCACTGTAAAAGGACAACAAAAGCTGTTGGACTTGAACCATTGTTGTTCCCTGGTGCGGCTGACTGAAATACTTAACCATATGACTTAATAGATATACTTGCATGTGTCTCATGTTATTGAAGGCTAATGAGAGAATGCAGAAAAAAGTGCATCCCTTGATTTTGGAAACATATTTTCTGTTTTTGGGCGATTATTTTCAAGTGCATGCCACCGTTGTATTCCACCGCCACCACAATAACTGCAAACTCAACTTGCGCTCTGACAAAATTCTTCGTCGGATAAACCATTCAAATAAAACCGAAACATTTTTTTCAATTGAGAAAATCTTAAAAAAAATATAGGTGTAACAAACAAGTAAAAATTTTAGCTTTATCCAATGAAGAATTTTTTTTCAGCGTATAATACAGAACAAGAGCAAATGGGAGCTCGAAAAAGCACGGCTGCCTGTCTGGATTCATCCGAATCGCCTGAGGTCGTCACAGGGATGACCACAGGGCTTCCAAATACAACCGGGAATCCCAGATTCAGAGAAGAGAAACGGCAGTCAGCCAGGGCGCAAATTGGCGGGTAAATAAACGTTCAATACGAATGGTGACATTGAGCCACTTCAAGATTCAGTGATTCACTTCAAGTCTACCTCAGGAATTCTGTGAAAATCAATCGAGTGAAAATCTTTCATACTGCTTTCATACTGCTTTCACAGCCAGCACACTGACTGCCGTGGCTGCTGTTCTTCAAAGACAAATACTGTTGCCCATTACCCCCTTACGCCCCGCCCGCCCTCCTTCCCGTCCCCCGTCCCCCGTCCCCCTCCCACCCCCCACTTGTTACATGGGAGAACAGGTCAGCTGTGCCATCACGATCGATTCTTCTCTCATAGCAACGTGAAAAACAAAAAGGTGAAAAAACAATGCAATTACACGTTTCCACTAGGTACTGATTCACTACATTCAAATAATGAAAACAGTTACAACCAAAAGAGCTTTGTAAATCGTTTCGAAAAACAAAGCCTGTTTTGTGTAATTGTAATTTTTCCCCATAGATAAACTAAAGAAAATGCCAGGTAGATTCCAGAATTCCACTTTTATAACCACCTTTTGGCACGGTATCTCATAATAAGGCAATTTAACAATAGTTTATATCGCATGCATATGTTCTATAACATGACAAGTCTGCTTGAAAGGCTGCCGTTCACCGTTAAAACTTTAAAATATGCATATTTGCTAATTTGATTTCATTTTCCGTCTAAATAATTGATTTAGTTGTGCATATACATGCATATTTAATATGATTGCTTTTGTCACTGCAGAGACAACATGTTTTATGATGCCCAACAGTTCCCATGAGCACGGAACAGTAATTCAGCCCGGGAAAGGAGCTGAGCGCCACACTGACTGGAATATTGCTATTTAGGCTGGAGCAGGAATATTCCTTAAAATGAAGCCATCCCCCCTCCACTCCACTCCAGCCCACCCACCCACCCACAACACTGGCACTGTGATTTGTCTGAAAATGAAGTCTGGTGGAAATGACTCTAAGTGGTCTGCTGGAGACCTCCCGGTGCGTTCGCCTAAGAGTGGCTCCGTGCCGCGTGACTCATACGCGTCCTGCGGCGAGCTTCGGCCGGAAGGAACGCGGAACCGCGCCGGGCGGCTACATTAGCTTTGCTTTTGTCATTTTACGGTCCGTGCGGGTGCTGGGTTAATTTTCCTTGTACAGGAAACAAAGGCAGGTTCTCTCACAGATATTTTTATGCTTTAGTGTTTATCTTCTTAGAGCCCAATATGAGTGCAGTTCGTATGCATTCAGAGTTGGCCTTTAGGTTCTTAGTTAGCGCAGCTAATTTTCATTAGCATTTTTGTGTGATGTATTTATATACACTGGTCAGACAATTCTGTTAAGTCAGGTCTGACACTATTATAGGTGTGTTCACTGCTGTTACTCCCACATTGTAATGTGCTCTGGATAAGAGCACCTATTAAAGAAATATCTAATACAATCTATACAATCTAATGCACAAACAACGCAGTCGTCCTATTGCATGGATTCAATCGAATGACATCTCGGCGCTTCACTTGGGAATGTTACCAGATATCGGTCATGTTCTGTCCTTCCCTCTCCCACAGTCAGCCCTTATTCAATCACAACTCAGCCCTCTGCATACATCCCTGTGTACTTTACAGCCGCAGGGAGCCTGAGGAGACAGTCTCCGCCTCCGTCCACACAGAGCCAGGACGGATTGACCTTTGACTCCATTCTCAAGAGGTTCTCTGTCCACGTGTCCGTGAATATACATGGAATATCATTTTTGGCCAAGAAAAGTCAACCAAAAGCCCCAATAGAGTATAAAACTATATACACCTAAAAAAAAAATTCATATAAGAAATTTTTATTGAAATATCATTATTAACACCGCACTATGGAATGTATGTGAATCATAAATAAGATCACAGACATTAATATTCCAGAAACATCACACAGCATGCTATATTATTGGATCAGATTTTTCATTTTTTCATGAATCTAAATGTTGATATTCTGATGGCTACAACCTGTATTTCTAAGCATGTGACCCCAAGTCATTAAAAACAAAAAATATAAATTATTAAAAATATTAATTCCTGATTATTTTCCTCTGGTGTGTAATTAATATTCACTACGTGCAAGTCTCAGCCCGTTCAGGCCGCTAGTTTAACGATTAATTATTCAAAAGCAACACAGGAGCCGCTGTTTCCAGACGCCTCTCGCTTTTGATTTGCGAGCGTATAAAGTCCTCCTTTAATCCGTAACAGTGTGGGAAAGGAACAGAAGCCTTTTCTCCACAACTCCCGTACCTTTTTTCTGTGACCCGAGCAGGCTCGCGGGTTCGAGGGGGTTAGCGATAGCGCTAAGCTGCCCGCGAGGTGTGGGGGGCTGTCACACTGCCAGGTTCCCACACTTCTGGGCGCGCGTTAAAAAAAAAAAAAAAAAAAAGCGCTACTCCAGGAGCTAATGGAGGAGGGATACATGACCTATGACCTTCAGGGAGAAAACTCTTCTCTCGAGGCCCTTTCTTTTATCGTTCAAAGCATGACAATCGTCCTCTTTTACCGTGACGCGCAGCTCTGCCCAAACGCAGGACCGGCAGAACAGAGAGACGGGGGGGTTGGGGGAGGGGGGGGGCATCACTGACTGGGTTTTCAGCGGCACCAAGCTGTCAAGCTCAAAGTCGTGTGTTACTGACACGTACGGAACTAGGAAGGCCATGTGTCGTTTTATTTACGGGGACTTGGAAGTTTTTACCTTTTGGCTGACTGGGGGGGGGGGGGGGGGCAGGGGTGGGGGAGCTGTCAAACTGAAAGGGGTGGTGGGGGCAGGTAGCTCAAGGTCTCCTCTCAAGAGTATGTATTCTTGACTAGAAACTACAGGGTTTTACAGAGACCAGATACCTCCCTTTATGCTGCTGAACCTGCTGTCAACAATGCATAGCAAAGGCTAGCCTCGAGTTAATCTGTCTGAGGGGGAGGGGGAGAGAGAGAGAGAGAGAGAGAGAGAGAGAGAGAGAGAGAGAGAGAGAGAGAGATAGAGAGAGAGAGAGAGAGAGAGGGGGGGGGGAGAGGGAGAGAGAAAGAGAGCAGGAGAGAGAGAGAGAGTGAGGGAGCAAGAGAAAGGGAGTAGGAGAGAGAGAGAGAGAGAGTGAGGGAGCAAGAGAAAGGGAGTAGGAGAGAGAGAGAGAGAGAGAGAGAGAGTGAGGGAGCAAGAGAAAGGGAGTAGGAGAGAGAGAGATGTTGTAGGTCAGCACCATGAAGACAATCCTTGTATGTGTTCCAGCTCCTGAAGTCCAAAACCGCCGGGGCCCCAAAGAGGCCAGTTAGCAGAAGCTTTATTTTTTTTTTTAGGTCACAGGCAGAACGTTGGGAAAATGCAGGACGGCATTAGCATATTAACAGCGTTTGGCACTCGCAAGAGGCTGAGCACATTACCTGAGTCCAGACATAAATTTAATGATGAGGAAAAAATAAATCAAACATTTATTATACATCCAAACCCATGTATTAATGCATGCATTATTAATACGCATGTGCCTAAGTCACTAACATACCTCTAAGCTGTTCCTCGTTCAATGCAATGACCTACTTCAGATATTCAGATTATACTTGCGACAATTGGACCCTCTGCCGGGCCTTTTCTTATTATAATAAATTATAACTCCCCAGAAAGCCAAAAAGTTTTTTTTCCCCTCTCTCTTCCTCTCACACTCAACCTATCATCTTATTTTTATCTTGAAGGGGCGACATCTTATTTCTGAGCTCAGCGTTTTATCTCGTCGTCTTCTCTCTCACGCACGGTTGGTTAACCCTCGGTCAGCGGGCGGGGGAGCCGCTGGGATTTCAATAAAGGTCCGCGGCGCGGGAGGTCGGCGCCTGAAAATTAAATTTTGCCAACTCTGAACCGGAGTGGAGCGGCGGGGGCAGCATCAAAGCCTGCCTCCTCCTCCTCCTCCTCCTCCTCCGCGGCTTCCTCTTCCTCCGTCGCGCTTTCGATATCAAAGAGCCGTCCTCGTTCCCGAACGGTCAGGCCGGTGCCGGCGGCGCCCGGAGTTCCGTCTACCCTTCCCAGAATGCAGCAGGCCTTTCGTGCGCAAGCCCGGCGTCCTATCTGCCGCCGACTGGAAATTTGACTAATGGGTTTCGGCGTTCTGTTGACAGCGTCTGTGGAATGAGGCGCGATTCAAATCCCCTTTCATGATTAGTCAAACTGACAGCGCAGACGTCTACCAGCTGCTCTATTGTTACAGTATCCTGCAGGAGCGCGCTTATCTTTAGAGGGAAATTTATTTTAGAATTTTTTTTTTTAGAAAGGTCTAGAAAAGGCAGAGGTCCAGCCCTTCAGAGACCGATAATTAATGGTGTCGCCTTGGGGACAGTGCGTTCATATCACAGAACTATTATTAAACACTCAGACAAAGAGGCTTCCAAACTTTGAACAGCAAATAAATAAATAAAACATATAAATTACCATTAGAATGTCATTTAAATGGCCAAATACAAGTTTTATTTCCTCTTAGTGCAGGAAAACAAAGGGAGGATGAATGTTTATTTGAAGCGCAGTCTCGTTGCATTGTGGGGGTATTTCCAGCATTATTTATGAACGTGTTCTTGAAAGCCAGCCTCTTCAAAAGGGAGTAAAAAGCCAGAGAAGCAAGGGACCGGGGGGGGGGGGGGCATGGGTGTCTAACAGACGGAAATTATGGCACAGGTGCTCAGGGATTCCACTGCAGACAGATGCAAGCCCGCTATTCATCTACCTATATCTTGACAAACATTATTCTAAGACACATTAGCATGAGGGACACTTGGTACACTTGACTGCACATTAAGGCGATGCATTGCAGTTTAGCCTAAGTAAACTGCCTGTAATACTCTTGCTGCAGATTAACGTCCACAGCGTACTCAGATTGTTTTTAAAGAGCGATGTTGAACGATGACCAAGTGAATCAAGTATTAAAACAACGTTCAGGCCATATATGATAACGTGTTTAAACTGCCTTGAGGCGGAAAAATTGCATTGCATAGTGGAGAGTTCTGAACCATGAAATAGCCAGCACGGTAAAGCTACTCGGTGTTAAAACAACTAAGGCTAAGGTGGGCTTAAAATGGCTAAGGTTATTTGTGTGGCTAAGGTGTAAGGACCTCCTTGCCACACACCAGGCATCGACGAGTTACCAGTTGTTTCCAGGGAGAGATGCCCCACTCCCTCTGATCACAGCTGATCTCCTCAGCACACTGTGGCAGGAAGTGTGGAAAAATATCTGTGGTAGCAGCTGCGATCCCATTGGCTGGAACATGGCGTGGAGGGATATCCCATTCAGTGTTTGTTTATGTTCCCGTGACAACGGCGCACCACTATGGCGACAACATGCATGACTGCACCTTGCACTTTGAACAAAAAACACACACACACACACACACACACACAAAAACATCCACAAGTTTTGCTGTGAAAGCGTGCATGCTAAGTGCCACACAATGTTCAGGTCCACAGACTCCTGCTTGAACCCAAACAAGAGCACCTCTGGGATGCCCTCTGGATTGGCACCCGTGTCTCTGTGTGACATCACGGGCACAGCTACACGCACCCCGCTGTGCGCAGGACACCCTGCTGACTGGTAACCCATTTCAAAAAGATAACAGTCACCCTTTGTCCACACCCTGCCAGGCGTGAGCATTTTCTGGGAGCAAACAGAAGACAAACAACAGGCTGAGCTTCTTATATGGGGGGGAAAAAAAACAAACAGACCTCCTACGGTTCCTTTGAATTGAGTACAGCGTTTGAAAATGGCTCTTGGCATTTTATAATTAAAAGAAAAAAAAAAAAAACAGCCATTAATTGTTCATAACTGAGCTATTGATATATGGGAACACATTCACTTTATTTCACTTCTATTGTTTTTGGTCCCTGAACAAAGCCAGCCATTTCTTGCCGGTGCGTACTCATAATCACCCTGTGTGCCAAGGCCATTAACACGCTAACAATCGCGTCTATTAAAACCTTCGCCCGCATAACTCAAAGGGACTTCTAGTAAATGTGGTCACAATAATGATTTTCTTTTTTCTTTTTCTTTTTTGTTAAGTGGAGGAATTTATTTGATATTAGTCCACTTAAAAAAAAATTGAAAAAAAATTATGACTTATGACAATGAAATGAGATCCGCTGCTTTTTAGTATGTGCCGCCGCATGAGCGAACATAATTATACCGTTCGATTGCCACGGCGGGGGGTATGTAGGCCAGCGTTAGCCCGCGGCTAGTGACGCCGTACATAAATGCATTCCAAACACAGCCCAAAGGTGCTCTAATCTTCCTTTTAGCAGGCTACCAAATACTCTCCACGAAAGTATTACTCGGGAAAAAAGCAAATTGCTTTTAAAAAATAATAATAATATACAAAATCTGAGAGAGGTAACAGAAACTAGTTTCAGGTTCTTGCAGTCAAAGCCTTTTGTTTTGGTTCGTGCAAGGGCCCAGTGAGTCAGTAGTGATTTAAACTGAGAGAAAATACGCACAAGAAGCCCTCATTTATAGTGGCGTGTGAAACCTTGCACCTGGTTCCTAATTTTCTACTATGTCAGCCTGATAAACGACAGTTTATTTCTCATTTAAGCACTGGATTGTTCAGCCATATTGACCTTCACAGTTCTCTAACTGTGGAATGCAATTAGCACGAAATATTAGCATTCCTTACCCTCGACACTGAAGTACAGTTAATGTCCAAATTAAACGTACAATATCCCATCCAAAGAAGGCTTTTGTTGCCAGCTAATACACTTGCGCTGGTATTTACAGCAAGTTTGATTGGCTTACAGGCGAAGGCACAAAGAACAGAGCGTTCCAGGATCTGAATTTTAAAAAAAGATTAATTTCCTCCTCCATTGTTAAAACAGCTGTAGCCTTCAAAGACAGCCTGAGTTCTAAACCTTGAGTTATCATTAGATTATCCCAGCATTCATTTGTGCTACTATTGTGTACTTGTGCGTGTAAAGAGTGTAAACATGTAATCATACTATGTACCAGTACAACAAAAAGCTCTAAGAAGCATTCGTTTTGATGTGTGTGTACTACCTTATTTTTAGTGACAGGAGCTGATCCTGCTGGCTGGACAAACAGCTCATGCTCTTGAGAATTTGACATACTGCGCGACTTGCTTTTGAATCAAGAACAGCGCACGCATAAATATTCAGGAAATGAATATTGATCATGACTTTGATAAAAGGGCCCAACAGTCCATCTCCAGGTTATTTTTACACAGTGGAGGGGGTTAGAGCATCCATTAAATAGGCAAAACAGGGCTCATATCATGCTCTCACAGACAGACTGTGCTGCGCCTTTCTGCAAAGGTAGTGAAACCTTCAGAGTGGAGCATGGTAAGCTTGAGAGGACAAAATTCAGCTCTTATTCCAGTAAGGGTTTCTTGGTTAGTTCAGAGCACGTAATGGGCGATGTGTCATGTACGTTTACTGAGGTCACATGATCAAAGGGGAGGAAAAACATATCAATAACACATAATTTGGAAAGCCATTGTTCAATTATTAATGTTCAGCTATTCCGTGTTGTTTTCGTTTGCTTGTTTTACCATCTGTATCAATACTCTTCGGGCAACGATAGAGGAAATTGGCTCTTTTTTTCCTTTCCTTTTCTTCTCTTTTTTTTTTTTTTGACAGGACACGTGACGTAACTGTTGTTACTGTGCTGTGGGTGAGAACCCAGACAAGAAAGTAAGCCTCCAGGTTATTAACAAGGAGGGGGGGGGCAGGTCCCAGCCCTCCCCTGTCTTAAGGATGTAAGACATGCTCGCTGAACTCCGGGCTGCGCCGCCCCGCACCGGGGCTGGAGAGCGATCAATGCGGCCGCAGACAGTTAATAAACCGCGGGTATTTGAGCCAGTCGCAAGAAAATTGTTTCTGAGCGCCCTTTCCACGCCGCAGGAAGGCCGGTTTTTGCAGGAAGTTAGCCACGCGACTGGAACAGGGCGACGGCACACACAATCTCCAGTAACCGACAAACGGAAGCATTTTTAAAAAAAATTATTACTGTTGGTTTTAAATGATGTCATTCCATTCCGGTGCTGTGATGGACGCTGACGTTAACACGGCGTGGGAACCGATTCTGCGCCTCCTCCTGCGCTTTCTGCACACGCAGAGGTACGACTGAAAATATCACCGCGCACAAACTCCTACGCAGAGACCGTGGCAGCACTGTTTATTCAAGTCGTTATTACCACGTCTAGTTTACAAAATATATATATATCACAAAGGCAAGGCGTGTGCAGCTGTGGTTGCGGCGAATGATCGTGTTTAGTGGCCGAAAGTGATGTATCTATTGATGCATCTTCTCGCGGAAGTTTAATGGCACCGGCCCTTTAAGAGTTCCCCGAAGTCCAATTTCCCGCTTGGATTTAACATTTGATCAGTAACTCAATAACATTCTGCATTGCAGAGGCTGTTCAAAATCTGGCTGCGGAAAACCAGTGCGGAAAATCCAGGTGGTTGGGTTTTTTTTTTTTTTTTTTTTTTTTTTTTTTCTTCAGCCTTCCAGAAAACCGCCAGGGCTCAGCAAACTGAGGGGGGTGGGGGGGGGTGGGCAGAGACATTAAATTGTTTCGGTTGAGGCAGCTAATTGTCTGGGAGGAGCAAAGTTTGCCGAGAGAAAATAACCACCTCAGGTGACAGAGCTGGGACTCAGACCAGCGGGAACAGGTGGCGGTTAGCTGGGACCGGGGGTGGGGGGGGAGGATGACGAGGGGGGTGGACAGCGATCCGGTCACCACCACCGCCGGTGCCAGCGGGCGCCAGGCTCTCCCCCCCCCCCCCCCCCCTCTCTCTCTCTCTCTCCCGGGCGCCCATCCAGTCCTCCGGTGAAACGATGGCCGTTTCGCAGCGAGGACAGATGGGGCCGGACCGCATCGACGGCGGACATTTTGACGGCCACGCTGCCGTGGAAACTGGCCCCGCCAGAATCCGACGGACGCCGGGAAGGGCTTTCCAAGGGAAGCGGATCGTGGCAAACACAAAATGGCCAAAACAAACCGAGCACCATATGAAGATCAGACCACGCTCAGCCACAACAATTATCATTGGAGGAGAATCAGGGAAGCAGATCATGACTCATAATGCCCCTGCTGCAACGTTCCAGAGGCAAGCTGTGGACACTGTTTACACATTCCGCACAAAAGAGCTTCTAACTGGCTGGAATCAGCTGAAAAAGAAATCCCTCAAAATGAGAAAACCGTCTCCACGGTGAGAGCAAGCCAACAAATATTTACACATCTGCAAAATATGAGCAATCAGTAGTCCCCAAGGCAAGCACCCCCCCCCCCCCCCCCACGCCCAACGGTTACAAAGTCATTCCTTTGTACGAGGTGCTGGTGGACATCCACACGTTGTCTATCATGCTGTTTTTTTCCCCCTCAGCCTGGAAATGTCAAACGCCCTTTCCCCCGCCTACGCAAAGAGGCTTAGCACCAGCGTGCCCTTGATAACAGTGTCCACTCTCTCTCTCCTCAGAAAGGTCTTTCTGAAAAACGGCACCGCTGACACCTCGGCCACAGCCGCCGTGCCTGTCCTGGAGACGCCGGTAGATGTTCGCGTCGGCCTCTCGCGTTGACATTTTTATGACATCATTCCCACCTCCACCCGACCCGATACATTTTGTTGCGTCCTGGCCAGATTACAAGCGTACAAACGCCCGATAATTATTTGAATCTAGTTGTCGTGGAGCAGTCTTATGGAATGCTCAGTCCGCTTTTCCCGAAGGTTCTAAATTTCCATGAATACCAACAATTGTTCAGCCGCCCACGCAAAATGACGATGACATTGAACATGTCTGTTTTGAGTTGCTTTTATTTCTGTGTTTTACTTTTTAATTTTCATACATTATTTTCAGGTCATTGCCGAGTGCAGTGGGAATATCCAGATAGGGATGACTTTTTTTACTACGTAATATCGAAGCTAATCTGATGTATCATGTTTTTTTGTTTGTTTGTTTTTTTAACCAGACTTGGCTATAACTGGAAGTTGATGCTTCATCTTTTGAAACAGCTTGTTCTGAGAGAACGACAGATATTGTCAGAGTGAAATAGGGCCTGGCTTAACATTTTTTAGCTTATAGCTTAAAGAGTACAAATAAAAATGAAATGGCTTAAATTTTTCAGGACACCCACCTGCACTTTAGATGCTTCTGAAGGCTCTTGTGTTGGGGATCAGGGTAAAAAATGACTTGTTGCAGGGGGTTATAAATCAGGAGCGCGCTCATCGAGAGAGGGGGGAACATTACTTACTGGCATCCCGAGCGCGAAGACATGGCGGAGGGAAATGGAAATTCGTCCGTGGCGAAAACCGGCTCCCTGCTTTTCCGTCCGCCTGTCAAGTGAAGCCTAGGATGAGAAACAACATGGCGGATTAGAATCGAGTGCGTTATAGTTACCCTGCGGATAATTTTAGCGGTGTTTCGCAGTGTTATTTATTATCACTGCCAGCTCACCACCGACAAACGCATAACAAGGCTGCCTGTTACAATTAACCCTTCTATTATACATTTTATGACGCCTTTTATGTTTGGGGACAAAATGACCCCAATAGTTTAAACCGACACATAAATATTGTAAACCGACACATAAATATTATAGATGACACTTTGTGTTTCACCAGCTTAATGTCTCCCAAAATGACCCCACACTTTGTATACAAAGTTGGTACAGGACCTTTGAAAAAACAGCATGTTTTTATTGCATTTTTTCTAATTATAGGGCCGTATCTGGTTTTTCCCTTTAAAAAAATAAATAATATCTATTCAGACAGCCATTATACAGCTTCCCCCCCCCCAGAGTATATCATCTAACCTTACCTTCAAGCCTGTACCAGATCAAACAACATTTTAATGGTATTTTGGCTGTAAACAGGTCTCCTCTTTAGTTTGGCCTATTTTGTAATTTGCATGTGTGTTGTGTTCATAAAAATGTGCTTTAAAAAAAGGTCCTTAAAAGCGATCATTAAAATGCAGTAAATAGCATTAGGGGTTGATGCAGGGTTACACATTAATACCGTAGATGCGGCAGATATTTAAAAGATATTTTGGCTGTAAACAGGTCCCTCTAGTTTTGCTTATTTACAATTTGTACGTGTGTTGTGTTCTTAAAGATTTTTGTAAGACAGAAGGTCAGCCAAGCGTATGTGGATTTGGGGCAGCGTGGGAGGGCAGGCGGGCGGGGGGGCGTACCAAATCCCACTCGGGGCCACTCAAAGGGT
Organism: Anguilla pacifica; assembly: GCA_039654925.1. Classification (NCBI taxonomy): domain Eukaryota; kingdom Metazoa; phylum Chordata; class Actinopteri; order Anguilliformes; family Anguillidae; genus Anguilla; species Anguilla pacifica. The sequence continues at coordinate 7,414,604 of CM077289.1, read as the reverse complement.
AGGGTGGCACTTGCCTTTCCCCAGCCCCAAAGAAGGCATTTGAGTTAAACAAGGATTTAAATCTGGCGGAGAGACACTCTACCTAGAGTGGTGAGCGGAGACCAAATGTTCTCCTTCAGGGCAGCCAATTTCCCCCACACAAGGAGCCAAAGTCCCGGGCAGAGCAAATAACTAAATTTTAATGTATGCTGATTCAAGCATAATTTCCCATCTTAAATCCATTAGCCAATCTCTTCGCTTAAATAAACCTCTCCCCGGAGCGCGAAATAAAAGGCAGGAAGGAGTGCGCTTGGCCGCGCGGAAAAGGCTTTCTCCGCCGCGGCGCGAGAACGGACCGGCGGATAGCCGTGTTCCAGGGGCGGCACGGAAGAACCGGAGATTTTTTATTTTTTTTTGCCTGGCGCGCACATTTTTCTCTCTCTCTTTTTCTTTTTTTTTTTTTGCTGAATATTCAAGATGGACGGTATACGCAGCCAAAAAAAAAACAAAAAAAACCCCACACAGTGGCCATAATCTGCCGCGACGGCGTTTTGCGGGGAAATGCGGTTAGCTTTATGTGATCACGGGTTGCGCCTCGGAGAGTCCGGCCGGCAGCCTGACTGGAAAGCGCGCCCGTCAGCTCGCCCGGGGTCTCCACGGGAATGAACGCTGGCTGCTCTCCGGACGCCCGGGGATCGAGCGCAGCCTGAACCATACGGGAGCCTGCGCTCAACTGCGCTCCCGTTTTGACCCCCCCCTCCTCCTCCTCCTCCCCCCCCCACGCTTCCCTCTCTCCCCCTCTCTTCCGGGCGTGACTCATTCGCCTGGTGTTTGCCTCCAGGATTTGAAGGCCTTATTGACAGCCGCAGTCCCGCGGCGGGTTTGATTGACGCCTCTTATTCTGATCTCCACGGAAAAACAAACCTGGCATTTGAGCGCTTTCCGTTTCTCGCCCTCTGCAGAGTCTGGCGAACAACACGCCCATGGTTTTATTTTTTTTGATGATGATCAGAAAAATAAATTCCCCCCCCTCCCCCCCCCAAAGCCTTTCATCACCCCCCGCACTTCTAAAATTGTAAATTAGCCCCCCCCCTCCACACACCAATCACAGCAGGGGAACTCCTCCGACACCCCTAACACCAAAGCTCATTTTCACACACTGCAACACGCGCTGTGTGCAAGACGAGATCCAGACTCGACTGGAAGATCAGCGTCTCTCTTCCCGACGACGATTTTCAGCCCGCAGGCGTTTGACACGCCACTGATACTTCCGAGGCTGGAGAAATCCGTGGCGATTTTTAAACCCCCCCCACCCACCCCTCACACCCCACCCCACCCCACCCCACACCCCCAGTGGGACAAAGCCAATTGTGTTCCGCCGATGTAACCAGGAAGGAAGAGTCCGCTAATGACATATCCCAGACACATTCTATGGTAGTCCGCAAGCCAGACTACCATTGAATGAGTCGGCTAATGACATATCCCAGACGCATTCTATGGTAGCCTGGCTCGCGGAGCTGAGCCAATACCCAGAGTACTTTAGTGATGGGCACAATCATGAGCCGCAAAGCCCGCCTTTAGCTGGCGGATAGTACTTCCACCGGTTACACCTCGATCACTAAATGCGACGTACTTAATTGGGTATACACTTTCAGATCGAGCCGTGACAGCATAGTACACCCCATGGTGTACCACGGTAACACAACCTTGAATCTTACAGACAGATTCACGGTAACAGTTACAAAAAGATTGCTGCATTCATTATGACAGTGTGGCCATGGGGTGTAATATGTTGTCACGTACTGTTGTGACAGGTGTTACATCATGCTAATGAGAGTTATGTATAGGTTTTATGGCATATAAATAAAGAGTTACCCTTAATTGCATACATAATTCTACAGCTTGACAGGAATGTAAAGATTTCTGTTAGTAAAAAATAAAAAATTAAATACAAATTCTTACTCTGATATACTGTGTCAAGCACACACCAACAATGAGATTTATAAAATGTTTGCTGTGTTTCAGTAAAACAATTTTTAATTGCTTTTATTTTCTCACAGAACCGCTCCAGATCGCTGTTAATAAGCATCGATCTTCTCAAACGCGTGCGTCAGCCTTCAAGCAGCGTCTGGGGATTTCAGCCGTCTGGAGAGAACCTCAAGGCTCCCTCTCTTCCAGCTCCTCACCAGTTTGAAACATTAATCCTACAAGCAGAGCTCAGTGGAGAGCAGCGGCTCCAGCCAGTCACACACCTCTGCAGGATTGTGAGGATTACTGAACATGAGCTTTCACACACACACACACGCACGCACGCACGCACACACACACACACGCACGCGCACACACACACACACACACACACACGCTTGCTCACACTCACACTCACACTCACACTCACACTCACACTCACACTCACACTCACACTCACACTCACACTCACACTCACACACACACACACACACACACACACACACGGGTTCGAGCGTCTGACGCCGCCGACAGAGAGCACTTTCATTACACAGACAGAACATTCATTCTCCACGCTAGCTTTGTTCTCTTAGTTCTCGACGGTGTTCACCGAGGGACCGGGTTCGATTTTCAGTGCTATCATCATACGGCTGGGAACGTATTCAGCTTAAGCATGAGAAATGTGGTTTAAAGTGGTGTCTGTAATGACCCCTACCTGCTCACAGTGAGAGTGATCTTTTATTTTTATTTTTTTAATTGTTCATGTCATTGTGTTGCAGTCAGACCTGGGTCAAATTCGTATTTGTTTTGGATTGAAATACTTTTGTACGCTTTACTGATCTTGTCTGGCGCACTGGAACCAATAAAATACCCTCAAAAAGGCTCAATTACACCAGGAAAGATCAACAGAGCACAGAAAAGTATTTGAATCCAAAACAAATAGGTATTTGACCCAGGTCTGGTTACAGTACATCTGCTCAAATGCAGCATCTGCAATGACTCTGAACCAGGGGTGTCCAATCTTTTCAGAAAAGAGCCAGCATAGGTGCAGGTTTCTGTTTCAGCCCAGCACTATAACACCTGATACTAATTAACTAAATCTACTGATTAACTAATCACGGCCTTCAATCAAGACCTTGATGAGTAGAATCACATCTAGGATCTTAGTGTTGGGCTAAAACAAAAAAAATCTGTACCCACATCGGCCCTTTCAGTATCAGGTCATGGACCCCATCCATAGACATACATACGTAGACACCGCATTGGCCGCTTCGGCCCGTCGCTGCGATACGTCACCGTCGCCGCCATACTGGAGTGGGCAAGACCGATTTCAAGGAGTCGTTTTTATATGGTTTATGATCTACGTGGTGTAGAAAAAAAGTTTTGGGAAAAAAAGAAAAATTGTTGTTTTTCTACTCCACAGAAATCATAAACCCTTGAATATAAAACTGACTCGTTGAAATCGGTTGAGAAATGTAAACGTTATTGTGCTTTTTATACAGAAAAACCGCAGCTCCCCCGTTTACTTGCATTTGTTTACAGGCCAGTCTTGCCTGCTCCAATATGGCGGCGACGTTGACGTACAATCCAAAGGCCAATGCAGCGCCTACGTATACATGTCTATGGACCCCATCCATGGAGGAGAGCAGCGCCTTAACCGGGTGAACCACACAGCAGCCCCACAAATGTTCTTTTATTCTGTCGTCGTTTCATTGCACAAATAAGCAGGGACTCGGCGGTTTACATCACAAAGCACTGACCACTCGACGCAACAGAATGTAATGAATGCTAATTACGGAGGCATATGGCGTAATGGTACCGATGTCAAGCACGCCGTATAACAACGCCGTTAAAACAAAAAAAGCCACCTTTAGCAGCAGATGTTTACCAGGATTCGCATGATAATTAAGAGACGTTCACATGTCTTTCCTGACACGAGTGCATCTGTTAGCATCAGTAAGCTTCAAGTGTAGTAACGGCAGGTGCACTGCCACCCGTGTCATTTGTTTAAAGGGTACGACAACACATTTTCCGTCAGTAAGTCCCTTACTCGTGTCAAATTTTTTTCAGCTGTTCACCTAGCCACACTGAGAACATTTTAATTAATTAATTATTTCATTTAATTTCATACTCCGCTCCGTATTATGCTTTTCAACGTGACGCGGGACAGTAAGACGTGACTGTGTGAGCGCGTTTCATAGCGTGCGCCACTAACCGGGATGACACATGGCGTTTTATGCTTCTCGTTGCTTGTTTTAGTAAATGTGCTTTAAACACCCCGCTGAATGCTGAACTGCTTTGAACCTGCAATTTTCAGTGTTTTCTCCCTCAGTAAATTCTAGCCTGAGGATCTGAGCCATATTTTATTCAGAAATCACCCGCGAGCATCTCTGCGTTAAACCGAGGACATAATAAAGTCATTTGATTCGCTGGATTAACACGACTTGCTAAATTCGCCCAACACTTCCTATCACTTTCACGTCCGGTGCCAGAATACCAATGCAGACATTAATCCCTCATTCTTGCGTACAAAGCTTCACTGTAAAAAAAAATAACGAAGGGGATTCACAGTTTTTCCACAGAAATCGATGGATTTTTTCCTGAGCGTGACCTTGGCTGCCAACCAGAGACGCTCTTGCTTACATTAAAACCTCGCGTTGATTTTTTTACGGCGTTCGAGAACTGCGAAAAATTACGATCAAAGAATTCACGTCAGAGGGAGAAAACGCAGCTGGCTGACGGGCGGCGGTGCCGAAAGGCTAGAGGAGCGTTTGCGCTAAGCGTGCGGGAGTTTGGGGCGAGCCGTGTCAAAACTCGACCCTGTGAGTTCACGGCTAGCCAGCTAGCGCGCAGTCCCGTTCCGCTTCGGTACCCGAGAGACAGTGATTACGCCCCGTGCGTTTTTAGCCCTCCTGTTTCGCGGCGCTGAAGCTATCCGTTTTTCCCGGACCGTGTCGTTGAACCTGTCATGGTCTCGGTCACCAAATCCCCTTCAGTGCGCGAGCGGCCCGCCTCGGCAGCGCTGGCGGGTCTTTATCCAACTGATAAATGTAACACTGCCCACGGGGGTGAGGAAAACGTGCTCCTCTCTCTTTAACCCTTTAAAAGCTGCAGAGATTGCAAATGTGTGAGCAGAATGGTCTTAACTGAACATCCTAATGCTGATGTCACAATCACTCCTGGGTAACTGAAAGTTCTAGAACCCTGACTTGAAATTCTGGAAAAAAATAATTAATTCCAAAAACACCTACACTTCATAGGGTTAGGTTTTAAGTTTTAAAAGAAAAAAACAACAACACAATGCCTTCCCCTCAGCCCTCTTCACGGTCTCCAGGACACTAAATCTGGGAAACAGCACCCCCACCTGCTAAGAGCGACTAGTCTTTTGTCACAGCAGTAAGCGCTCCATGAATCAGAGCAAGTACTCCCCCAGAAACAATGCCCGGCTAGCACTCATAAACAATCGCTACATACAGCAGGTCTGCACGCACCATATACTTATGAAGTTATATATTGAGGGGAAAACACAAGAAGTACTCCACCTGTGGGCCAAACAAGGAACTCCTGACCAGCTTTGTCAACCTCACACCCGGAATGACAGGCACATGCAGAAGATCACTGTGTTATGGACTTCAAAATCTGCACCATTGGGATAGAAAAACAAACATCTTGAAGACAGCTTCCTCTACTTCACATTATAAAATGAATGTTATTTGGAAAAAAATAGCCAAGTAAATATTTAAATTTTTGTTCTATCTATTCACTAAAATAATTTTTTTTGCTTGTCTAACTCTTATGCAGATAGCATTGTGTACGATGGTATGCTTGGATATTACATTAGCTTTAAAACAGCTTTTTCCTGAAGATTTTCATTCCTTTTTATTATTATTTCTTGTTTCATCTTATTACATGGGATAACTGCTCTTTACTTCTTACCATTTTGCAGCAACTCAAATTCTGCTTTCATAGTTTCGTCCCCCCCCCCCCCCCCTCACAGCCGCTACTGGCTACTCTGCAGTTCCACCCCCCGGGTTCCTCAAAGATCTAAATGTACATGTGCACGAAGCTGCAGTAACTGTGCACTTTAAAGGGAAAGCTAAAAAAAAAAAAAAAAAAGAGCTAACAGCCCTACCCCTCCCTCCCCACCAAAAAATAAATAAAATATAAGTAACTGTTGACTGAACGAACCCCATAAATCAGTTGGAAAGAAAATACTATTTTTGGGGAGGAGGGAAGGGGGGGTTGAGGTTGCAAGTCCATGGTTGCATGTTTGATTCCCAGGTGGGGCACTGCCGTGCTACCCTTGAGCAAGGTGCTTAGCCTGAGCTGCCTCGGTGAAGTACCCAACCGCATAAACGGATGGTATGAAAAAAAATATGCAAGCTGTGGTGCAACCCTGGATAGGAGAAGCTGCTAAATTCCTAAAATGTCAAAAAGTAAGTGCTTTTCTTTCTCTTTTAGCTGCAGAGTGGGGAGAGCAAGAGCATGGCTGGATGCATTAACCCCTCCTATAATCAAGCACCCCCCCCCCTCACAGATTAGCATCATGCTAGCTGACTGTGGGGCTCTCCACAGCCTTTCTACCTGCTGGGTGTGAAGCCGGAGCAGATGAACTGGGAGGGATGCGGGTGGGGGGGGGGGGGTTGCAGCTACACACCGAGGGGGTAAAATCCTCCCCTCTTCGGTTTGCAGGGCAGGGACACTCAATTTTTCAGGGAAATTATTTGTCACTTTGCAATGATCTGAAGGCCCTTTTTTTCCCCGTTTTCTTTCAGCAAAGTTCAGGCCAGAGTGGGTTCTCTACCATCGGGAATCAGTGATGCGATTGGTTGCACACACGGCTTCGCGGCGAACCGATTGGCCCGCTTTTATCCAATGACCAGGTCCTTTAGTGTATTAATAAAACAGGACTCACAAATAAATCATAAAATCTTTTTATAAAGGGGCGATGTGAGGATCTCACCACACATGCTTTTCAGGAAATGCCTCCCCACACGACAAAAAAAAAAAAAACAGGCCTGTACTGTTGGTCTCCAGGAAACAAAAATGGCCGGGATTCAGAATCCATCACGGGTGAAACTGAAGAGTGAATAGCGTGCGCTAGCCGAATATTAATAAAAGATGCTTCGCCTCCACTTTGTGTCCACTGGCGTGTACAAACTGTCAGATTGGCTTTGGCAGCCGGACTCTTACAGGAAGGAATAATCCCCCTGCGAGCCCGTCGCCCGGCTCGAGTTAATCGAGCCGATGTGGAGACGCGTCACTGGCAGAGTTCGCGCCGCTCCCGCGGTTCTGGCGCTCGGGGACCTCCTTCGGTCTCATGCGTCACAAACAGCCAATCATTTAGGAGCTCGGCGGCACCCCCGCGCTACGCCAGATGACTGAAATAATATTCCCCCCCGATGTCAATAGCGGGACGAAAAACGGCGATGGAACCTTGACGAGTTTTTAAACGTTTCTGATAAGCCGTCTTCAATCTACGGGGCGGGGCGGGGCCGTTAAAGACACACGGCAACGAGACATTTCCTTTGTTGCTTTGGGCGTTTTATTACATAACAAACGAACTGCCAATAAGCGAGGGCTGGTCAGGTTGTAGATGGCCCTTCGATCACAAGGGAGCTTCGAAGGGCACTGGATTTGACCCAAACGCCGAAACTTCTTGGCATCGGCCCCGTGATTCTGCTAAATGGAACGTACAGCAATACATAAATGCGTAACAAAGCTTTATTTCTAAACTAAAATAAAATCTACATGAGACATGTGTACACATTCCTTGGAAATGTACTACACAACAACATAATATGCCTCCCTCTAATGTAGTTGGGCAGAATTTCAATTGATATCAGTGCTGATACAAATAAAGGTTTTTTTTTTTTTTGTTTGGTTGTTTCTTTTAACGTAACCTTATGCACCTTATCTCAGCGCTCGCACGCTTTGCTTTAATTGACCCTCCATCTGATTTCTGTTGGTGCTGCCATTTTCTCCACCCCCAAAACTCCCCCTTTTATAGACCTGTGCATTGTAAAGGCATTAATAGCCCAGCCATCTCCATCGATAAGCCTCGCGCTGAGAAAGTGCTCCAGGCACCATTAAACACAGGAGCACCTTAGCATTCCCCGGCACGAGCGAGGGGAAACTGATGTCATTTCCACAGCCCTAATTGTGTCAGGAGGAGAGAGGGAGAGCAATCATTCCCGGAGTCTTTTTTCTTTCTTTTTTTTTTTACTTTTCTTCTTTTCAACCCCCCCACCCCCGCCCCCTTGACAGAGTGCGAGGTAAACACTCTCCTAATGAATTCGGGAGCTGGGGCTGAGCAATTAGGACGGCTCAGCCAGCTGCCGGTCCTTCGGGGTGAAGAGAAAAAAAAAAAAAAAAAAAACCCTGTTTTGATTGAGCCCAATTAAAAAAAAAAAGGCGTCGGCGCGCCATGGCTTGACCCCGCCTCCCCCCTTTCGCGTTAAAGGTTTCAATTAATCTTCCCTTCCCTAGACCTCGCTGGCACGAGGAGGCGCTGCTTCTCACGAGGCGACTGCGCAGGCCTCTGTGCAGTCTCTGCGCTTCCTGCGTTCGAGGAAGATCTGGGCAGCGCGCTCACGCGTGACTGACATCACAGGAGGCCGCAGGGGGAGGAGCCTAACAGAGAAAAGCAAGGCCGCTCGGCCCAGCTAGGCCGCTCATCACAGCTTGCTTAGGGACGCCAGACGCCCGGTTTCCAGCCCGACTGTCCAGTTTCCAAAAAGGCAGGCAGAACTGGGGACATCAATAGTTTGGTGCCTTTTAGGGGCCATTTTGGTTCAAACTGAATTCGAAAGGTTTTCGTTCTCGAGCCGTGGGAGATCTTGTGTGGACTGACATCAGACACACACAGCTTGACTCGGAGTCCACCCTTATAATGCCCTGTAGAGATTTTTCAATTAACTTTTTGAACTGACTGAATTGAAAGGGAATTGGCCTTCATAAATCAGATTTTTTTAATTATTATTATTATTATAATTATTATTATAATTATTATTATTATTATTTATTATTATTATTATTATAAGCCGCCCGTGACCTCAGCTTTCTGACGTTATCCCTAAGAGAAATTCCTTCCACGTCTGCACGGTCAAAGGCATATTTCCCAGTCCCCTTGATCGTCAGTTAAAGTGTGTGGCAAATAATTAAAGCTACACATCTGTTCCCACATTGCGGCCGTCGACGCCTGGAAATGGATCCGCTCACCTTGGATCTACCGTAACTTTCCCGAATCGAGCAGGGCCGCGAGAGGGGCGGATTAAACCCCCCCCATCCATGAAACCGAAAAGAACGTGGAAACCGTGCAAAAGGAATAAAAGAATAAAAGTGGTTTAGACATCTACCCGGTTCTCAGGTGGAAACAAACTCCACGCAGACACAGCGGCACATGGTGGGGATGTAAAACAAAGAATGTGAAAGGGGGACAGGGGACAAAAAAAAGTTGGTTACCCATGGGGGGGGGGGGGGGGGGGGTCATACAATAGTTATCAAGGCCAATTCCAAGGGCCCTGTTGATGAATGTAACAGACGTGATACCTCTCTCTCTCCCCAGACAGTTTTTACTTCCTGCCCTAAATTTGGGAATAATTGCGTTTGCAAGGGAAGACGGACCTGTGCAGCTAAATCCCCTCGGGGGGCAGTAAAGATAATGGGGTCGATCGCCGCTCCCTGCAAAACATTCCGAGCCGGCGCCATCAATCGCAGCGCGTCTCTCTGGGGTTGAAATGTGAAAAGGGTGCAGTTACCCACATTACCCACTAGGAGGCGTTCCGTCATTTTGAACATCTGTCCTTCGCCAGTCACGACAATCAGCGCTCGGGCTATTCCTACGAATGCTCGGCGCGGCCTGTAAACTGAGAGCAAGCCAAGCCAAACCACAAAGCTAACTCCCACCTTTACCCCGTGGCTTAAAATACAGGTGCCAGCTGCCGTCTTCAGTCTTAAAACGCTTCCCTCAGAAAGCGTCGCCAGTTGTGGCATTCGGCAAAGACGTCACGCTCCGAATGAAAAGCAACAGGAAGCTCAAAGAAAACGCTGGTTTTTTTTTTTGGACTAAAGAAATCCATTTTTTTTTTTTTTTTTTTTAACTGTTGTGTACTGCGCTGTAGAACTCTATTGGGGCCTGCACCTAGTGAAAGTCAGAACTGACACGAGGGTCTTCTCCTCCGCCCGACTGCCAGTCAAAAAAGAGGAACTGACCTGTTGCTCCAACAACAGATGTGCTCTGGGACTTTACATATTCTGACAGGCCGGGCCTGTCAGTGTGTGAATATTTTAAAAGTCTGTCAACACTGTTTTTCCCCCCGTGTGTCAAAATTTCAGACCTTTGGGGGGAGTTTCGAAGGGGTCGGGAATGGGGGGAGGTGGGGGACGCAAATTCATTGAGACATAACTAAATGCTAATAGGTTCTGGAGGAGCTGCGTCAGACAAGGCAGGCCAAACCCAGACAGCCTGTAATGTCCGCTGTGACTTTGGACCACACAGGGCCAACTGACATCCCGGGTCCGATATCCAGTCTTTCAGAACCACAACAAAGGCAGCACTGCATTTCCGGTCCTTGCCGTAGAGAGGAAGGTTGTGATTTCCTGGCCATAAACTCACATTTCCCTGCACTCTGTGAAACTGAAAACATAGGGGAAGGAAATAAAAAGCCCTTGACATGCTTTTCAGTTGCGCCAACTGACTCATCATCCATATTTATTATGCGCAAACAACGGGTGAAAGCAAACCGCGCGGCAACCGAGGATCATCTGGCGGTAGGTAGGCGGGAGGCGGGAGGCGGGGGGGGGGGAGGGGGGTCGGCGGTCCCGGGCAGGAAGTCATGACAGAGAGCGTCACGGGCGTGTACCCAAACAGAGGAGGAGATCTCGCCAAATCAAGTGAGACCGCTTACAAGGCACGGCACAATCGATTCGACCTCTTGTTGGATTAACTCGAGGTTTTAATGCAAATTATTTCCACTGACCTGGTTCAACAGGGCTGCTCGACACATGAAGCATTGATTTTTTTTTTTTTTTTTTTTTGCTCTTCCCCAGTGAAACACACATACAAACTCACGCACACATACACACACACAAACTCCTACACACACACACACACACACACACACACACACACACACACACACACACACACACACACACACACACACACACACACACACACACACACACACACACACACACACACACACACACACACACACAAATATATGCCGGCTCAAAATCAGCGGGTGTATCATTTATTATTTATTAGTTTGCTAAAGCTCTGGTTTCATGGATACTCACTGTGGTATCAGATTTGTCTTTCCACTCTCCGTAAAAAGAGGGATATCTCGGGCAACGCTGCACCACAACATCTGCTCACCACATCTGCACCGAGATTAATCTGTGTGCTCGCACATTTTAATTTCCAGTCGCACTAAAGTCGTGGGATCGCACACCAAATGGCCCCGCGCTAACAATTCCTCGGGCAACCTGTCGTCTCGCAACCGACCAACGAGAGAAAAGCCAGGACCAAGGGAAGAGAGCCCGCTAAGCTCCGTCTCACCTGGCACAGGAGCAGCCGTGGACAGCGAAGCGGAGTCGAACCCGTCGCCCCCCTCGGTGAGGGCGCTCTGACCTCGGCGGAAGCGCGGCGGGCGGTGTCACGTCCTCCTCCTTCCCCCCCTTTTCAGCTTGTCTGTCTGTCCGTCCGTCTGTCTGAAAAAAACAAACGATCACAGGGCGGCCTTTAAAACGCCAGCGACTAACAGACATCAGAACACAAAGGGAGCGTTTAGCACGGACGACAAGCTGAACGGGATGTCGCTCGGCGTCCGGTAGCACGGAACGCTTTAACAGCACTCTGTGCAGCGTCAGGAGGAAGAGGACAGCAAGGCCGTTAGACAAGCTGCTAGCGAAGAGACAATTCACATTTCACTTATGAATGTTCATTGATTCATAACCCCCCCCCGAATTCCATTTACTGTAAAAAGCTAGGTAATGCTGAGCATGCTATGAAATAACATGGAAATATTTAATATGAAATTCATAAATGAAATAGGGTCCCTCTTCAAAAATACTATTATTCAAATCACGGTGCTTGAGGACCAAGGACTGTTGGTTTCCTACCCTCCCTTTACCTGGCAGTCAGGTGTGAAGACATTCTGGCCAATCAGTAGCACTAATTGTTCAGTTAATTACCTGGATTTGAGGGCCAGGTTTCAGTATCCACGGTCTAAACTAAAGAGAACTTGCTGTATTCATTTTTTTTTTTTTTCCAAATAAACATCAGCTTCAAATCAGCAGTATTACCCCTTTCCACAGAGAACTTTTTAAAATATATTTTAAACCATAATAATATAAACTTCCATTTACAAATGTGACCGTTTCTGTAAAACAGACAAACATGTTCTTGCTCATGATTTTTTTTTAAAAGCAGCACTGAATCCAAAGGCAGTTCTTTATTTAAAGAGAGAATCGGGCTCCTTCAACAAAACAAAGGGCTATAGGCCTACATTTCCCCCCGGTTACTTCCGTACTCAAGATGTAAAAAAAAAAAAAAAAAAAAAACACGGTGCTTTGTCTCACTGCCACCAATACATTTTAATGAAAGGTCTGGAACAGGCAAGAATGGCCAAGAATTGCACTCGTACATGAAGTCGATCTGCTTATGTAGTAAATGGCGCGCTCACCTTTTTGATTTATAGCCGTTCACAAAAAATTTGATAGGCTTAATTGTTCTCATTCCCGACTCATTTCGGCGGACACAATAGACTGTGAGACTGAGAAACTTTACCTGTAATTCAAAGGCCCGTGCCAGCCATTGTTTTGTCTTCTCTAATAAAGGAGCGAGGGATAAAACTCAGTGTAAGAGGTTAAATGCTTTTTTTTCTTTTTTAAATAACTAACTGCTCAGTTACGGTTTCAGCCTCAAAGTCTGATTAGAAAACTGAAAACATCACAGAACACTACTCGTAGAGCCCTCAACAATGAAAGCGTCTTAAAAATGATTCAGTGAGCCAAACCGCAGGGTTTTTCGTATTCAATGAAAGCCTGGGTGAAACACGTGCGCATTTGTCACCGCAATTACGTCCCCTTTGGGACAGAGACATAGAAGCTTGGATCCATTAGCTTTCTCTCCGAGTCCACCTTCTGACAGAGATGACCTTGGGTTTGACTTTCCTCCAGTGCAACTCCTGCTGACTCCTATGATTTCTCATCAGTGACAACTTAACGGAAGACCTCACGGCTGTGAAATAAAGACAGCCGAAATGCCTTGTCCTCGGAACAATTATTTCACAGGCGGTCATTAGACAGCCTGTACGGCAGGCATACACCCCAGGACTGCTTTGCATTTCACGATCCGTCTTCAAGCCACCGTCCCTCAGATAAAACCAGAGTAATCTATCTGGCGAATGTGCGCGCGTAATGGGAGTAACGCTCGTTATTTACCGTTTCATTTCTCAAATCTGAAGTTCAAAAGGCCTGAAGAATTTTAATGCGGTGGCGAAATGTTCTTCTGGGCTCCAGAAAACTGTTCTGTGTATTCTCAATGACTCTTTCAAATCGTATACACAGGAAAACGCAGCAAATTCTAACCTTATGTGGCTTCTACCACTTTTGTGTTCTTTTGAATGAAAAATAGAAGTTTAGGAATTTATTTTCTTTTAGTGGACTCAAGGTAAGCGCTATCCGAGCTTAATTGTGCAAGCGTTCTTAGTCCAACACTAGTTTTATTTATTTATTTATTTTTTGCACTTTCCACAGAAATGGTTGTGTCTCACACACATTGGACTGAATAAAGCAAAATAAAGGCTACAATAAGTAGCAACATCAATGACCAGGTGCAATATTAAGGACTAGGCCTACAGAGAAAAAGAGAAGCTGGCCAAAAGTGAATTTATAGGTTCGTATGAAGTGATAAGGCTGGGCCATTACAGTGTGACCCAATGGACCGGGGTCTCTCGTGCAGCCCTGTGGAACTCCGCGCGAGACCGTTCTTCTTCCCACGGTAGAAAATCGCAGACTGAGTTTAACGGCCACGGGTGATGCTGAAATATGCCTACCTGACAGCAAAAGGGCGCGGAGGAACCTTTCGGAGAGCTACCGGTGAGTCAAAAAGCAACCCTTTCGTTGGATTGTGAAGATCCCCAGGAGAGTGTGCGATTTCAATTCCTCGCTCGCTTTGTTTCTAAAGGGCTTTCGCGTTTGTTTAGTGCATTTCTATAACATCCAGAAGCGCCCATCTTTTCAGATCATTTCATTGTTGCTGTCTTGTTCGCACCTATTTCCGAAGCTTCGCGGTTGGTATTCAATCAAGGGTCAGCTGAGATGGGTTATTAATGATTAGCAGACCTATAGGGAAATCGGATTCGTAGCAACCCTGCAACCAAGACCGAACAGCCCCTGAGCACGAATATTCCTTAAATAACCATGTAATGAGATTTCCTGTCACAGAGGAGGAGATCTCCTCCCTCCAGACTTTAAGTAGCAATTTCGAATGGAGCTTTCGGCATTCCTGTTCTACGGATAACTTATTGTTTATTACCTGGGAGTAGATCGCTATTGAAAAGGTAATTATATTACGTGAATAAAATAGGCAGGGGAAGTTGGGTTGCCTTTACGTCAGCACATTTGTCTTTTTAATTAATATTCACTGGCTCACATTTGAAACTTTAAGTGGTTGGAAGAAAATATGTCAGAGAACGAAAAACATAAAATGCATCAAATTAATAAATAAATAACCTTAGGGAAACATAGAATTAAAAAAAACAACAACAACAATTCATTTAAATTAAATAATATCGGCAAGGGTTTACTGGGACTGTAGTTGTTATGGTCGCAGAACTATATAACTACAGCTAAACTGTTCACGCTCCCAAAGTAACAGGTGTTTGATTACCACAGTGACGATTAAAAAAAAAAAAAAAAACACTCATACTGGGAAAAGAGGATTTACTGGCAGCTATTCCCATTTTAATATAAACAGAAGATAATTATATAATTATGGAAATTGCTTTTAAATATGTAATGATTATTACCACGAGTAAGCCTCTGCTGTCTCGCTTTAAGGCAGACTCATTTGCCTCTCAGGGCGCCGTGATGGGTATACGCTCCACGTGTGCGCGTGCGCCCTAAGCACATGCGCGCGACACCAATTCCTCCCCATAGCAAAAACACAAAACCGCATACTTCCATGCTCCGAGTGCGCATAGCGAGCACGCCTCCATCTTGGAGTGCGAGTACGGTAGTGTGGAGCATGGACGTTTGCGGTTTGGGATACACCCACAGTCACTCAGCGACCACTCTTCTCAGTCGTTCTCAGCAAGGGAAACGGGGCAGCATTCAGGAAGAAAAGCTATTTTGTAAACATCTGTGTAGAACAGGAACAAAATGATGGCTGAGGTTTTATTTAAGTATTTTAAAGTATTTTAACAGTCAACAGTCAGAAACCAGCACAGTGTTCCTGGGATGTTTGCCAATCAACTATAAGCGAGAGTGGTTATTCACCGAGCAAAACAAACGCATTGTTTTTCCTTGTACCTCGGTCAATAGGCAAAAAGTTCATAATGCGACAGAACAAAATTAAATTAGAATGTGAAGTGCGCTGACGAAGGCTGCTGTTGCAGAACTGAACCGCGTCCTTTCCTGTCCCCTACAATAAACGCTTTAAAAATTATTCCACTGGAGAGCCCGGGCCTTTATTTTTTCGTTAGCATCTTCTAGAAATGACCCTTAGACTCTCTGCCGTTGCACTTGCTTTTGATCCAACAAATTAGATTCAGTGATCTCATACGAGAGCCCTTTATGAACACAAACACATAAAAGACAGAAGTGGTAGCAGGTCACGTGTAAGGAACCGGGAATGCCAACCTCGCGTGCACACGACCAGCTCCTAAAATCGCTCCACATCCTTGGCTGCAAACTGTATTTCCTTCTTTAAAATGTGGGTGCCTGTATGTAGTATGTTGCAACTCCCCTACCCACCCCCTAGAATATCACCCCCCCTTTCTTTTTCTTAATTATATAATCCTCTCGCACAGTAGAACTTTCTGGAACTTTATATCTGAATTTTCAAACGTAAAATTCAAGCTGACCTCTACACTTTTAAAGAATATTAAAATCTGTACGCTTTGCAAAATAACTGATAGAAAGTCATAAAAGCCAGGTATTGAGCTCTGAGTACTGGCCTGTATTCAATGCATTCTGTGGAGGTACAAAAAAGACCCAAAAAAAAAAAAAACCACACACACACCAAAAATTGCAATGCACGGCATTGAGATTAATGTGTATTTTTTTCAAATTAATTCTATCAACTCTCAAGTTGTTCTTCAACATTTTCAATAGCACAAGTCGCCCACACGCTTTGACTCATGTCTCAAGATTTTTTTTTTTTCAAGAGTTCATTCGCCTTTCAAGGCAGGAGATTCACAGTCCGATCACCATCGCAGAAACGCGGTTCGTGACGACTCCCACAGGGGCGCACAACACAGAATGGTTTGCTTTTCGTGATGACTGTGATGCCCGATTTGCATATCGCGGGAGCGACATCACACAGCTCTTCAGAAACAATGGCGAGGTCAATGGAGACGATCGCACGCGTCCGAAGAATGAGAGAAACGCGCAGCCTATGAAGAGCAACATCGACGCGATGAAGCACAGTTCTACAGCTGTGTGATACCCACTACAGCAAAGCAAATACGTGCGTCAGTTTCCCTCCGCAGATCTGACAACATATGGCAAATTAATAGTTACTTTTTTCTTAAAAACTTGGTATCACTCTGCCCTGTCAGTGTCACCCCTGCTCAGGGTTCGAGGCTTGTTCCCAGAGGCTGTCGGGCTGCTGGGTGGTCGATGTGCATACACCACGGATGATCTCCTCCAGAGCTATGTTGGCCAGGTGTAGAAATATGAGGGAGAACTAGCAGGTTTGAAAGTAGCCGCGTTTACCAGGAGTAGGCCGCTCAGCCCATGGGGTTCCCTCAGGCTCTGTCGATGTCCCACAGGTGTACGAGAGTCCCTCTACACCTGTCCGTCAGCACCAATGGCTCTTCGCCTGACTAACACAGGAAAATGCTAAGTGGGGGGAAAAAAACAACAACTTTTGTGCAAAACAAACTGGGCACACAGAACAAGTGTTAAAAGGCGGGCGGAGTGGGGATTGGGGGGCGGAGTGGGGGGGGGGGGTGTTGGGTTTAGTAAGGGGTTCAGAAAGTCAGGCCAGAAATAAGGTCCTGTTGGGTTTCCTGTTTGGCACGCGCTGGCTGACAAGTCCAAAGTAACAGTGGAAGAGCCAGAAATGGTGAATTGGGCAGCAGCACTGGTTTTCATCCCTGGATCAACGCCCAGATGTTTCTTCAGTGTACGCTTTGCATGAAAACAGAGAACAACACCTCTCTCCCTCCCTCTTACTCTCTCTCTCTCTCCATCCCTCCCTCGTACTCTCTTGCTCTCTCTCTCCCACTCTGTCTCTCTCTCTCCCTCTCTTCCTCTCTCTCTCTCCCCCACCACTCCCTTCTCTCTCTCTCTCTCTCTGTCTCATCACTGTGGTGACTGATGAACCAGGCGTGAACCTAAAAGCCTCGCCCTAATGGAAATCAAT
Source organism: Anguilla pacifica (assembly GCA_039654925.1). Classification (NCBI taxonomy): domain Eukaryota; kingdom Metazoa; phylum Chordata; class Actinopteri; order Anguilliformes; family Anguillidae; genus Anguilla; species Anguilla pacifica. Next base: position 7,397,056 of record CM077289.1, on the reverse strand, counting down.
GCTGGTTTTACTCCTCTTCTTGCCCCGGCCTGTCATGGAGCTGAAGCTTAGTGGTAAACCCCCAGCTCATGTAAAGGGGCGCAAGAGGCGGGAGAAACCCCACACAATCAAAGGGGCTGTAAGCTCAACTCTCAGCTCTGACTTCTTCTGAATCGCTATGTAATCGGGATGGAGAGACGGACGGTGTATTTTTCGGAACAGAAATTATTCTGCAAAAAAGGCAAAAAAAAATTCACAGCCCACGAGGGAGTCGTGAGCTCACCAACGTTTCTGTCACAGAGCAGAGAATCTGCTTCAGAACCTGCAGGTGATATTGCGTCTGTTTCACCTGAAGCCCCCCCACCACCCCCAAACCAGTCCACACATGAATATGGGGGGTGGGCAGACTCCTTAACTTTTAACTTCGTACACGTTCCTGTGTGCTCCACACCTTCCCCAAACGAGGTCTGAGTGATTGAGAGCCTGAGGCCGGATGAAGATTGCACGGGGACGCAGATAACCCCCTACGCTGGCATCCGCAGGAGACGCCCCCCCCCCCCAACCCCACACACACCCCCCCCCCCACCCCACCCCCCTGTCCCTAACTCGGATCTGACAGCGCGAGCGGAGCAGCTGCGCGTCACCGTGAGGGGGGAGGACGCCAGATCCGACGTGACGATGTCATTACGGCGTTCCGCGGCGGCCGCGTCGTTTGTTGTAACGCTCGCGCCCCGCCGGCGGACGAGAAGCCGGTGATCGAAATCGGGCCGGTCCTCTTCCCCCGGCAACAGCACTTACAGCTGCTCCCACACCACATCGGCGCGCTGCTGGGACGGGGGGGGGGGGGCGGGCGGACGGGGGGGGGGGGGCGGGCGGGCGGGGGGGGGGGGGGGGGTTGGCACCTCGTAGTCACGGAGATATCCGCGCACGCAGACAAGGGCGAAGCGCTCGCTGTGAAAAGAATCCGCGCGTCCCGCGGATAACCGCGAACGGATGACAACTGCTGGCGACGCCTTCCCCTCGCACATTCGCAGACGTGATAAAGACTGGAGAAGGGGGAAAAAAAAACTATTTAGTGCATTGTGTTTGTGGAAGCGTCTCCCTGCCGACGGCTTTCTGATAAAGTGAGAATGTCGCAGTTCAGTTTGACAGCTGTACCGTATATTATTTACACAAAAGCACGCACATACGGGGAGGGATAACTTCAGCATAGGGTGATATTTACCTTCCCTTCGTCTCACACCCAAATGTCAATTAATCACCCGCTTATTGAATGACTAAATACAGACTGGCAGTTGGATATGCGCCACTGAAATTTAAAAATCACCCATGAATAAAAAACTCTGCTAAAAAAATCAATACGCATTCCAAGTTCATGAATATATTTATCACGGTTATATCCTGCGATCAGATGTATGGATTTTGCATGTATGGGGTTCCTTTATATATATATGTATATATATATATATATATATATAACACTGATGTATTGGAATCTTACGGCCGGAGCTTGCAGTGGTTTATCTAATAACACCGCTTGTTGCCTTCAAAGCTCTCCCCGTGAAACGAATCGTGACTTGAAGGAGAGAGATGACTGTCCTTTTTGGTGCGATGCAGGGGAATATTGATCCAGGGGTTTCAGCCTGCCAAGGTTTTTTTCTCTTTCTCTCTCTCTCTCTCTCTCTCTCTGCGCCACCAGCTTGCGCTCTCGCTTTCCGCTCTGCTGAGGGTGTCCGTCGCGTTGCGCTGCGCGTTCTCCCTGCCGCAGACGCTCCAGAGACAGCGCAGGAGATGCCCGCACAAAGCCACCCTTTGAGCTCTAATTACACCGGCCAATCCAAGACCGCGGAGGAGTGAAAACGTTGAGTGGGAAGGTAGCGCAAATCGGTGAGGGATCGCTTTCCTGCAGCCGCTTTCGCTAAAGGGATAGAAGTTGTTCATTTCCATGGCGATATCTTTTTCTTTTTTTTTTCTTTTTTTTTCCAAGAATGAGAGATCAATAACAACCGTAGGCAAAATACGATTGTGAAATTCGCTTGAAGGTCACAGGGGGGTCCTGGCGTCCTGTTCTGCGGGAGATCTGGGAGGCTTGGGTGAGGGCCACTCGTGTGGATCTTCAAATAATCCGAACCTCAAAAGGTTCTTCGCCGATTTTCCATTCTGCTGGAGGGAACTCGCCTTCTGAAGACTCAAACATCTTGTAGGCGCTTTAAATTTCACATCGTGCTAACCACCCCGGGGGGGGGGGGGGGGGCTCGCTGAACGCTACATTATTGCGTTACCCAAATACTGTTAATTGTCACTGAAACACAACCTTAATTAAACACGTCTCGCATTTGTTGCGTGACGATTGTTCCTCTTTGTGTCGTGCGGTGAACACTGGATGGTTTATCAGCAGCACTTCAAGTGCTGCCTCAACCGCAGCAGATGTGTAGCGAGAAATCTTTATCCGTTCCCACCTTAATTAGGACGCTTCCATCGCCAGCGCTAAGTACCAAAGCATTAAACTGACGGGGGAAAAAACTAGGCTACCATAGAACACGACCATCTAAATGTTTACAGGAGAGAGGGATGTGAGTTAGCTATCCCTCTTGTTTTCCATCCACATTTCATAAATGCCTTATCGCAAAGCTATATAATAATGGAAGCTACTAGGCTCATCGAAACCATAAGGTGCTGAGCAGCCTTACATATTTCCAGCTTATGCATTATATGAAGTCCAGTATCGCAAGAACAGCAGAACGATGCCGTGAGCGTGGACCAGATATGCTAGCAGGAATGGATTTATGCTTATATCATCAATTGGCATGTTTTTTTTAGAGCCATGTTGTCTGTTATACCCGTAAGTTGCAGTGTTGATTCATCTTGTCTGGTCTCTTTATTGGGTGAGGTGGGCGTTTCTCAAAGCATCTTTTGCCCAGTGTTTGAGTGCCATAAGTACATATCTGCGATTTCTGAAGTCAGACTGCTAACTGCTTCAGTTAGTTCACTATAAATATAACTCTCTATCCCCTTTAAATGGAGCCAGCTGATTGGCTCGTCCCACTCTTAAATATAACGAATAGCCCAAATTGTAGGTGCAGTTGCACCGACTATTTTGAGGGAAAAGTACTAGGGTGTTCAAAAAAGGGGCTTTGCTGCCTCTAGCTATGAATTTTCTCGGCTTCGCTCGGATTGAGATTCACCCTTGAAACGCTTTTTAAAAAAAATTTTTAAACCAGCGCCATTCCGGCGTAGGCCGATAAATAATTGGGATCTCGCTGAAGATTCTCGCTGGCACGCAACGCGCCCTTGCGTCTCCCCCCTCCGGCGTGTAATGTTTGGGGCCTGGGTTCGCGTGAGGGCGAAGCTGTCCCCCAGACCAGGGGCGGATGATTGCTGTGCCATTTTGGACCCGGGGTAGGTTTCAAGGCGGCCATTTTCCCGAGCACAGATGGCTTATCTTTTAATTAGTGCAAATTCGCCAGACACCCAGCGACGGGCCGAGGAATGTATTTTCATCCTGGCGTAAGGGAGAAAAACACTGAGTCATCATAAATTGGGGAACAAAATCTAGGACAGTGTCAAGGGTTTAAGACCAGAAAAGAAACAGAAAGGGGCGGGGCGGGGCGGGGGGGGGAGGAGGGTGTTGGGGCAAAACGCAGACTTCACGTTCCTAGATATTATTATTAGCATTTTTTATGTATAGGCTTATGTTGTGTGTGTGTGTGTGAGAGAGAGAGAGAGAGAGAGAAAACTTTTCAGATTCTCGGTCCTCGGTGAGCTCTGCCTCCTACTAGTGACTGCAAACAAATCAGATTTCATTACGATGCGTCGACGGAAACAGATGTTGCTCAAGACGAATAAACAAAGAGCACTGCGGTGATTCTGCTCCCAGTGAAAGACTGCGCTCGGTTTAATTATTCATCGCGCGCCTGCGTCTCCCAGCCCATAATTCTGTCACGGGGCCCCATCATTACCGCTCGTAAATGAGTTATGGAGACGGTTCATTCCTTGCGTAAATATGATAAACCCAAGCCTCGAAACAATAAAGCAAAGATGCGGCGATATTTGCTTTTGCAAAACACGTTCTCCTAAGGAGAGGCAACGGCGTTGGGGTGTTTTTGTACGCGATAAACGAGGCTAAAAAGACTGCCGTCCCCTGAACGGCGTGTGGCAGGATGAACGGCGTGTGGCAGGATGTATGGCGCGGCTGCGAGACCGCTTGCATTACCGAATATAGAATAAAGGTGCGCATCAACCGACCCGACGCTACGTCATATTGAACGGGGGCTCGTGTTGTAGTCCTAAAATACAGATCCGAATGAATTCAAACGACACTGCGTTCATGATTTGCAGAAACCGAAACGGTACCACGCGGTTTGCCTTACCGAATTGAGGCGTCAAGCTTGCATTGAGGTTTGAATTCAAGAAATCGGATTGAGGTCTAGTGCTTTGCGGAATTGTAGACAGGGGCTTGATCTGGAGAGGTCAGAGCAGAGGCCTCTGTTTCAGAAGCTAGGCTACAATGAAAGCAGACTGTGTGCTTTTGTGTAGGCTGTATGGGTAGCGTTGGGGCGGGGGGGGGGGGGCGTGGGTGAAGGTAGTTCACGTTTTTATTTTATTTATTTTTTTGCTGTAGGCCTATTTGGTTTCTCTTAGCAGCGGGGAGACTGGAGGCTAGCCTTCCAGTCAGGGGCTTCACACAGCATGCGCTCTCTGGCAGGCCTGGGAAGGATCGATGGAGCGATGCGGAATCCCTTTGAATAAGACGTAGGGGGAGCATCACTGCACCCTCCCGCAGCTAACCCCCCCCCCCCCCCGGCTTGGGTTGCCCCGGCGATGGGCTTACCTTCCAGGCCTGTAAGCATTGTCTCGACGCCTGGCAGGTGCTAAAGTGGGGAAGAAACCATTCATGGATGTCCATGTTAGCAGAGAGGGTGATTTCCCCTACTGCCTGTCCACGCAAGTGTATTTTCGTTGCAGCGGGCCGAGCCTTTTTTGCGCATTGCCCTTTTTTACGTCTGCGCGGAAGTGCTTTGGACGAAGCTGGCCCTCCGTGAGGGACACAGAACCACAACATAACCCCGACCTGCGCTCTCACTCACTCACTCACTGAGTCAGTCAGCCTCTCCCCTTAAACAATGCCGGAGTGAAATAGACCTCTGCTGCATTGCACATATTCCTCTGAAGAAGGCAAGAAGGCAAAAAAAACATGAAATACCCCAAAGCCAAATGTTTTGTTTGTTTTTTTTTTTTGTCCAGGTCTTCAGACTCTGAGGCAATGAAAAGTGGAGATTTCAGCCCACTTCTCTCGCATATGGCCTGAATATAAATGTAATCTTTCGATTTGGGATGGCTATGTTTTGTCCCCGAACTTTAAAAAGTTCCTTTGTGATTGACACAATCGTGTGAACAGTTGATTGCTCTCAATCCAGGAAGCTGCCCTACCGCGTTATCATCACAACATTTGTAGGCGACTATTTGCATTAATAGTCATTAGTCCCTCTCATTGGCTCACTTCATTTGAACAGAATGAGTGTGCTCAAATAGCTATCCCGGCAAGAAATCATCTCAGTCAATCAGCTAATAAGATTAGCCAGTAAATTAGATTGCTTAATCAACTGAAGTCTCGGTCAGAATTATGTTTTTTAATTTATTTATTTTTCTTATTTGGCGCCGGAAGTGGGACAGACCGTGACCAATTCCCATCCTAATTTGCAATGGACAACATAAGCAAACCCCTGCTAGCAATTCTGGGCGGTGTGGACATCGGTTCTCCTCTGAAGCATGTGTTGTCACCAGTCTGGGTTTAAAAATTTATAATTTTTTTTAACACCACTGACTACAGCTAAGTTCACACAGAGTGGAGTCAGAGGAAGACCTTTCATACCCGCGCTCTGACTTGCAGTCCACTGTCACCAGATTGACCCAGCGGGAGTCACTGGAAGGCCTTGAAATGCTGACCTCTAACTGACAGAACCCTTTCGTTGTCTGGGTGCCACAATCACCAATTGCATGTTGGTGCTACAAGCCACAGATGGCACTGGCACGGTCCAGATTCGATCCGAGACCATGGCATGAATTGTATTCTTGAACAGGGCCCGTTCCAGACCTAAAAAAAAAAAAAAGAAAAAAAATCCCCAAATTGTGTTCATGATAGTCAGATAAATCCCCGTCCCTTCCACCTGTACTAACCCCTGTCTGCCCCCCCCAGATTACAGATTAAGAAACAGAATTTAAGTGAGCTCAGTACGTCATACCTTTCAAATGTTGACTTCATTGAAGCACCCTAGAGTTATAGCAAAATACAGTGTGAGTGGCATATGTGGTATGAATTAGTCAACTTTTGTTTATTTTGTGGAGCATAGCAAAAACATTTTTCAATGTGCATTTCCGCTTGAATTTGTGCTTGTTTGCACTCTGTCCGTCCATTACTCATACTCAGCTGTCTCAAGTATTCGCTTCTTTCAAATTGCAAGAAGGTTACTGGCAGCTAACATGGCGCAGCTGCGTGTGCCTACGACTAACACCAAAAAAACTACAAACACTGATGCGGCGAAAGCATTTTTCATCTCTGCACAGTGCATTACAAGAGTACTCTACCGACTGAGGGCCTAATCCAAATGTTATCGCGCCACCACTTCAAGCTTTAGCCTCGTGCTAGCCAAAGGCCTTGTTTGCCAGACTCCGTTAAGCTCAGTACGTGACAGCAAAGGGCTAAAAAAAAATATATAAATATTTATTCATGAGCAGTTCATTGACAGCGTCTACAGAACTTTAGCTTTCTCACCCTCAAAGAGAGGACAGAGAGACGCGGGAACCTTTGAGGATGGTGTTTATTTTTATTTTTTTTCGTTAAGACAAGGGGAAAGAAGGCCCTCTAGTGTTTTAACCGGCAGTGAAGTGCTCACGAGAACTCGGCTCATAAATATTTCCAAACAAAGAGAACTCTTTGTTTACGTGCAGGAAAGGAATCCAATACAGACCAGTGGGACAGCAGTGAACAGCACGAGGGTAACGTGGGCAGCCAAACCTTGATTGCGCGTTCAAAATGAGGCTGATTCCCTTGCAAGCGAGTTCCTTTATACATGACTGCATATGGTGACTGCCTTTTTACGCACATCAGAGAATTTTCTTAACTGAACATTCTAATTCTGATGTCATTATCACTACCGGCAATTGAAAGCAGTGGGGTTCTAAAACACTGACAGAATGTTGAAAAAAAAAAAAAAAAACATTCCAAAAAACATAGTCTTCAAAGGGTTGAATCTTTTGAGTTTTGGCATAGGTGTCCAATTTTCTTCAAAAAGGGCCGATGTCAGTTCAGGTATTTGTTCTAGCCCAGCGCTGAATCACCTGATTCTTGGCCTACTAGGCGAGGTCTTCCTGGAAGACCATGATTAGTTGAATAAGGTGTCGTAATGCTGGGCATTAAAACAAAAAGTTGCACCCACACAGGCCCTTTTGTGGGTTTGGATTGCCCTTTAAAATTAAGGGATGATATCCGGTGGGGGGGGGGGGACCTCAAAAAGAGCACATCTCATACCGAGTGTTTTAATTAATGCAACCCAATGATTATATATTGATTTCATGTTAAGTGCGCAAATGGTAATTCTTGCTCATCATACACACTATTGATTACTACTTACGATTAAAATAGCTTCTAAAATGTGCCACTGCTGGCTGGTCCCATCTAAAATAACAAGAATGTTAATGTAAAAAAAAAAAAAAAACATATTAAAAGATATTTTCATTGTAAAGGGGGGTCCTGCAACTCCCTTCCCTCTGCCTCAAACTGCTAAAAGCATTATTTTCTTCCAGTTGCAAGGAGATTGAGTCTTGGAGAGAGGTTACATAAAATAGGTACATGGCTTTCAGAGGATATACCGTATCCCTCAAAATGATTCTTAAAACCCATCTTTACAAAGTAGGCCTATTACCGCGCGGCGAAAAAAGAGAAATCCGGCTTTTTCGCTCCCCTCTGTGTCCTCGCGCGAGGAATAAACGGCGTAGCGCGCAGCAAGCGGCGTACGTTCAGCATTTCACCCGTTTAACTGAGCTACCCCCCCCCCCCCCCGGCCGTTAATGTACAGCAGGCCGCGCGGATTTAATTTCATCATCACATGACCTTAGCAGTGTGGTATCCATCGTTATATATCTGTGTTTTGCACAATATTACCGCTTCATCTCCGGTGTTTATTCCATCCATTTTCCCACCCGTCAGAGCGGGTAAGTGCAGGTTTGGGTGGGGCTGTGGGTGGTACGTAAGGTGGGCAGTTGCCTTCACCGGAAAATGACTAGGTTGCTCTGCTGTTTGCTGAGAGGACGGCCTGCTGGTGGATGTAGACTTTGTGCGCCTGCGTTTTGTTCAGTGTTTTGTCTGTCGTTTGTATTCTTTTCTATTTTTAAAGATAAAATCCACCATTGCTTCTTTCTGGACTTTTGGTGCACTAGCCTACACAGTCTTGCCCAAGCCCACCGCATTTCATCCAGTAGCGCATCCTAACCCAGTGATGCCGCTGTCGGCCCCACACACACACACAGCCATCAGATACACATGGAGGGCTGAACCCCACCTCCAAGGGACAAATCCTCCACCTTTGACATAGGAGTGTACGTTGCGACCTCAATGGAAAATTAATTTTTAAATTGATGACAGAGAACTTCAGATAATGAAGAACTGGCTAGTAGCCCGGCAGGAGCTTGTCTGACAGTAAACATTCAAACCTCAAAAATAAAATACCATGTTAATGTTCAATATTTCATGCTGTGCTCATTGTCGAATGTGAAAACCAGGGATTTTGGACATGGCGTAAATCACCGTTTCCCATCCCTGCATACGTTAAAGAACTTTTGGACTTGCTCCGATAGGGAGGCTTTTTTTCTTTTTTCTGTATGCAGGATGAATCATGAGGACATCTGTCTTACAGCACGCTCAAGGAGGCCGCATATTTCTTTTCTCATTTCCATTGCCGGGGAAATGGAATCGTTTCTCCCTTCTTTCCATTTTCGCTCTCCGCGCTTTTTTCCCTCCTTGAGGCCTGCTCTCTCCGAGACCGAGCCGATATTACCCATCTTCACCTTTCTCACCGCAGATACAGATCCTCGCGTCCCTCCCGAACCCAGCCTGCTGCACGGCGATGGAGGGCGTCGTCCCGTAACCGGGGCCTGTGTCTGCCGTGGGCTTGCTACTGTAATTTTTGTCTTGGTGTTTCTTTTTTCAGCTGTGCTAATTGACAGCACCAGCTTCTTTCTGCAGCTCGGTCCTGCTCGTCGGACTGTGAAATTGGCCCGCGAATTAGTTGGGCGTGGCTAAAACAATATCATCTAGGGCCTAACATTCTTGCTGCGGGCCGGAAAGGGGGGGGTGGGGGGCGGGGGGGGGGGGGGGGCTGTGACAGAGAATAGCTAATATTCTCCGTCCCTCTTAATCATCTTGGTTCTAAATGGAAATGACAAGATCAAGTGAGAAAGCTGTGTTTATGACATAGGCAGTAGGGGAGGGTCCTATCACATCGTCAGTGGCACACGAATGCTCACGCGCATGTCTGTTTTATTTCCATTTAGATTTTTTAAAAATGATACAGTATATACAAAAAGTTCTCATCTGGCTGTATGTCCTTTTGATGTTTCATAAATCAAGGGCCAATCGCTTTGGTTCAGATCCAGCGCTGTGTTGGTAAATGGGTGATTGATGTTGAAGATGAAGATGAAGATGTGCACACGGACATCATTAGTGCCTCCAGTGAAATCAATGCTTCATGGCTCAAAACCAATAAAATCGGCTCAAAGCCCAACGGATTGATTGCGGTTCCTGGGTTGGCCATTTTATGACAGATACTAGGTTTTACTTTTAATTTTTTTTTTTGACCGGCAATAAAATGGGGCAGATGATATTGAAACACCACTGTGATACTGATGATGAACACATTCGGCTGAAAGGCCCCACCGTGCCTGTGGCAGGCACCGCTTGGCCGAGAACAGACTCCCACCCGAAGGCACTTGAAGCGCACGCCCACGCACAGGCTCAGGAGCTGGAGCGAATCGAGGCCTTGACCCGCCCGCGCCGCGTCGGGATTCCAGTTTCGGGAGAGCGCGCGAGCTCTCTCATCGGACCGCCGATCGGCGGGCGTGTCCGTGCGGTTGATTGAATTCCGCCCGGAATGAAATCCCCCCCCCCCTCCCTCCCGCCCCCCCCCCGGGGAGAAAATCCCTCCCCGAAGCCCTGCGGGCCCGGCTGAGAAAGTTATTCATTACGCTTTTTTCTCGTTTTTATTTTTTTATTTTTCTCAGTCGTAGCTGAGGAGCCCCTCCGTCTCATTAAGAGCACAACAGCGGGGGCTCGGCGGCATTATCATTCCGCGCGACCTTCGCGCTCACCCCCGTGTTCATTACCGCGACCGGCGGGCCGTGCGTGGAGATGATTTCACAGTACATCAAGCCGCACGCAGGGGTGGCGCGCAGAGGCGGGGAGGAGGAGGTGCAGGGGAACGTAAAATGAATATGAAATGGAAATGTAATTTTCTTTTTTTGCCTGACGGGGAACCGCACGTTTCTCACAGTGCGAAGACTTATCGAGACATCCCAAGAGTTTGTACGTACAGCTTCCGTACATACAGATTTTACAGGTTTTTATTAATTCTTTTTCAGATTCAGTTCTATTACTGGTTGCACTTTTTCTTGCTGGATGGCATAAAACCGAGTTTTATCATGGCTTTCACCTTTAGTAAAATTACCGTACATGTCTTTTACTCTAATAGTGTAATGCACAGTTTAATGTTACTACACATCAAGAAACCCTAACCCACTGGATTTTACATTTACTTATTTCTACATACATTCTACAATATGTGCGAGGAACATTGTGAAATCTGAACTCACCATTGGTTAATATTAATTTTCAATAAAATAATCAGGGAGTAGCAAAGACTCTTTTTTTTCCAATGCAGACCCGTCAACCAGTAAAACAGGAAAAGATTTTTCCAATGGTAGCTTTGAAGGCAAACTTTTTTCTTTTTTTTCTTTTTTTTACAAAACACGAGGTTCGTTCTTAAATTTATGATGGACTGTAATTAAGTGGTCCATATGTTCTCATAGATCGCCTTTCTTCTCTTAAAAAATGTAATCTAAACACTAGCTAAAAACTTGCACTCAACAGCAATTTCACAGTATTGGAAAACTTAGCCAGTTTGAAATGGGTTAAAACTATTATCCTCGACAAATGACACTTTTCGGTTTGATCATAAAAGCTACTCTGTAAAATTAAAAATAATCACAACTGACGAACTGGGATGTTCTCGTTACCATGGATATAAATCAAGGCTTTGAAAGGGTGAAATTCAGATTTATGTCAGTTTCTGTCTACCCTGTTTCAGAGGCAGTATTCTTGGGCTTTTACCAGTTCAGCCAGTAGCCCTGTTGTTACTTGGATATATGCCCTATTCAGCAGCTGAAATAAGAGTTATGTTACCATATCTGGTAGTCTCATTTTAGACAGCTAAGTGGAGAGGTTGCAGTTGTACCTGCTATGGTTATGTTGTCTGGTTTTATAATGAGTCCTACTATTGGGACGCGGATAACTTGCTATCAGGGGCGGCACGGTGGTGCAGCGGGTGGCACTGTCACCTGTCGCACGGGTTTGAATCCGGCCCGGGCCTGTCTGTTGGAGTTTGCACGTTCTCCCCGTGTGGGTTTCGGGTTTCCACAGTCCAGCCCAAAGACAGGCACGTAGGCGAATTGGAGACTCCAAATTACCCATAGGTATGAGTGTGTGAGTGAACGGTGTGTGTGTGTGCCCTGCGATAGACAGGCCTGCCTCTCGTCCACTGCACGCTGGGCTGGGCTCCAGCACCCTCCGCGACCCTGCCCAGGATAAGCGGGTACAGATGATGGATGGATAACTTGCTATCACATGCATAACTTGCTATCATCTCTTGCTTAAACCAATGTGCATGTGATTTTGACTTGTTCTGGATGGGAGCATCCACTAATCGCTTAAGTGTTAATTGCAGGTTTAAAATGGTGTCAACGGTATGATGTTTTTTTCCTGATCAACATTGTGTCTGTTGCCCTATTACCATAAACGCTAGAAACTGAATCGTTTACCCCATCTCTGTGTTGATCATTGGAACATTTCTCAAAATGACTGCTAATTTTCAATTTTTAATAAGAAACAAACCCAAGTATCCAACTCAATTTGAACAACGGAAGTCTAGAAAGTTGCGACTCACTCTAGCAAATAAAATATAAAGAATGTGCCTGAATTCAGCCAGCGTGGAGAAAAAGTTTGGACCGCACAAAGTTGCTGCCTATTACTGCCAAACTCAGCAACATGCTTGTCAATCTTTTCCATTAGCACCCGGTCAGTTAGCTGGCTTTTAGACGCAGTGAATGGCTCTCTGACTGTCATACGGATACGCCAGTGATTCACGCTCAAGTTTTTTTTTATTGTGTAGTGATTGCTGTCCAGATGATGTGGCAGATTTTCTTAAACGTTCCAAAGAAGCTCGTCTCAGTCTGGAAGCCTCTATCAGGTTAGATTTTTATAGCCTGTACTCTGTTGGTTGAACGCGATTTAAAAGCCTAAATGACATCGAGTGGACTAACAAAATGTTTATTGGTTGTGATGTACATAATGTCCGTGTGTGTTAAAACAGCATTAATAAAAAATGCAATTTGTGTACAACTAAAATTTGATTCATCACTAAAGAATAAAAATTCCTGAAATGTGTCTCTAACACTGTATGCCAAGGAACATTTTGTTTCATTTTACTCAGGTAATTGAAAATTCACCATAAAAAGGATTAACCTCGCTAGTTCCCTTTGAATAAAAAAGTAAAATACATTTTTTTTTTTTAAAGCAATGTCCCGTACTTCCAGAGAGCTCTAATGACCAAATTTTATGTACTGGCACGTGCTCGCACAAGCTTTTATCATACATAATCACTCGGTACATTGTGGAGGTGTCATGCAAATGATAACTTTATGGATATCAAAAAATTTGCATAGCTAAATGAGAAATATTAAATCGGCAGGGGGAGAATTAAGAGCATTTGTCGCTTGGGGACGAGCGGAATTAATGTTTTCCGAGGGGTTTCTTGAGGAATTTGAAATATTTCAAATTTATTTTAATTTGGGGGGCTGCTGGGTTTGTCCGCACCAGCTGTGCACAGATTATTCTCCTCCAGCAAAATGGCCGCTCGGCTCTGTGGGGAGACTGCGGGGAGGAAATAACTGAGCGGCCAACAGAACACACCCTGGAGAAGAGTTTTAAAAAAATAAAAATAAAAATTCATTAGCGTCAAAGGAAATTTCGCATTCAGTGTTTACTTTTCTCTTAATAATAAAAAATAAAAACAAAAAATGAATGTCAAATTTTGGCAAATGTCGCATGCCGCGACGCTGGCCACCAGTAATGACAAATTAAATTCGTCGAGTTAAAAGCGGCTGGATGCAATGAATAAATGTGTTTTAAATGGCCCTGGTTTTATGAGGAGTGCCAACCACACACTGAAATGTATTTTTGTTTATTTTAAAAGCATTTTAAAAAAAAGTGAGAAAGGCCGCTGTTTGGGCTCAAGCATTCGTCAGGCGCATCACGAATTGCCCTTTTTTTGGGTACGCTGTGGTGCACACGGGTTTCACAAAGCGCAACATCGAAAGTCCTGTGCGCGTATTATGAAAGCATCGCATACGTATGCCAACGCTTGCGGCTAGACACAAATTGTGTTTAGTCATATAGCACAATAATGTCTCTATTCATTTTGACTGGTAAAAAAATGCCGTTTCTCAACCGTGTCTTGCCATGTGCATTACAGCATGTGTAAATGCTCGATTGTGCATAAGTAGGAATAATCGTTAATACTATTCTCTTTCAATTAAATGTTTTGTGTTAATTGAGGGGAATTACTTGCTTGTTCGTCATTTAAACACTAAAATGCAAAAAAGGAGAGTACCAAATACAGCCAAAATTTTAAGAAATGCTCTTTCTTCCTGGAAACCTGGTAGAATATAACTTTGTTAGAAAGCAAAGAACTTTATTTGTTTATAAAGTTGATATTGTGGTTTGGAAACCCAAAACTTACTGGTAGCATTTCACAAATCCACACAGTAGTTTTAACCGCATTCTAAACTGTCTGTGTAACAGCCGAACCGTGAACTTGTTATTACCTGTTTATGTACGGTAAATTACCGTACAGGTGAGCACAGCCAGCGAAGCCCTGTATGGAAATGAGAGCCGATTCACTTACAGCAGTTTGGAACTGGGAGTGCTCTACATTTTTTGACAGTTTAGAGGAGAAATATACCAAGTGCTGAATTGCACAGATTTTTGCTGGTTCATAGGATTCTGAAAATCAAATCTCAAAGCTGAAATTCTGTATCACCGAACATAATGTTTTCAGAGAGAAGAAATCGTAGGACACACAAGTTACTTGGGAGTGAATGGCTCAGTGGAAAAGTATGGAGAAAGAAAAACGTTTCTGTGGAGGCAGACTGTGAGTAGAAGGCACTGAGTATTGGATTGTACTGTAACCTATTTAACCATAGCTCAATATTTCACAGCTTATTTCAGCTAAATGGCACACATTAGGTCTTAGAGCCTGAAGAAGCTCTGAGGAATTCCATACCATTAACCAATTTGCCAGCAAACAGTACATTTTCACATTGATAATAGGAAATACTGGGTAGATTTAGTGTCCTTTCAGTGTTCTGGAATTCAGAAACTGAGGCAAGATGTCAAAAAAAAAAAAAAATCTAAAGATCTAATACAGCGAGATGAACATGCCTTGACCAAGAGCTTTATCCATGTTACCGATTCCACACAGGAAGGAAACCTAAACTATACTATATCACTACAGTTCCTGTTCCACATGGACAACCATTTCCAGCCACAGACATTTTTTTAAAATGGATGACTTGTAGAAGGCACTGTATCTTGGGCTTGAAATGGATGGAGAGACCCAGAGTCAGAGTCAGTGGTGTATAATTGTGAATCATACAAGTCAGTAGTTTCTTGACCTCTAAGGATAATCTATTACTATATGAAATTGGACACGCTTTGTTTTTTTCTCTTCCTGTTCCTGTAATTTATATAAACTAATTTAAAAAAACTTAACAAATTAACTTGTTAAATATGTATTACTAGCAAGCCAACTATCTCGGTGTAGTCAGTCCATCAAACATGTGAATTTGGGGAAAACCGTATCTTCAGTCATGCATGTGAAGACTGTTTGCTTTCAGTAGCCTTCAGACGCATGCATGCTTTAGCACAGCCAGTCCCATTTGGTCTTTGTGCAGGACTATGTCTGAACTCGGAACGATTCTTCGCCGCTGGTGTAGACCCTCAATCAAGCCATAATGGAGCAGGATATTGACACATACTGAACTTGGATATGTTGAAACATAAGGGTCTAGACTGACTTCACAGTTTTTTCTTAACCTTTTCTTCAGTGGCATAAGAATTGCGTGTCAATGCTCTCACAGGAAGCTCAGTTTCAGTGCTGGAACACAGCAAGTCTCCCGCGTAGCCAAGGGTTACCACTGCCTGGTTATTATCGCGTGAAAAAAAAAAAAAACTCCCACTTAGAGTGAGGACATAGCAACCATTGCTCTTACCTTTTCCCCTCTCCTTCTTCGCCCCCCCCGCCCCCCCCGCCCCCCCCCCAGCAGACATCCAGAGACTTTGCCCCGGTATCACTTGTCATTTATGGCTGACATGCGGCAGACAGGACCATCGGCACACCCCGGATTGGATCGATGCTCCCAATGTTCCCAGAGTGCCACGGAACGAAAGGTCAGATCAAGCTGTCTGTGTCACGGAGTCGTCCCTCTCTGCCTTGTTTACAGATTTTCAAGCTCTGGTCTGACCACGGAGCTTTTACAGGAGATGGATTTATTCATAGACTTCGCCTGCAAAAAGTTCAGCAAAGTTAAATACTTTAGAAACTACAGTGACTCCATAGAAAGGATGGCCATTTCATGCAATACAGCCTTTTTCAGGTTTTACATAATGGATTCTGGTGGAATATAAAACCACATCGCCTCACTATCTCATCAAGAAATTATGAATTTTTTTCATTCAGTTTATTAAGTGTAGCCATATTGTACCAATGCCATGGGGGGCAGTGGGGAATAATGCCCCCCTCCCACCCAATTTCATATGGTTACCCTACCATAACCAGGAATAAATACTGTAAAACTTCCTCAAACAGTGTCCAGATCTTTAGAGATGGGGAGTGGTCTACGTACATGTAAATAAAGTCCAGTCTCCAATACCCATAATTCATTGTTGTCCTCTGTAGGGGACAGTCTCTGCTCTTAATCTCAGGGACCACATATTTTCCTATGCAGAAATCATTTTTGTCATCCAGGATACTCGTATTATGTCACGAAATTGAAATACTCAAATACTTAAAATACTTTTTTTTTTCTGCTGTGTCTCAAGAGGATATTATCCATCCTGGTTGTGGCCTACTCTGGACCAGTTCTGTAGCCTAATAGAAAATAATGGCCGGTCTGTAATAGAGGCCTAGCCTCCAATTATGCCTGAGTGCTCTCCTCTCTTCTCCTGAAGTACATCAACGTCCCGGCTATTATTGGAAGTTTCACTGTAAATAAATAACACAATTTGTTGAGAATTTGTGTTTTTCCCCCACCGAAAAAAGTCCTCTGTAAGTTGCCTGAGCGTCTGACTGAGTCCTCTGTAAGTTCAGGAGGGGTGTAGGTTGCCACGGGTGCCGTTGGAAACGCAGGCTGCCCCGACGCTGTGTCTGCTCACTCTGCGTTCTGCAGAGCTGAGCTGAACGCTCTCGTTGTTCTGGAGGACTGCAGGAGAAACACAGACACCCACCACAGCCATTACACCGTGTCGAAGTGTCCCTGAGCAAGACACCTAACCCCTAATTGCTCCCAACGAGCTGATTGGTACCTTGCATGACAGCCTTTCACCGTTGGTGTGTGAGTGTGTGTGTGTGTGTGTGTGTGAATGAGAGGCATCAATTGCAAAGCGCTTTGGATAAAAGCGCTATATAAATGTAGTCCATTTACCATTTACACCACACAGTGTTTTTCCCAACACAATGCAAATACCACATCACTTTGTGGAGATGATCTGCACCCAAAAACAAACAGAATAATATATCATTAAGGTTCCATTTTAATGCAAATGATATTGTATTTAATGTATATTTTGGCAGATATATATATATGTATATATATATATTCCTTTTAAATGTGGAAATGCATGCGCAAGAGTTGCTCTCTTACTGTTTCCAAGACAACTGCTGAGTGTACTACTTTGCATGGGCGGAAATGGACGCAAGGCTCATTAGTCAATCTGTCAGGCCGCGTGCTGCAGCCAGTATTCTCTGATTGCCGAGCGATTAGCATATTTTAAAGATCGCACCTTGTGCGATTTTAACAACAAAACAAACAAAAAATACTTTTAAAGAGCGGTGAGAATTTTTGCTTGCTTGTTTGTTTAATTGTTTGTTTGTCTGTTTATTTTTAATCATCTTATAAACCTTATGGGGAGTTGTGCTGTGGAATGACTGACAAATTCTTTTTGATTATTTTATAAAGTCGTAAATAAAAGGTGTGTGTGTGTGTGTGAGAGTGTGTGGGGAGGGGGCGGTGGGGCGTTGGGGGGGGTGGGTTTGGGCGGGGGGGAGGGGTCGCACGCTGTTGCTTGAACGGAAAACATCGTCAGTAATAAAGCAGAAATAAGGGGCACTCAGTCAGACGCTCAGGCACCGCCAGCC
Source organism: Anguilla pacifica (assembly GCA_039654925.1). NCBI lineage: Eukaryota > Metazoa > Chordata > Actinopteri > Anguilliformes > Anguillidae > Anguilla > Anguilla pacifica. The sequence goes on along the minus strand of CM077289.1, from coordinate 7,379,336 downwards.
GAAACAGTAATCCAGGGCATTTATGATGCGCGGTGCAAATTTGCCTCCGGGCTACAAAAAAAGCCATTTTCTAGTTCACATGTCAGTTCATTCCGGCTCCATCTTTTCAGATCTTCCAATTTCACACTCAGCATTGCAGTTTGCCAGTAATCCCCGGGTAATTTGGCCTGGTTTTTTTCACGTCAGGGTGACAGAGGTAATGTGGCTTTCCCAAGTGCGTATAAAAAAAAGTAATGGCAGCGATAATGTTAAAGCAAAATGGGCCTAGCACGGTCATAAAAGGTTACAAAGTCACGGAAAAGTCAGTTTTTTTTTTTAATCACCTTTTGGTTTGTATTCATGTGGAGTAACAATTCAAATTATACTTAGACTCTCGTACATTATGTACTGAGCCTTTGGTAAGATGGGTTTTTATTGGTAAGATATGTGCGGTGCACATATATGCACGGGCGATTTGCTCTGATTTGTGCTGTGCTTCTGGTACGGCCATTTTATTTGACTTTAATTGATTTAATTCTTGGCATAGCCCGATTTCGATAAAAGATTTCCCTGAGGTGATGTACGTCAAACGGAAATGGCCAAACGTGTTTACATTTCAACACACACTGAAAAGCCAAATACCAATATCATGGAGTAGAGGCAGTGTGACCTGGATTCATTCCCAAGAAGTCCACGCGTGCTTACTGGCCCGCTTTATCTTCCTTACCTTGACAAATCCCACGCCTCACCCCCCCCCCCTTCTGTGGGAATTTGCTCTCGGCTTGTGCTCAGGAATTATCTGCATTCTGAAACCCAGAGATCGACAGAAGTATCCAATAACCCCAATAAAGGCTGAAAAATAAAGTACTGAAACGTGTGAAAATTGTACAAGCCACGTAACGAGTTGAGTGTTTCAAGTGCAGGGAATGCTGTGCCTATTGGATGGAAGCAGTGGCGGAGATTTATTTTATTTTAATTTTTTTTTTAGCAATGTTGCCTAGTAACCAGACATCTTTGCATGAGATGCGTGGAAAAAAAAAAAAAAAAAAAAGATTTTCCGAGACTCTTGGTAAAAAGAAACAAAGCAAAACTGCCATGGATGAGCGGAGCAAGGGCATCCCGATGGCAAAATGAGCGGGTGGGGGGGGGGGGGGCATGGGCTGGGGGGGGGGGGGGGCTCCTGGCTGTCAGCACGCAGGAGCCTGGTCTGGTAAAGCCTGTCACAGGAGACTGCTTTCGCCAATGCGCGAGGGAGGTGGGGTGGGGGGGCGGGGGGGTAGGGGCATAGGGGGGCACAGGCTCTGCTGAAGGCATTAGCCACATCGATTCGCCCGGGACAAACTGACTGTTTTTCCGGTCTTTCTGTCTTTGTCTTGTACTGGCTGTAGGGAAGTCACTAATTAGCCAATTCAACCTCTCCTGACCTTGACATCAAAATATATAAACTGTGACCAAATAAATACAAAAATATAATAAAAAAATAAAATAAAAAACTCCATCTAAACAAAGTTTTTTTTTGTTTTTTTGTTTCAGAACAGAGAGATATAGTTAGCTTCCAATATCCTGAATGCACATGTAAATGTTTCATGTTTTATATTTACAGGCTAGTGCAGTACATGCAGGTGCTTAATTGTTGTATTTAGTTATACTTTTCCCATTTAATTTCACATTTTCCTTCTGTTGTTGTTGTTGCTGCTGACAATTTTTTTTCTCAAGGGTACCCTGGCAGCATGTCTCCTCTCTAGATTTCCATGCCCAAGTGATCACACCATCGTCAGTCTAAAGAAAGACGCAAAATGTGTATTTCCAAAAAAAAAATCTGTGGCAGAATTTTTCTGCTGCCAAGGAATTTGACAGGGCAGATATTTCATGCAGTCTTTTGTGACAGCGTTAAGTTGACTTCAATTCCCCTTGAGCCATCCCTGTTTTAAAAAGCTGTTCCTTTTAATAAGTTATTCTTTAAAAAAGCTGTATTGTTATAAAGGAATCAAGATAGTATGAAACGCAAACAAAATGTACAACACGATTTGAAAACTGGCCAGAGAAAAAATATATATATATTAGTGAGCCGAGAATAGAGGAAAAGGAATTAAATGAGATATTAAGATATTTAGATATTAAGATTAAGAAAAAGTAGTACTGAAGTACGGGTTCATTTTCGTGCAACCGAGGACTTGGAGTTTCAGTGCAGGCTCCCCTTTCAAACCGCAAAGAGAGAGAGAGAGCTTTCCTAGCTCACTGTCAAAAAAAATAATAACAATTTAAATCACATTGAAAATCTTCTAACCCAGTATGGACAAAGCGGGGGATGCAAAGTGCTGTAAAATTAATCATTTATGGAACACAAAAGAAAATGGTTTATATATCCAGAGATCTCTGTTCCGCACTTTGAAGCTGCTTTCTTGAATATTTATACGCAGTTCATGGAAAACAGGCTTGCCTTTTTGTTGTTATCACACCAGTGAAATTGGTCTGCTTTGAACTGTGGGAAATCTTCGCTACCATACAGTTTAAGCTGAAAGGTCCACCTTCAAAACCCTGATTTAGTGGCAAGAAAGACCAAACAACTACAAAGGTGGCACGAAACACCAAACAACTACAAAAAACACCCATGAAAACAAAATGAGAATGAATATGATTGCTTTCAGAACCAGAATTTTATTTGTTGCCTGCACCTTGGATTTAGAGCCTAGTATGACTCAATAATTTGCCTAATCTGAAGTGTGAACGAAAACTTGCCATATTGATATTCCATTAAGACAATTGTCCTAAAAAATCAATGGCAAGCAAGCAATTCTATGCATGGATGTCCACAAAATTAAGTAGGTGGACCTTTGGATATTGGATTCATGGTTTTCGGTGTCATTCAGACATTTCTCTAATCAAGCAGAACAGACAAATCATTAAGGAGAGCCTTAGTATCGATCCCTGTGCTAAAAATGCTAGACATACTTAATTTCCTAGGAACGGTTGTACATAAACAGAGTGGCGTGTTCCAAACAACACTACAGCATCCCATGCTCTGTTCTTTCCTCTTGCGCATGTGACATCCATGAAAAAAGCTCGGTGACTGAAATCTGCTGGTCGCCAATGGAAACAAGTCTCAATTATTACCATTAAAAACGTGCTCTTTTCACAGAACATTTTGCTGCGTGTTCAACGTCGCGACCTTTGTCTCTTTTCTGCGCGCTCCAAATACGCAGCAAGTGTCTGTATGCTATGCTGCTAAAATCCACGTGCTCCTTTTACTTTCTTTGAGAGGCGACAATAAAGGGAGAATCTGAGCTGTTTGGCAGGCAGAGCAAGACCAGGTCTTGTTAAGTGAAATAAAATGTGTTACAGAGCAGGGGGCATGGACTGCACTGACTTTAACTGTGCATGTGTGTGTGTGTGTGTGTACGTATTTGTGTTTGTGTGTGTGTGTGTACGTATTTGTGTTTGTGTGTGTGTGTGTGTGTGTGTGTGTGTGTGTGTGTGTGGGTGTATGCATGCATGTTCACATAACTGATGTTTCTTTATGGACACATTTGTGTTTTATGCGCGTGTGTGTGTGTGCGGGTGTATGCATGCATGTTCACATGACTGATGTTTCTTTATGCACACATTCATGTTTTATGCGTCTCTCTGGCTGTCTGTGCTATGTGTGTGCGTGTGTGTGTTGTGCATGTGTGTGTGTGTGTGTGTGTGCGTGTGTGTGTTGTGCATGCGTTGATGCATGGATGTGTGCATGTGTGAGTGCGTGTGTGTGTGTGTGTGTGCATGTGTGAGTGCGTGTGTGTGTGTGCATGTGTGAGTGCGTGTGTGTGTGTGTGTGCATGTGTGTGTGTGTGTGTGTGTGTGTATGTGTGTTGTGCATGCGTAGATGCATGGATGTGTGCATGCGTGCGTGCATGTGTGTGCATGTGTGTGTGTGCGCACGTGTGTGTGTGTGTGTGTGTGTGTGTGTGTGTGCATGTGTGCGTGCACGCGCATGTGTGTGTGTGTGCGTGCAGTAGGGGGCCTCATTTGTGCTGGGGGTGCCATGTGGTGTGCCAGTTACAGCAGCTGGAGCCGGTGTGCTTCGAGCCCAAAAGCTGGAGGGGGCACAGCTTCTGTGCCCTTGAGCAGGGATGTCGCATGGGCGGGGATGGAGGAGGACAATTCCAAGGGCCCTGACTGACATGGGGCCATCAAAAATTGTGCAGGGATAGGGTGGCGGGGACCCAGTGAGAGATCTTTTCGTGGGGGCCCAGGATCGCTGGTGGGAGAACCCCTGCCCTTGGGCAAAGCATTTCACCCAATTCACTCCCTCGAACAACAGACCTCTCTGCATTAATGGGTGACACCGGTTTAGAAGGGTGCAGGAATGTAAGAAACCAATCAGGTGCCTCTCCCTAGATAGACGCACGTTTAAATGTCACTGTCACTCATCAAGTGTGTGGTACTCCTTTTTTTCTTGCTTCCATTTTGTGATTTAGTTACTACGCACCCCCATTTCAAATATTGACTCGGCATCATCTCTTCCTCAGTGCCAATCAACAGGTGGCCTGACAGCCAAATAAAATCCATCACTTACTTTTGGCCTTTTGATTATTGTGACAATGAAAAAGTAGTATTCAAAATCTGAGATGCCATAATCGCAGCTTCACAGTGTCAACATACATCCCAGTAGTGACATGTTAATAACTTACTAAATAATGTGTAGCCTATTTTTTTTTCAAACCGCCTACTTCCTTTAAACAGACACACAGCACATCTTATTCATACATCGTTTCATAAATTGTACGAGGAAAATTTCTAATCCGCATGCACCGTTTTTTTTAATAAGAACCTGGCCCTGACTGAATAAGACGTTGAAGAGCCCTGCCCCGTGTAATCCTGTGGAGGGTCCATTACCGGATTGAGCCACTGGCCCTCATCCGTAATGACATAACAAGGCTCATTACGCTGACCAAGACAGCCGATGAGCAAGGCTGTAAGATACTGTATACGGCATTTTTTTAAAATTTATTTTATTTATTTATTTTTTCGTTCATTGAGAACACCGCCTCAGTCCATAAACACGTGCGCGGCTTACACGCTTAATGTGAGCAGGACACGCCGTCCCAACTTTCCGCAGAGGGGGAGAGGGAGCTGAAACCGGCCGGGGAAATTAGCATATGCTAATGAGATGTTCTGTTTACTGCAAAAGCCACCGCCTTCCATAAACGCAAGAAAAAATCTACATAGAAATTATAGAAAACATAGCATAGCAAAAATACATAACTCATCATTTACCCCCAAAGTACAGCTCGGTCGTACTGTACAGTTTTCCACTAGCAAGTATGAAAAATAAGATGCATAGTCGAAGATGACCAGTGAATTATGAAAACGGAGAAAGCATCGGCGCGCTGTAGCTGGTAATTGCAAATGTAACGGCTGGCGTTCGGTGCGGCGTCATTCCTACTCCACAGGTTGAGAGTGTTCTCTCCCTTCCGGCTGCACATAATAATGTCCTTTGAGAAAAAGTCCCGCGTGCATTCACAAGGCCTTCAGAAACGTGAGAATGAGGCCTCCTTTGCTGGTTGAATGAAATGTGACAGGACTGGATAAGACCCCCCCCCACAAATTCTTCAGCTTTAGCACTTATCGCGATGTTCTTCAGTTAGAGCCAGAGCGCAGGTCGAGACACCACAACCTCACACAGTCTGAGTACATCGCTGACAAGCGCCCACCCCCCTACCCCCCTACGCCCCCCCCCCCCCCCCCCGGAACTCATCCGCCACCAGCCCCGACCTCCACCCCAATCTCCGCGGAACCTTCCGGAAGGAGCTAGGCCAGGAGACCCGTCCCTCATAACGTGCATTATCAAAAGGTAGCGAGCGATAACCCTCCTCTCCGGGAGGGCTTGCCAGCCCATTACACTGAGTGCCTCTAATGCGGAATCAACGACACAAAAGTCAGTCAAATCCAGCCGGCGATCGGCGGCCATTTTGAAAAAAGGCAGAGTAAACAACTAATAGACGTTCCTCTGGGTAGGAGGACAAAAGTCCCATTGACGTGATTGGCATCTGTAGTCTTGGCTAATTTTCTAAGCCTTTTTTCATGAAGGACTTGTATAACACAGTGGGTTTTCTTTTTTTTTTGTTGTTCAGGATTTTTTCCTTTTTTTTTTTTAAACTGACATCTAGAGGAGCTCATCTCTGAAATGTCAGTCATTTTCTCTTGCCAAAAGCCTATCCTTTCTTTCCCCCCTCAAAACTTTTGACACCCCGGTGATTTTAGCCCAATTAGGCTGCCATTTCTGAGTTTCCCTGCAATCGACAGTCGGGGTGTGGGATTTGGCCACAGGGCTGGTGGGATCATCACAGTTCCCATAGGAACAGAACATTTCTTTACTTCAAACGGCTGTTGTCTGCGGTGAAATTCGGAAGCAAAAGTAGAGATTTTTTACAAAAAAAAAAATGTTTTAAAACATTTTTTCGGAGTTTTAAACGGTTGAAAATGTGAAACTGAAGTCAAAGAGAGGCGAAGCCACACTTTGCTTGCAGTTGCAAATTATGTAAAGCCATTAATTTATCCATACTGCCTGGCCTAAAGCCTCCACACATAGTTATTTCATAAAATTGCCCATTTTAAAGTATAGTTACTGAGTGCAGAGCCCACATCCAGCTTTTAAACAACCCTAATGGCCTGTATAAATTGAGCACTAATAAATCCCAAACTCCCCAAAAACAAAAATCAGCAAAATACATTTTTTTGCTTGGCTCTTAACAATTTGGATGCACGTTATCGGAACCACATTATTATTAGCATTTAGCAAGAAGGTACCGAGTTCGACACCCGACCGAGGCAAGGGCCTTTCTTTGTGGACTTTATGTGTTCTCACCATGTCTCTGTGGGTTTCCTCCATGTTCCTCCAAGACTTTCAGTAGGTGAATTGGAGACTCTACATCGGCTGTAGGAGTGTGTGAATGAATGCTGCGTGGGCCTTGTGATGGATTGGTGACCACTAATAATAGAAATTATATAACGTTTTTTAAAAAATATATAAATAATAAAGATGTAATGATTTTTTTGCCCTGCAATAGATTGGTGGTCTGCCCAGGGTGTATTCCTGCGTCTCGCCCAGTGCATGCTGGGATAGGCTCCAGTCCACCACCAAAGAAAATACCCCGACGAGGAATAAGTGGTTTAATTGATGTATTATTATTATTATTATTATTATTATTACTACTACTACTATACTATGCTCTTGTAGTACAATTCTTTCACATTTAATTTACATTGCTTTTATTTTGATAATTTGATTACATTATATATTTATGATGATCTTTTCACATCTTAAACCTTAATTTCACTGAATGAAAAATTTGGCCAGCGCATGAAGAGCACGTTTGAGTTTCGAAGTTTTGTGTTCAGACAGCGGCAGCCCAAGTCTGATCTCCAACACACTGTTCACAAAGGACTTAAATCAGTGGGTCACATGTTGTGTTCAAATTTACTCCCTGTTCAACTGGGGAAGGATGGTCTTTTGACTGTTTCCCCCCACTGCTGGTCTCAGAAGAGTGCTTTACTGCCAACTGTGAATAACAGTGCCAAATGAGTGCATTCCACTGAGTTTTTTGGCTAAATCTTTAGGAACTGTGCTGTGCTTCTCACAATCTCGTTTGAATCATGCATAAGCAATGCCCCTTTCATTTTTTCCAAAAAACAAAAAAAGGTTTTCAAAGGAATGAATTCGACCTCTACAGAAGAGTATTAGGGGCCGTGTGAATGAATTTGAATTACTGTGAAAGTCAGAACTAACTGTCGACTTAAAGCTAGAAAGTTCTGACTTTATTCCATCAAGTTTTAACTTTAAAGGTGAAAAGTTTTGACTTTAATCTTAAGTTTTGCCTTTGGGCATAACCCATTCATCTCCCTACAGCACTCAACATGCAGCTAGCTGTCTTCAGCTCAGTAATTCCTGAAGTCTAAAAACTCATAAAAACTGTATTCAGCCGCACTTCCCATAATGAGATTCAGTGCTTTTTTAAAACTTAAATCGTAAAATAATAAGCTTTTGGACAATCAACCTCAGTCCTTAGGTTGAACTCACATATCTTTTTTTTTTTTTAAAGAAATATACAAAATCAATTTTCTGAAGGAACTGTTAAAACCATTTTGGTTGGGAGTTGTGGTTGTGAACAGGGATCAGGAACTCCGTATTTGGTGGTGAGGAAGGGCCAGGTTAATCAGACATTACAGAGGCTGTATGGCTCTGAAGCTCAGGTCCTGGAGGGCCACAGTGTCTGCTTTCCTTTCCATCAGCAGCCAGTTAACCAATTAGATGTTAAGGTCACAAACATGTGATTAGAATGTTCTTAGCTGAACATTCTAATGCTGATGTAACAATCACTACTGGTAACTGAAAGCGATGGAGTTCTAGCAGCGAGCTAATGCCTTGAGGTTTGTGGATCTTTTGGTCAATTAACACCCTACATGTATCACAGATTGCCAAAAACGCCCCCAAATATCAGCAGAAACGTTCTCCCTCCAGGACTGGAATCTGACAGCTGTGTAACAGAGGAACAATGTGCATGTCAAAATCGTCACCACAGTCTTCTTGGAAAAGACGAGCTCGTGGTCCAGTGTTTGGCCAAGTGGTCTGAGAAGTAGATGCCGTGGTGTCATCTACAGCAAGGTGTGGGCAAGGAGGGACTGTTTCCAAAAAATGCATGCCCACCTTTGCTCTTAATTGTTTAACTAGCCTGTTCATTTACACAGTACAATTTTCTTCAGGTTTCTAGATGAGGTCTTGAAGGACAGCTGATGACTGATTCTGTGGACAGATTAAATATACTGGGGCGTAACTTACAGGTTAGCTGGGCATTGGTGTACACTGGCAAATAGCAAACTAAGCAAGGGTAATTGGCAACAAAAAAAAAAAACAGGTACTGTCTGTTTTAGGCAGACAGAGCTTTGAATGATGGTTAGCCATCCAGCATGATACATCTTTTAGGGAAATTCAGATGCAGATAAACAGACATGTGTTTTCAAATGGAAGGAGAAGAAAAAAAAAAGTGTCATCGGTGTAACCATGACAACACAAGCTGATCAGACCCGGGGCAAATATGCATTTTAAATACTTAACGTGCTCTTCAGAAGCAGGCAGAGTTTGAAAACACTCCTGCTGTACCTTGATAATTCACAGCAAACAGAACTGAGAGACAAAGAGAACGGGTGAAAATAGATGCTCCTTTTAAAATACCACAGGAACCTTACCCGCGCGTCTGAGGGGGTTAGTCGTCATTTTCGGCACCTGCAGCGTTGGGAGCCCAACACTGTGAAGGTGTTTCTCGACGTGTTTCAAAGTGTTCGTTCAGCACATTCCTGTATGGTTCTATGCCTCCCCTTTAATATTACTGTATTGATTTTAACACTCGCAGTGTTCAATTTGTTAAGGTGATTTTGCTGAGCGTGTACGTGTCAGAAACCCAATTTAGCAAAATGTCATGTCTGACTGCTTTTTTTTCCCAAACACCTTTTACCGTGCGAGTTTCAGCTGCGAACACATTTCAAATGTGATTCCGAAAAGCCAGGCCTAGGAAATCTGGTAAATGGATAAGCACATTCAAAGCATGTGAATCAAATGGGAACTGAGGAGAAGTTAGCGTGCCCTGAAATACCTTAAATCTGCAGTAGCGTCTGCTTGTTCTTGTACTTTTTTACAGCAACAGCAAAGCTAACTCATGAACATTGGCCCTTATTAGCCCAACATTAGCACAAGCAGGTTCTTCGGAATGTTTTTCAAAATTCTAAGTCAGGGTTCTAGAACTCCACTGCTGTCAGTTACCAGTGGTGATTGTTACATCGGCATTAGAATGTTCAGTTAAGAATGTTCTAATCACATATTTTGTGACCTCACACCTTAAGTAGTTGAGAGGCTCTCAGCTGCCCATAGCAGCTAACTGACTCTCATTTGTTTCCGGGCTCCTGTGTAGATCCCCCCCAACCCCCAACCCCCAACCTCCAACCCCCCGCCCTCCACTCCGGTGGGCCAAACCTCTTGTGTTTTGCGATGAGGTAGCGCAGCATGTGATTGCTCAAGCCATAGCTCCAGGTACAATGGGAAGAAAGGGCTTTCTGCCTCCTGAAGAGCCATCCTTAAGGCCCACATTACTGAGTTTCCAATCACACTGCAGCCCACAAGGAGGGAAAGAGGGATGGAGAAAGGAGGAGGGGGGGTAGAGAGAGGAAGAAAAAGATGAGAGAGAGAAGGTGAGAGGGAGGGAGAAGGGCAGAGCGAGGCAGAAGGAGAGAGATGGAAGGAGAGAGAGTGAAAGACGGAGGAGGAGAGGGACAGAGAGAGGGAGAGGCGAGGGGGAGATTGAGGGAGAGGAAGATGGAGAGATGGAGGGGGAGAGAGGAAGAGCGAGAGAGAGAGAGAGGGAAGAATAATGAGAGATGGATGGAGAGAGGGGAAGATGGAGAAATGGAGGGGAGGGACAGAGAGGGAGAGAGGAGAGCGGGGGAGATTAAGGGAGAGAGAGATGGAGGGGGAGAGAGGGAGAGAGAGAGAGATACGCGGGAGGGAAACCATTAGGGCTGTCCACTGTCGGGTCCTCTTATCTCTGATTAAACGCTCCGGACCCGTGTAGCCCTGCAGGTAACGCTGTGTCGCAGAAATGAGTCTTCCTCCTCCCTTCGTCTTCGTCCAGAGCGCAATTAAAGTTTCAGCCAGCTCGGCCGACAGCAGCACTTAAAGAGCCGCTCGCTCGCCCAGTCGCCTTCAAAGCAAGGAGGGGGAAAAAATCGCTCGGTAAAATCCACAGTAGACTGATTACAGCACCACTGGAATAAAGGTACGTAAATAAAAAATAAAAAAAGCATAAAAGCATTGGTCACTTGGTGATTCTTTATTCCGTTTATCCAAGTATACTGTATGTAAACAGACCAACAAGTCATTACAGTGCCTTCACAACGGTTTCTCAGCTTGCCATTGCTATAGCACCGATGCAGACAGGCACTGCTGTTTGCGACGGGAAAGGAGAAAAACTGGTTTATAAAATCGAGAGAAAGATTTGGAGGGCAAATAGCAAATAGTAAAATGGATCTCTCTAACCGATGATATTTTGGTTTATGCAAGGAGGTCCCTCAGTTTTATTTACACAATAATAATAATAACAATAATAACACCCTGCACCCTTAATTATCATTATTATAATTATAATGATAATTATCTTATAATTATCATTATTATTATGTCAGTACAACTGAGGTCCCTGTTTTTTTTTTTAATATAAATAATACAAATATAATGGTTTTTTGCCCTGTGATAGATTGGCGACTTGTCCAGGGTGTAGTCCTGCCTCTCGTCCAGTGCACGCTGGGATAGGCTGCAGCACCCCCTCGCGACCCCGCCCAGGATAAGCAGGTATAGATAATGGATGGATGGATGGATGGATGAATGGATGGATGGATAATGTTTTTTTTTAGTTTGGCTATTGTTCTGAACCCAGTGAAGATGCCTGAACCTTCCCACACTTTGATCGCGGGAGATTGGGCTGGAGAGGTGAGCTTCACGGTCACTGCCCCCCAACTCAGGATGCATCGCGTAAGCGCATTTAAATGACACGACCAGAGGGCGAACATGTTACGACATCCGTACACCCCCCCCCCCCCAAAAAGAACAGCCCTCAGGACGGCTAATAAATCATGGGCCGCCCTGCCGCTCGGCGGGGAGAGGGGACCCGTCCCGGGGAGATTAGTGCCTGATTACACGGGCTCTTTCGGCCGTCAGGACCCTTCTCCAAACAGAGCGGCGGGCGCTAATGGAATCCACGCGCAACCGTAGCCTAGCCGCGGGAACGACATCCGTGAGGGTTCGAGAGAGACCGTCGTCGGCCCCGGCCCCGCCCTCGGCCCGTCGACTCTCTCGACCCCCCCGTCCGAGGAAGCGCGACAGAGCGTGTCCGACGTCGTCGCCGCGGCGACAACCCAGCGTCGTCGTTCGAGGGGCCGCTTTCCGCACGGCGTTCAGAAAGGCTCTCCGGCTACAGGGGTTTTTCTGCCGCAGAGGCCTGTTTTCCCATCCGGCCGGGCCCGCGTGAAGCCCGTCCGCCGCCGCCATCATCATCATCATTATTAACGATGTCGGTTTTACCTCCCGGCACCCCGGAGCGCCGTAAACGACGTCCCCCCGGATCGGCCATAACGCCGCGCCCCTAATTTACCCGGCTCGGCGCCGTGCGGCCGGTGTTTAACGCCACGAGGAGCGCGCTCCCCGGCGTCCCCCTGCCGCTCTGGTAAAGGTCACTCTTCCCCGCGGCGCGTGTGTTAAATTTGACTTACGGTTCTTTCACCGCCGGCCACGCCCGGTGTCAGCGGCGCTCAGAGCCGCTAAGTGAGAATCGATAGCCCGGCTAAACGCGCCTTAAATCAGGGGCGTAATATCCATAATAAGTCACTGGCAGGCTTCTTGTTTCCGGTCGAAATCGACATGGAATGTGCTAAGTCAGGGGGTGGGGGCGGAGGGGTGGGGGGGTGGGGGGGCATGGGAGGAGGTGTAGGCATTTAGGCAGTGCCCTCCCTCCAAAATAGTTCAGAGACAGGAAAAGAAAAGATGAAATATAAACTTGCTGGGAAGGCTACGAAATCTCTTTTTTTTTTTTTCCCAAGCAGACAAGCTCAAGTCCAATTTGAAATTACACACTGTGCAGGAATGTCTGCTCCTTCTCCGACTGGGAGGGACGCAGTAGCTTTGGGGGGTGGGGGGCGAGGGGGGGGGGGGGTATCTGTTCTGCAGGCGTTCCATAAATGACCGATTTAGGCAGGGGTGTAATCTCAGCCATGTTGTTTTGAGGCCGTGGGGCATTTTCGGCAAAATGGCTCAAAGAATCTCTAGAAGGAGCGACCATGAAGTCCTTCACTCAAACGCAAAATGGCCACCAAATGGCCTCCTTCTCATGGCCACCAAAGATGTCTGAAGCAGACCAACGCAGACTCAATTAAAAGCAACTGTCAAATCCATCCATTTGTTTTTGGGTGGGTAGGGGTTTGGAGGGGGGCAGGGGATAATCACTTCCATTTCAGTGCAAAAAAACACCATGGAAAGAGTACCTTAGCCATAAATCCTAGCTGTTGCTGTTGACCAACACATTTTAAAACTGATTCGACATTTCACCTCAACATAACCTTTTCGCAGCATGACTTCGGGACAAAATATAATATGCTTCGCAAGATTCAAGTGCGGCACAATTTACTTGGTGATATTTTTTTTTTTTTTCTTTCCTCGAACACCCTTAAAGTTATTTCCGTGATGGCTTGTGACAGCCTGGCACTGGTTGTCAACTCCACGGCTGCCTATTTCTGCTTAAGAAAAATACAGAAGCAATGACATGAGTGCAATGAAAACCTCAGCTACGGGGAAGTTTCCCATCATGAAGGAAACTGACAGGCATCCAGAGTCTGAGTTCAAGTGACCTCAAACTTAAAGAAAGGTTAAAAAAAAAAAATAATAAAAATAATGATGTTCAGCCCTCACGGACGAACTAAAGCCACAGCACCCGAGCTTCTATTTGGACGTTGGTAGCTTTAATTGATCTGCACACAGCTATGTGAAGTACACACATTTAAACAAAACACAAAACCATTACAGTATTACAGAAGTGCATAATGAGCAATTACGTTTGTACCGCACTAAAAGCTTTCTGTTCCACATTCCTCACACTAACGGCCTGCTCTGCAATTTTTTTTAAAAAGTAGGTGCCCCAGAAGAAATTAGTTGGTCCCACTGCCAGAAAAAGGGTCAAGGGTTCCTGTTTTTGTTGTGTACATGTGTGTTTCTGTACCCCCCCCCCCAATGAAAGGTACGTGACCTCATTCCAAAAACATCCTCCACTGTTTTTCCCATCAATAATGATCCCACGCATCCTAACCAAAATTTAGCAGAAGAGTGTAATGGGCTAGCTGTCTGTCATTCCAAGCTGGTGGGGGGGTGGGGGGGGGGTGTTGGGGGGTCTCTGTATTTGTGCTTGATTATGGTTGTGCATTTCCCATTGCAAACTTGGTTGAGTTTCACCTTGAGGTTGCCAGTCAACGCACAGCATGCTCTTCCACCTACCATCACCATCACCCCCCCCCCCACCACCCACCACCCCCCACCCCCACCAACACCACCAACACCACCACACACACACACCCAAAAGTCCCATTCAAATCCTCTAATTACTGATCTTCTCTGGCTCCCAACCAGACCAGAAAAAAGACATCGGGGGGGGGGGCTTTCTTTCTCTTACTCCCACAGAACAGGCTTGTGTGCACACACCACAAACAGACACACACACGCACACACACACACAAGCCCCATCCAAATCTTCTAATTAGAGATCTTCTCTGGCTCTCAACCAGACCAAAATATAAAGCGGAGGGGGGGGCCTGGGGCATTTCTCCCTCTTGACCTTGTGCCCGTGGGAGGGGATTGAGTGTGTGTGTGTGTGTGTGTGTGTGCGTGTGGGTGGGGGGGGGTGTTGTCCCTGGTTTCTGGGACCATATCACACAGGCACAGACAAGGCCCCCTAATAAGTTTAAACACCTGTTCCCACCAATCTGCCTTCCAGACTGCCCCCCCACACCATGACCTGGGCCAGCTGGCACGGAGGTCAACCACCATGGGGGGGGGGGGGGGGGGAGTGCCCAGTCACACAGGGAGGAGGAGGCTGCTGTAAGATCTCAGGCTGGGCCATCCTTAAGGTAAAGTGTGCATGTGGTTTCGGTTGGACTGGAATTCGGTCATTATTATTATTATTATTATTATTATTATTATTATTATTATTATTATTATTAGTATTAGTATTAGTATTATTATTAGTAGTAGTAGTAGTAGTAGTAGTAGTAGTACCATTAGAATACTTCCCTCCCAGGTGATGGTACCATGTGGGCCTTTAACCCTTTGAAGAGTAGCTTTTTCGGAATGCTATTTCAAAATTCGAAGTAAGTGTGTTCTACAACTGCATTGCTTTCTGTTACCAGTAATGATCATTACACCAGCATGTGAAGAACATTCTGCTCACATATTTGTGATCTTAAACCTGCCACTCCCACACCGTATCACGGCAACGCAAAGATGGGCAAGCCCCTGACCCACTGGCATCAAGGAGGAGGACAAAGCCAGCTAACGGAGGGCCAAAAACAGGGAGAGAGGGAGAGAGAGGGGTGGAGAGGGAGAGAGCGAGAGGGAGAGGGGTGGAGAGAGAGAGAGAGCGAGAGGGAGAGAGAGGGGTGGAGAGAGAGAGAGCGAGAGGGAGAGAGAGGGGTGGAGAGAGAGAGAGCGAGAGGAGGGAGAGAGAGGGGTGGAGAGAGAGAGAGAGCGAGAGGGAGAGGGGTGGAGAGAGAGAGAGCGAGAGGGAGAGGGGTGGAGAGAGAGAGAGCGAGAGGGAGAGAGAGGGGTGGAGAGAGAGAGAGCGAGAGGGAGAGAGAGGGGTGGAGAGAGAGAGCGAGAGGGAGAGAGAGGGGTGGAGAGAGAGAGAGGGAGAGAGAGAGGGGTGGAGAGAGAGAGAGCGAGAGGGAGAGAGAGGGGTGGAGAGAGAGAGAGGGAGAGAGAGAGGGGTGGAGAGAGAGAGAGCGAGAGGGAGAGAGAGGGGTGGAGAGAGAGAGCGAGAGGGAGAGAGGGGTGGAGAGAGAGAGAGAGGGGGTGGAGAGAGAGAGAGGGAGAGAGAGAGGGGTGGAGAGAGAGAGACAGAGAGAGGGGGTGGAGAGAGAGAGAGGGGTGGAGTAAGAGAGAGACAGAGAGAGAGAGGGGTGGAGAGTGAGAGAGCGACACAGAGAGAGAGACAGAGAGAGGTCCCACATTAGACCCACATTACTGAGTTTCCAAACACTCCAGCCCATGAGGAGGGGATGTAGGGACGGAGAATGAAAGAGAGAGGGACAGGGAGAGGGAGAGGGGGAGAGATAGACAGGGAGAAGGTGAAAGTAAGAGAGAGAGTTACTATCTGCCTGCTTCTTTTCCAATAACTTGCTAATATTTCTTCATATTGGCATAATATTCTATGCAAAACACTGTGCACACCAATAAAGTAAGCCTTAAGATACGGATGCCTTTATCAGTAAAAAATAAAATTGCATATTTTCTACATGACCACAGACCACATATATCAGCACAACAGTACAAGTCATCCCCTGATTATTTTGCAGTTACAGAGCTGCTGAACTGAACTTTATATTTCCATGGCAACACTCCTTCCAGAGCTTCAGGATACACTGCAAAGCATTATGATCATGCTCATAACTAATAACATATTACTAAAATATAAGATGTGCTATAATTGGTAACAGTGGATATGACCTGCTGATGCCCAAAATAATATGTATATTTCTAGGGGGAAAATACAGGTAAAGTGATGGTCAGTAATGTGCTGTTCAGTGACGTGCCCAAAGTGTCCAATTCCCCAGCATAAAGTCTTGACTATGCTTGTGTCATCTCCACATGGAGGCCTCCCAGTATCACGTATGGTTCGCGTTGCCAAGGGAAACCTTCAGCAGCCACAACCAGGTATAAATAATGAATCGTGTTGTTGTTGATATTATTCATTCATACTCGTATTGTCTGTGCTGCTAAAAAATCCAATACTTAAAACACTTTAAAGAGTCTTAAGACTAGTATTATACGGGCTCTGTAAATAAAGTAATATCGGTATGACGCATTGGCTCTTATAATAGCTGCGGTATGCGGTTACTTATAAGCAGGAGCAAGCAATTACAGATTCATTGTGCATTTTAACACATGCACCGTGTTTAACGAACAGAATACTGCATTGTGATTACATTCATAGAGCCATTATAATCAGGCTCTTCAAAGAAGGTGCTGTCGTGTTGGTAAAAATAAACAAGATTACAGTGCAATTAGGGGAAACATCACACGGAGTATTTAAAGGAGAACTACAAGTACCAGAGCGCATACAAAAGACAGAAAAACCATAGATACTTGGCGCAAGCTAGATCATCCATATCCTTTCTACAGACGAGTGCAGTGAGATATGGGATGCAGGGAAACCAGCCGCAATGCTCTTAGTATTGATCAATATTACAGTAAAGGAGAGGAAGCTGAAACAAATTAGATAAATGCAAGTGCTTATAGCTGTGGATGTAATTGTAAACTTGAGTTGATTCAGCGAATAAAAGGACAAATATCCAGGTGACCACTGCCCCCTGTCGGTCAAACAGGAGGGAAAACCAGAGTGCGACGATTTATTTATTTATCTTCTGTCGTTTGCGCACGTTGGAGGAAAGCGCGTGACGTACGCAAAGAGTTAAATCGCTCAGCCCCGGAAAGGAAGCCGTGAAAGGCGGAGGTTATCAGCGGGGCCCGACTGTCGATTGAAAGAAGGCCGGCCTCTCGATCTTCGGCGGGAGGTCAGCTCTCCCCGAGGGAGGGCGGCCCAATCGCAGAGGGATTAGGCGCGAGGATTAGGCCGCCCTGTAATTACATCATGCCGATCGCCCTTAATCAATGTGTGAGGTCAGAGCGTCACTCCGGCGAGGAGACAGCGAGACGCAAAATGTCAATTACCCCGCCCCGGTACTGCTCTCCTTCAGACAGCGGGGCCCGGGGGGGAACAGGTGACCCTGCATTTTATCATTCAGATTTAGGGAGAGGAGGAGCAGGGGAGGGGATGGGGGGGGGGTTCATTGTATCCAGTTTCATAAAATACGGAAGAATTAAGAGACGGGCTTTAAAAAAAAAACGGCTTCACAAACGTGACGGACGCTGCAAATCGTCGGCTGTTCCCGCGGACGCCGAGAGTCATTCCGACATGCCTTCTTTTTTATTTTTTTTTCAGACAAAAGAAAAAAAGAAATCCAATACCGGCGCGGCTACTTTTCAAGAGCACGAGGCTTCAGGTTTGAAGCAGAAAAGCTCAAGGTTAACCCAGATAAGCTGTGACAGTTTTACCCGAGTCCTAATACCAGCTGCCAACCTGTTCCGCTTCTCAGATTTATGGCGCAAAAAGAATTTCACCTTGTCCCTCCGCTATTAGTCATTGTGCACCTCTTTTTTTTTCCCTCCTTTTTTCAAATGAATTGTCAGGGCGCTGTAAATCTCAATGAGTGAGCGAGCCCGCTGTATCACCACTTCGCTCAATTCAGAACAATATGAAAAATGTCCACTTATTAAAAAGAAATAGAGGGGGACGTCTGGCAGGTGGGATCTCGTTGAACTTCGCTGGGATGTCTGAGGTGAGTCTCCCAGCGGTTCCGACATCAGTCACCGGACGGCACTGAGCGCCGCGTATCTTTTGCATACGTAGACCGTAAAAATAATTCAAGTTACTTACTAGCTTGCCAGTCGGCCTCTGAACAAGTCATTAACTATTCACTCGCCGGCGTCAAAGCAATATTTTATGGGGGGGGGGGGGATGGGGGGGAACAAGTACGGGAACTCTCTCGGGCGAATCAGGATTAGGATTTAGGATTTTTATTAGGATCCCCATTATAGCTGATGCAGAACGTCAGCTACTCTTCCTGGGGTCCACACAAAAACATCACAACAACAGATAAGACGCTTACAGACAAAACAACCACATGAAATAAAACATCAAAAAAGTTAAACTAACAATATTCTTTCTCACAAACATATTACTAAACATATTCTTATTCATATACACTTATATATATATTTTCATATACACTGAATATACATACAAAGTGAAACCTTACAACGTATACATATACATATTCATATTCCTATACATTAAAAAAGTGTACAAAATGTGGTCACAGGTGTAGGGTCATTAGGTGTTGCTTCACTTGTTTTTTAAAGCTTGCTCTATTGTGTGCTTTAGC
This sequence comes from Anguilla pacifica, assembly GCA_039654925.1. Lineage (NCBI taxonomy): Eukaryota > Metazoa > Chordata > Actinopteri > Anguilliformes > Anguillidae > Anguilla > Anguilla pacifica. The sequence goes on along the minus strand of CM077289.1, from coordinate 7,360,571 downwards.
AATCTGAGCTGGAAGTGAGTTCCACGCAACCATGGCTCGATACAACACTGTGCGAATCTCAGGGGCAGATAAGCACACAGCTTATGAGAAGAAGTGGAATACTTAAAAAAAAAAAAAGTGCTTCTGCTCATTATGAGTAAAGCAGAGAAGTTCCGGTATGGAGTATCAGTCCATCCCAGCCCACTTCAACCATTAAACCAGGGCAAAAAAAGAAAATAATAATAACAATAATAATAATAACAATAATAATTATTATAATAATAACAATAATAATAAGTGCAGCTCGTACTGGTTCGGGGTCCGCGTCTGATTCAACGGAACCCAAGGAGAGCCCGCCACACGCCGCCAGCGGAAGCTCCGGATCGAGCAAGCGCGGCTTACCACTCTCGAGGGGCGTAAAACACGCGGTCAGGGCACTGTCCCGGAGTAAAGTGCTGACAGCGTCACACAACATTGGAGGCGGGGGGGGGAGGAGGATTGGGCAGGGGGGGGATGTACCCACCTCTGTGCCCCCCCCCCACTCTCTCTGCCGGCGAAACAGCCCGCTGAGTTTTTCCGAGACACGGGTCGCGTACCGCCACAGGCCCTCATTTGCATATCGCCGCCTTGCATCGCCATATGTTTGGGCAGCCAGGCATGAGCTAATTAAATAACATCAAAGCGGCCTCCAAGCTGCAGCGGGATTGGCCACTTTCCCCATCGACCGCCGTCGAATTAGCACCGGGTCGCCCCCGCTGTCCCCGCTCTGCACCCCTGCCTTCTGCCCACTCTGACCTGCCAAGGGCGCGTGTGAGTCAGTGGAGCATGGGGCTGACAGAGGACCCCAGTCACAACTGTACACGTGTGCACACACATGCATGCACACAAACACACACCCACACACGCACCACAAATACACACACGCACATGCACACACATTGCATACTTGCATACTACATACACATGCATATGCACTTATAGCTACATACAAATGCACACATGCACACACACACACACACACAGCCATGGATAGGTGGCTGCAGTGGTGGTGTGGTGGCAGCCCACTCACCTTCAGACAAATAAACAGTAAGTAAGGAGAAGCTCAGATCCCTCAGATCCAGGCAGTGCCCCCCCTCCTGCCAGAGGCAGTGAGGTCCTGTTATTCCCCCAATCATACCCCCCTTTAAAATCAGAGAGCACCGCAGGCAAGAGGCCTTCCCCATTTCCACCGGAGAATCTAAAAGCGCGCCAGAGAAGTGACTCCCATCAAAGTGCAACTATCTATTTACATCAGGCTGATGTTTTACTTCTGTAATGTGAGTTACAGGATTCCTGGAAATACGCAGGGTCTTAAGGAATCGCTTTAAATTACATTACTTTACATTATGCTCATTTAGCAGACACTCTGGTCCAGAGGGGCTTAAGGAGCAAGAGAACATAAGTGCACTCGCCTGATTTACATGGAGGACAGCGCCAGACGTGGCCAACAGCATTCCCCGAACCGGCGAGCGCGTTTGCAGCGTCGCTAAGTGGCTCTGCTAACCAACGGACACAAAAAACTGTCTGTTTTTATCAGGCTCAATAAGAAGCTCAACCAATACACACGAGGCAATGGTATCATGCATGCAACGTGTGGCTACATTGCCATACTGGTGTCTTTTTTTTTTTTTTTAAATATACAATTACGCTTGCACAGGCTGGTGTCTGATGCCCTTAGGGCAGGGGTGCACAACTCCGGTCCTGGGGGGCCGGTGTGGTATGCTGGTTTTTTTTTCCAACCAATTACCTTAGTTTTAGTTTTTGGACGGCTCTATAGACTAGGCTGGCTACCTCCTGGACTTGAGCACAGCACAGTAAACTCTTTAGGACATGCCCGCGGTGTGCAGCCAGCTGTAGCTGGTGCTTTTGCGATTTTCAGATCAAGGTATGATCGAGCTAACCGAATGATTAAGAGGAGAAGTCGGCTCGAGATCCTGAAATGGATCAGCCCTCGTTGCGCGCCCCTGCCTTCGGGCTACACTGGTCTCCGTCACCAGCCTGTCAGTGGGAAAGAGGGGGCGAGGAGCCGGTTCCCCTTTCTGCAGTCGCACGCACTTCCTAACTGGAGATATTCGCGTCTGAAGCCACCCCCCCCCCCCCCCGTTCCTTCCCTCCGCCACCGGAGCTCTTCCGCTTTGCCGAAAATTGGACCCGTAAAGGTCGTGCTTTGACAAGCAGCTGACACACTTTTTTTTTAAATGTAACAGTTAGCCGTGTTATCAGCCCGCATCCTGCGCCCTTCGCTTTGATAGGTCACCGTCTAACCGCAGCGGCACGATCAGACCAGACCAGACCAGACCAGGCCAGACCAGACCAGACCAGACCAGACCAGACCAGATGAGACCAGACCAGACCAGACCAGACCAGACCAGACCAGACCAGATGAGACCAGACCAGACCAGACCAGATGAGACCAGACCAGACCAGACCAGACCAGACCGCGTTGGCTTGCACAGCTGGTCCCCGACTGGAGTAAATGGGATTCAGTCAAGTTTCGTCCTTGAATATTACTTAGTAAATGCAAGTATTACACTTCCCCCCCCCCCCTCAGAGTTTTAGAGCGATTGCTGAACCACGGGCGATGACGCACAGCTCAGCCACGCCGCGAACGCTCCCGTTGCAAACGACAGCCTGATTGGGCAGTCCACTCCGCCACGCCGCCGACGCCGATACTGCGCTGTTTGCTGAAGGGGCTCATCTGACAGGTTAAAATTACGACAAATACATCAGCAAACACGGCGCGCGGGCATGAACGAAATCTGCGTCCGCGGATATGGGTCACGATGATGAGGGCTCTCTCGCTCAGCAGAGGTTTTCCAGGCCAGCTGTGTTCCATAGGCACGACAGGCATAGGGACATATATTCATACGGGGGTGGGGGGGGGGGTGTTGTGTCCTTGCCATTCATACCAGTGGTTGAGAGGGCACAGGAAATGGCACGACAATCAAAAGCGGGCATCCCACACATGAATTGCGGGGGAAACAGAAATGCGAATGCGCTTTGCATTAATTCCACTGAATTACCGTGAAGGGTGCCGATTTGGGTGATGTACTATCGCTTCCTATCACAGTCACTCTTCAGTTTAGATTGTCTTTGAGCGGAGAGCATATTACTCCCCCCCCCCCCCCCCCGCTATTTTGGTCCGGGATCCATATTTCAGTGTAATTCTGTGCAAGTCTTCAATATATTTCGGCGCGTCCCCTCCTGGGCCAGCGCTCATCTGTGGCGTGTCCTTGCGAGGCGCTCGTAAATTTCGGAGCGGTTTCGCCGTCGCCCGTTCGTCGGAAAAGGGGGGGGGGGCTCGGAGAACGGCGCGCCTTCCCGCTGCCGTCGGGGCTAACGCGAAGTTCACCGCGCTGATGGGGGCAGGAGATCGGCCGCGAACGGACATAATTTAAGGGAGGGGGAGGACGGGGGGGGCGTGTGCAGGGGTGGACAGGGGGGCAAGCTGGCACCGCCCCCCTGTCCCCCGGGGGCCGGCTTAATTGCGGGCGACGCCTCGATCGGGGGCGACGGGCTGGGAGGTTAACGGCGCGCGGCGTCATCGCCTCTGATTCGGGTTTTACGACGGCTCTAATTCCGGGTCATCCGGAACGATGGTGCTCGGAGTCACCGTGAGAGGCGCGGAGGCGCGGCGGCGCGCCCCGGCGTGTTCCCGGCAAATCAACTTACCGAGCCGAAACGTCACAAATGGCCAATCTCAGATTTCTGCGTGATCTGCGTTCACAAACTGGGGAGAACAAATTCGGATTTTAAGGAAAGATTCGGTCGGATGGGAAATGTGGTCATAGAGCCAAATTGCAACAAACGGCCACTTTAAAATTGATCGACGGCCTGCATTTAAGAACGTGAGATAAAAATTAGTTTTAAGGGAGCTGCCAGCTGTCGTTTAAGACTGAACAGATCATAAATTTTTAAGAAACGATAAAATTTGACATGAATTACCTCCCACCCCCCTCAACAACAAAAAAAAGATCCCCCTAACACAAAGCAGTTTATGTCAAGTACTGTAAGTTCATGCTTATGGGTATCTGCAACAATTCATTTGTTAAAAATTGTTTTCCTTCAATACATCTTATAAGAACAATTTCCTTTTACGAAACTAAGCCTACCGTGTCCAAAGTGCTGACTGACGGAGCTCGGAGAATTGGCACCCCTTCCCAAACCTCATGAACAATATCTTTTTTGTTTTTTTAATGGACTTCCACATAGGGTATCGTGAAACAAAATTCACAATCTTTCATTTATAAACACGGTATTGATTGCGTGCTGCCAAAGTACGCGGAGTCAAGTAACCTCTTCTTCAGCTTGTGCAGGCCCTAAGTGAAAAAAGCCAGGAACTCAGAGTTTCTCAAAGTTCAGAATGACAACCAAGATAAAAGCATAAAACACCCAGGCAAGCCAAAAAAGCCAACGTCTGCAGCAAGAGCGGACGACCCCGGGAATGTGTCCGGAATGTGTCCTTGTGTGAATAAAACTGTTGCTGTGCGAATGCAATGACTCAACTTCTTCAGCCGCCTATTTGTGATCGATAAGACGACTTCACAAGGGCAAGGTCCGAGATTCGTTCCCAATATAATGTGCGTTTTCTCACTCTTTCTTTGGAATTACTCTGACTTCTCCATGTGTGTTAGACTTTTTTCACTGATTAACTCATCATCAAATGTTTTTTTTTTTTTTTTAAATACATGAAAACAGTCGTTCTTCCCTCATGGTAAAGTGAGATTTTCCACGACAGTATGATTCGAGGTAGTTTGTATGGGATGCAATAGAATGGAATAGATTGGCTACGTTGTATGTTGGGGTGCCACTTACAGCTGGAGTTGATTTCTACCTGCTGTTCTACCCTTTAGCAAAGTACTTAACCCAAATTGCTTCGGTAAAATATTCAGCCATACGACTGGATTGTGAAGAACGAAAGTCACTCTGGATGAGATCATCTTCTAAGTGTCAAAAAAAAGAGGGGAAAAAAACAAACATGGCATCCCTAACATCGTTAAAATAAACAATGCAGATCTGAGCACAGTACTGCTAGTGCTTCACAATAGTCAATACAAAACACAGAAACAAATAAAAATAATAAAATAACATAAAATAAAAGATCACCCAATAAACGCTTTATCATAAAAATATGTCTGAAGAAGTGAAATAAAATGGGGAACTGACTCTGCAAGCCTGATATTTTCTGGCAGATTATTCCAAAGTCTAGGGGCTCTGACAGCAAAGGCCCTGTCGCCTTTGGTTTTCAGCCTTGACTTTGGAACGGCTAGCAACGCCTTACCCGAGGATCTCAGTCTGCGTCCTGGCTCATAGGGGGATGAAAGATCAGAAATACAGGGAGGGGCCATCCCATGCCTGGCCTTAAAAGTAATTAAAAGAATTTTAAAATCAGATCTGTCGTCCTGTAGGTTTTCAGTCCAACCCTAACAAAGCACACCCCATTCAACAGCTAGAGATCTCACTGAGCTGCCAATTAGTCAAATCAGCGGTGTCAGATTAGCCTTGTGAAACTGGGAAAGCTCATTCCAATCTCTTATTTCATCCGTTCAACCTCGCTTCCTATCCTTGCATCCTTTCCTAGTGCGGAAGGCCAGACGGGTCAGAAATACGAGAAACCGACTCCTGGAATCACGTGTTGTCAACGTGTTGTCTGCGCGTTCCCAACGCATTGACAATGCATGATTCCACACGTCGATTTCACATGGTTTTTTTTTTTTTTTACCCGTTTTACCCGCCTTCCATTCTAAAAAAAAAAAAAAACGCAAGGAGGCAAAAATAAGTGATTGGAATGCACCAACAGTGCTGCAAAACATTTTTTTCAGGCACCCTAGGGACACCATTTTGTCCAAATATCAGTTTAGAGCAGCATATACCAGTTTCCTAGGCCCTACACTATATTTTAGCTACATGTCTGGAGTGAAGCATTTTCAATGGTTACACAGAGAGTTTAGAGCACAGCCAGCATAGGCTCCTCAGGCAGATGCCCCTTGTCTCTCATAACATCTGGATTTCCCACCACGTAAAGCAAATTAATTACCTCCAATATATTTTTATTAGGATGCCAAATGTGTGTAGTACATGTCGATACTCAATTTATGTAAGACAAAATGTAACTAACTTTCAGGTCATTTTGACCATGTTGCAGCTAAGTGTATTAGCAGACTTTAGGCTTACTATAGCAGTATGCAAAAACTGATGTCTGGTAACGTTCCACAAGTTGCAAGGATTGTATTATTATTGTGTTAGATTGTTGGAGAGTGACAGGGTGACCACCCCCCTCCCACTGCCACTACAGGAATGACAGTATTCGCACTTGATTTTACGTGCCCGGTTTACATTCCTTATAATGTATAACTTATTCACAATACTTTTGGAACAAAAATTCTCACTCTTTAATTGTGTTTGGAACTGTCTAAACATGCACTTCGTAGAAGTGTAATTTGTCTTTGAATGAAAGTTGCGCATATGCAATTTCCTGCAGCTGAGCTTCATTTAATACAGAAAATTGCTTCCACCCCCCCCCCCCCCCCGCCCCCCCACCCCGACCATTCTGTTCTTTGCCAATTATGACAAAATTCGCAGCAATGACAGATCTAAATGAGTTTATTCGTTTGTAAAATGGCCAAACTTTCCGCCACAAAATGTATCAGCACGCTGCCTGTCCTCCAGGTCCCAGAAACAAGCACCAACTGCTTCATAACGTTTTGTCCTTTAACACAAAATTCAATGTACATTTTTTTACTTCACTGACAGGGTTCAAAGGTTTGCATTGTCTGTTTGAACATTCACCGACCCTACCTACTGTAGCAATGCACAGTTGTGCAGCACCATGGATGTACATAACAACGAGGAGTCCCTGCATGGTGGTGCCAAACCCAGGGGCCATGGAAAGTCATACAATATGTTGTTTTTGTTTTCAAGTCAAAGAATCAATTCATACACAATGAACCAGGGGCTTTTTGTCCCATGTTTAAAGTAAGATATGGACGCATATGGTTCAAGAAATTTCCATATGCACTGTGTTCCCTCCGTTGAGAATGCAGCCTATATATTTTGTGGAGCACATCCCCAAAAAAAGCCAGTGGATTAATTCAGTCTCCAAGGGCTGGTTTCACTGACAAAGATTAAGCTTAGTCCTGGATTAAACTGAGTTTTGTATAGATTATCTCCATTCAAAATTGAATTTAGTCTAGGACTAGGCTTAATCTGCGATAAACTGGCCAAAATAATCCCCTCCCTGTGAAAACATCCCCAAACTCGATGGGAACCTGAACATAACCCGCCCCAGAGCAGGTTAGTCATGGAATATAAGTAACCATGGCGATATAGCCCAATTTAAGATAAATCTGCTTCATGATACGGAAAACCTAGTTTAGGATTTTGACCCTGGATCGCAAACCCCATGATCTCGCTTCATACTACACCCCTCTGATGAAGAGAGTTAGGTTTAACTGATTTAATTTTTTTTATATCATTTGAGTATGGAGTAACTACAAAAGCCAACCCTACAGCCCTCCAGGACAAGGTTATGGCAGCCTTGCACTAGAGGACAAGTGGCACTAATGGGGAGATGCATGATGTCATGCCTTGCTAATGAATACTTCTAACCCTGGTATAAGCCACCATTGTACAAATGTTGGTGAGGTTTTCTACGAACGTCTAGTGACCCCAGTTTGGGCCAGTTCTGCTCTGATTCCTCTCTGTATTGGCCCCTGTGTGAGAACACACGCGCTTAATACCCGTCCCCCATTAACCGCTGAACTGATTGGCCGGCCAATCAGGGCCAAAGAAAACACATTCTTGCGCTTGTTCAAATATGAGCGAAGCGTTAGGAATTACAGCTCATCGATCCATTAGCCTAATTACCCCTAAACTCCCTGGAAGCACTTAGGCACAGAGCTGGGTCTTAACTTAATGAGCAGAGAGGAACAGAAATGGCTGCTAAAAGGGGGGAAAAAAGGGTTTAGAAATGACTGCAGATAAAATAATCAACAAATGATAAATGGCTTCACCGTCAGCGGGTTTACCGGATTAAGGCTGAAATTATGAATAAGCATCGGACAAAAGGATAAAATTAATACAATGCGCATTACACCGGAGGAATGCATCCGACCCCGTTTAAAAGTAATAAAATGAGATCAAGGCTGACTTGTGCAAACAAGTCCCCGTTCGTACACTAGACGCCGCTTCCCTCCCTCCCTCCCTCCCTCCCTCTCTCCCTCTCTCCCTTCCTAATGCGAGGCTACTGCCAAATGGAGGTCGCATCTGGACTCGCGGCCATGTACTGTCTTTAGCTTTGGAAAGCTCTTTGAGGGTACGGGGGTTCCTTTCGGAGATCAGCACAGGTAACCGCTATATTTTCCGAACGGTTTCGGCGCTGACGCGGAGGTCAGACCCACGCAGCCCACTTCAGGCGATCTCACCGGCGCTCCTGCTGACGTTTCCTTTCCTGGGACAGAATGCGACCTGCCTCAAAACGTTTCCTAACGTTTTAAGCGGAGTCCTTAGCAAGTAAATTAACTGGTTGCCTAGAGACGGAGATGATACTGAAATGACGGGTTTCTTCTTCCTTCTCCCTTTCTTGACAAGGGGGGGGATTCAAAAAAAAAAAGTATCAACGCTGGACAAAATTGAACGAAGAACGCCGATACGCTAGCCCGTTAGCCTATTTTCCACGCTAGAGGCCGCATACTATGGCAGGGGAGACGGTGCTAACAGGAAGTGATCCGTTATCTTACATTCGTGACAACCGGTAGCATGCGGATCCCTGATACGCTATGGGGAGAAAATAATGCAGTGGTTACCCAGGCAACCCCAGCCAACTCACCCAAAAAATGTGCTGTGGATTCCTGTTCGTAGTCAGCTAATGATATACGTACCCCCTTTACATGCGTTCCACAGCTCCTATATAACACTGGCTATGCACTATACTGAAATACATTCATATAGGAATTCAGTAGGAAATATTCCCCCTGGCTGTCATTGCCCAGTTACCTTGCTCAACCTGGCCTCACGCAAGTAAGGAGCCTCTGGTTGACCTCTGACATTACTGACCTTTGACCCTCCACTCCAAAAAAAAAAAAAAGGAAAGAAAGAAATAAAACCAGTTCATTTCGAGCCTGGAAAAGAGCAGCAATCAGTGCAGGGGATTTTGGTGCCACGCAGAGCCTCTTCTGTGCTCTCTCTGCTCCCACAGCTGTTTCCCTCCTGACTGCTCACCAGCCTGGCCACCGATCGCCCTGCTGCTGCCCGCCACCATCTGGAGCCGCGCGGTGGCCATCACGCTGTGCTAAGCGCTCCGCTGAGTAACAATTCCTCTGAACACTGCCCTGAACACTCCGTCTGAACACCGCGGTGCACACACTGTCATTACCGTGCCCCGAACGCAGTGATGCACGTGCTCTCCGCACACGGCCACGAACACTCTCTGAAAATGACATGGTGCTGACACTGTGTTAAGCCAACACCAGTAATATTGTTAAAATAAATACCACGACCAACCACCAGGAGGAAGCAGATCTAAACCCTGTACTAACACAGTGATGGCGAGAACAAAACAACATCAGCAAAATCAGAAATAAATTCAACCAAGAAAAGAGGAACGTCTGAAGTAGGTTCAGAAACCCCACTTTCTCTTAATAAATAATAAGTAGTCGGACTCGTATACAAAGAGGGTTGAGCTCTTCACGGCCAAAGGCTGAAGATAAGCTACTCAAGTGCAGTGTCGCATTGGTGAGGTAACGACAGGACACACGGAGAGGTGTTGTTTATCTCTCTTCGCTGTTGCCTGCCTGTGTGGCTTTTTAAGTTTTATTCGTGCAATAATATGTTGACCGCGCTTAAACGTGCATACGTCGGGATATTTTGCTGCAGTGGGTGACAGCAAAATCATTTCCGGCTTTGCTAGATGCTGCTCACGTCCGCTGTCTTCAAAATAAGTCATCCCTTGCTTGCAGAGATTTATTAGAGCCATTTTTTTCAACTCTTAACGGTCAATTTATCCATCAACTTTCAGGAAGGGATTATATCAAAGACAGCCGTACAGCTATGACTCAACACAATTTCATATGCACTCACCCACACATTCTCATTTAGACGTTCTCTCAACATTTCGAGTGACATAACATGGATGTGTGAGGAACCTGGACTTCATTTTTAAGTGGGGAAACTCATTAGGCATTACGAAACAGAGTCTTTGAAAGTGACTTACAAGCACTTAAATATACGGGCTTAGGCAGCATTCATTAGCTGTGCATGGTTTATACGGCTTTCTCAGTTTCTAGAAAAATGCGCGTTCGCTCTTGTGGCTATTTACTGTTCTTTAATCATTCCCCGCAAAAAAAGTTTATGAAGGCAAGTGGGTTGTCTGAGCTGTCAGTTGTTCTGCGGTGCATGCTCCTTCCACGGAGGAAAGTCGGCGTGAGACGGCTGATGTGACGTGCTTGACTCGCCTCGCTAATGGCTTGGACTCAAAACTAAAAATGGCGTCGGTTTGCAGATCTCAGAAGGGAATCCCACTGGTGCGAAGCCTGAACGCGAGAAGCTGCGGCGAGGTTGTAGAGTGTAGACGATGCTGCGTTTTTTTGGGGGGGGGGGGGGGGGGGGCTGTGTCTCGCTCCCGAGTTCCCTCAGTCCTATTTTCTAGCTGTGGGCACAAGTTCCAACCAGGGCCAGATTAAATGCTTGCTCGGGCCCCAGGCAAACCAGACCACTTCTGCAACCCCTGCCTCGCTCTCAACCCCCTATGGCGTAACAGCTGCTTTTGACGCAGGTACTGATTCAGAACATCCACCCACACAGGCAGCATTGCACACTTACTTGTCACCCCTTTAAAGTGTCGTACCTGTAGGGAAGAGGCCTGCTCTAGCTAGCTACCAACCAGACTTGTTGATATTCATTGAAAAACAACTTTAACTGTGTGGGTGGAATCACTGAATACCATTAATTATATTGTGAAGTCCAGCCAGTACAGTTGGCCAGTAGCCTAATGTAACATGCTGAGTTATATTCTAATCATTTTCTTTATATTTTCTACTTTTGCGTGACTGAAGAAACGGTTATCAAATGTGTCTTATTTGGATCTTGTCCAGCATTTATTGTTGAACCAGGCAAAACATTTCAGGTTGCATTAGTGCTACTCGAATGAATTCATTATGGATACTGTAACTTTTTCTATCCCTATGCAGTGCTTCCAAATTGCTGCATGGCTGCTGTTTAAACCTTCAGCTTAAGTCTAGTTATGAAAAATAATCACTTAAGAAAAACAACAATTTAAATGCCATTTTAAGTCTAAACCTTAACCCTAATCTTCATCCTCGTAAATTTAATCCAGTCCAACAATTTATATCCACCCTGTCCTCATTTATCCTAATTCCCACCTAACTGGATTTTGAGTGTTCCCAAAGCTCCACCCAGTGGTAGTTTTTGGAAATTTCAGGCATAATGTGTGGGCCACAACGTTCAAGAGGATTTGTAAATGTTTCCTGATCATAAATTTGATTGTATGTAGCATTTTGTGTTTTGTCTTAAGAAAATATTTCTTAAAATAGTTCTACATGTTTGATTACATTTTATTTTTACAATCTGCTTTTCATATGAAATGTAATCAAATTTCAAAATACCATTGGGGAAGTTTTATTTTCCTTCAGAACACTGATATTTGCGCTGATAATGGGAGCTCCAATGTTTTGCCCTCGGCATGCACAGTACAGGCTTCCTTCCAGGGCTTCACGAGCTTAGGTTAGCTAAAGGAGCGATCGCCTGTCTAGTTCAATATGCATGTCTATGATAGAAACACAGGCCCTGTCCCAAATGGTCCACTATATAGGGAAGTAGTGGTCTATTTCAGACACATCCATACTTTTTTTTTTTTACAAACAGGCTATCCGTTTAGAATGTCAGAAGAACAATTTTTACATCAATTATTGTAATTATTTTTAATGGCCCATGCAAAACCAAGCATAGGGTTGCTAAGAAAATACTTGTTTTATCCCAGCACTGCTGTGAAACTATATACACTGACTGCTATGTGCACTGCCATTGGCTATTGTGTCATCAAACAGTTTCACAGTCGGAGTTTGTGGACTCCCACGTGCGAACGGTGGCTCTCAGCTGTCTGAGAGGAAAACGTCGGCGTGTGTTCGAACCAGAGCCGCGACAGACGGTCGGACTGTCGAGCTTCAGGACTCCGAGCGCACACGTTGCCATGGAAAACAGTGAAGTGCGGAGAGCTCAGCTTCATTTATGAACTTTTATTTCGCATGTCGAGAGTAATGAGCATTGCCCATTTCGGAAATCCTTTCAGCGCTTTTAATTAATGGTTCAGGGACCTTTGAGGATAATTTTTAGAACAGGCTACACAGCATTTCTGCTAAGCGGTCTGTCTAAATTGTTTAATGCGTTGTTACTTAAAATGTTCCGCCTCGCAACATTCCCAGCAACAACAAAAATTGCCCCCATAGGGATAAAAGACAGTGCACTGCATTTTACAGTAGCACAGCTCAGTTATGTCATCCTATTAACCCTCGAGAAAATGATATATACTGCAATATGTTGTAAATATATTCGCCCTTGGAAAATGTAATATGTCACAACAATGCAGTTTCTAGGCAACGTTTTCTGTATTTGTCAATGTATTGTGAAGTGTTGCGATATCTATTATGTTCTTGTTAATATATTTGGGTTAGGGCCAAGCTTATGGGGTGGCTGCTTTCACGGCATGGTTTTATCGATTCGTGTGTTCAAGGTTAATTTTATTTGTTGTTAGCAAAGGGTTATTGATATTTTTATGGCTTCCAAGTAATGGCTTTCCCTAAATGTATGGTTATGCGATGGAACGGTTTATATTACTGTGATTACATTTGTGTGCTCTGCTTGATTCAGTGACACACGCTAAGCTTTAGGTAGGGTTTTATACACAGGGTTTGGTGCTGACTATTGTAGCTACTCTGAGAATGCTTATTGTTATCCAGGCCTATTAGCAATATTATACGCTTTAAAAAAATGCCATGTTTAGCCAATCTATTTATATCAGCAGGATAAGTGGGGTGTTATATCTGTGGAGTTGTCCCCTCATCTCCTCTGCGGTTTTGAAAATGTTTTATGAAACCGGTGTGAAATGAAGATCATCACTTCCTCTTATTCGCTGATGCGCTTCCTTGGCCTGCTGCCCAGCCTCTTGTTAAAGGCTAATCAATAATGGGCCTGCGTGCTATTTAGACGGTAAGTGATACCGAGGCTATTTTTCTTAAGCTGAAACTGAGACGAAAACTATGCGTGACAGAACAAATGTGCTAGAGCCCGACCACAGGTTTCTCAGCCAACCTATATGAGAGGACGGTTGCGTGGAATGTGTGAATAGTTATAAATATCCGGGCTCAGTTAGTGATGATAAGTTGTGATTTGATGTCAATGCGGAGGCCTTGTGTAAAAAAGCAACAGTAAGATCCGTCGATACTGATAAAAAGCCTCGTGGAAATGTTTTAAAAATCATGTATTGACTTGGTTTTATGCTTCTCTGTGACTTGCTGGTTTTTTATTTTTTATTTTTTGTAATAGTGTCAAGAGCAGGAATGCGTTAAATGGCATTGTCAGCCAGTGTGGGAAGACAACTGGAGTAAGACAGGAGTTTGATCTGTGTGTAAGAAGAGTACAGCTCAAAGCTCAGCTCATCCTCTCAGACTGTAGTCATCTGTTGTGTACAGAGTTTTTTTTTTTGTTCTTCCTTCTGGTTTATGTTACAGGCTGCCTAGATTTAAATGTAATTAATGCACTAATTCATTCCAACAGCAATCAGATTAATTAACAGAGATCTTTGAGGCCCTTGGGGAACTTTTACACTTTCTATCTCTCTGCAGAGATGTTTTTATTCTTTTTTGTTTAGTTTTTTTTTTTTTTTTTTGCTTTGTCTTTTCTTGCCTGTGTGTATGTTCTGTGTTCTGGTTTTAGGCTGCAACCGTATTTCCCCATTTTTTAAACTGTAAAAATAAACCGACCAAACTGATATAGCCTTAATTTAGATGGGTTTCATCGCTTGCTAACACACAAACATAAGCAACATGTATGCACTTTCAAAAATTGTTGTAATTATTATAAGTGTGGATTGAGAACTCTTTTTTTCATTTAAAACTCTGCGAAAAGCCTATATTTCAGCTGAAACAATTACACAAGACAGTAATACCTGAGAGGTGTGATACCAAATCTCTTGTGATACCAAGTGAAAAAAGTAGGCCTGTCTGCTAAAATTACATCCTCACATCCGTTTTTGGGTCATTCAAACAAACGATCCGTTTTTGTTGAGGGATATAATCATGTCCACGTGCTCTGGCAAGGGATGGGACCTGACGTACCTTGTCGGCAAAAAAAAAGGTTTTCATGGGGCTGTATGAATCATAAGACCCGATTTCTTAAAATGATAATACTTAAGGACATGCGTTTATTATTTCATTAAGGTCCTGACAGTTGTATAAGTCACAACTTTTCATTGAACCTTATCTGAGTATTACTTAAATATGAAATTATTTCAGTTTAAACGACTAGTAGGCCTAGGGGAAAAATTGGTATAAATGTAATGCACCATAAATGTAATACGGTCAATAGCTTTTTCTACACTGCCGCTACATCATTTTAAGCAGTCATCTATCCTTGAAAGGTTACTGTGGTTTTCTGGGAATTCTTTGCCGGGTGACCACAAAATCATGATGTCCCTGTCTGCATAAATGCCACCGCTGCAGTAATTATGCCTCCTCTGTGGTGCTATTACAAACAGTGTGCTTTGTTGCTGTCACATGTTCCATACATGAAAACGAGAGGGTTGGTACAACAGACCGTGTTGGTACACAGGGAGGTCATGGAGGGGGTTTCAGATTTGGAGATTAGGGAAACTAGATGGCCTTGAAAACCATCTACACATAGTGTAAAAAAAAAAAAAAATTTTAACGAATGCAAAATCCACAACTATAATAACCCTGACCGATACCTGTGGTGTCAGCTTCTGTAATATTAATTACAGCGCCATGAAAAAGTGCAGTATTTACCCATTCCTGATTCCCTCCATCACACTGAATGGTTTCAGATCTGTAGACAAAATGTGATACTAGACAGGGGGAACCTGAGTGAACACAAAACACATTTTTTAAAATTATTATTTCATTTCTTTAATGGAAAAAGTTATCAAACACCCACATCACCCATGCCACAGTGACCCATGTCACAGGCACCCATGTGAACGTGTACCAATGCCCACATCACAGTTCACCCGTGTCAGAGTGTACCCATGTTCACCACTGCAGCCAGTTACCACTGAAAAGCAGTAGCTTCTTAGGTTATCTATTGAACTTACATTACATTGCACAATCACTTTGCTACACTGGAAACCTGAGAGGAATATGAATTGCAGGAAACTGCGATCTGATAGCAGTGTTTGTTTTATTCCCACATGGTGTCGGTTCACAGTGCCTTGCTCTGATAACATCAATTTTACATTTTCTTCCTTCTGCTTTGGACTTTTTGCATCTGGTTGCATCACTGGCCAGCCAGGAATGGGACACAGAACGAACCTCAGATTAAAATGTAATAAATATTTATTTTTGAAATTAAGGTTGAAACGCAATTTATGTTTCCGAGCTACATATTTCAGCCCTTTAACTTTACATTACATTAATTTGGCAGACGCTTTTATCCAAAGCGATGTACAGTAACTTCTTTCCCCTATGTGACAGCCATGAGCTCATGCTAAAATGACATTCTCATTTCCCTGCAGACCAATCTGAGCTCAGTGAGGCTAGGTCATGCTGATTCACCTGGTTTCACTGCTCAGAACAGGAACAGGACGTGCCGTACAGTACACTGCATTGAGTCATCACTGGCCCCCCAGCCGAGCAGACTAAACTCATGCTTTACTACACACAACTCAGAAGGGGCTGCCATTTCCATTTCACAGTGACTGAAGCATTACTGTCAATGTTGCTGTTGGAATCTTACTGTCAGAATACAGTGTTACAGCAGACTGTGAAATCTGTGTATTTATTTTACTTTTTTTATTGAATTACTCTTAATTAATATTTGGCAGTTAAGTCCCCTGATTTGATCATTACAAGGATTAACGATAATACTAATCTTGCGTGTTATGTGGCTTTATATGGTTTACAGGACACTGGAAGGGCTACATGAAAGTCACATCAACCAATAAGGATGGAGATGCACACAGTGTCACAGTCACCTGACGCTTTTATGGCTCCACCCACTTCCTGCCATGGCTGCTGCAGGTTGTCTGGTTAGGACGGCATCTAAGATGAAGTGTATGAGAAGCCCTTACAGACCCAGGAAATCCTGGCAACATACAGCTAACACAAAGTCTCAATTTTGTGTAGAGAAAGTTAAATGTGATGCAAAATTAAGAAGCTTATATTGTTTGATAGTAAGAATACATGCCATTCTGTAGCAGTCTCATGCTAAGCAGAGAAATCTGAGCAGCACTGGGCTTGCTTTGTATTTTTGGAGTGCGGAACCCCTAAGAAAGATCAGGTTGCTGCTGAAAGTGGTGTCTGTGGACCAGCAGGGGGCGCTTTTCCATCTGGACCGAGTGAAAGCCCCAGTGCAGTCTTTTCTATGATCTAAGCACTGCGTTCAAAAAGGTCCTGATGCACTGTAGTTACTAAGACTCCAATGGCAGTTATCGAAAGACAAGGGGTGAAAAACCTTGGTGTCATAGTGATATTTACAAACTGGCTCTCAAACTCAAAATCTGACCAGTTGACGTTGATCGCTGATTGTCTACAAAGTCCCTTCCCACCCCTATCCCTCTAATTTGCCTCTAAAAGTGTCCTGGCATTCTCTGCCAACCACCCTGTCTAAGCAAACAAACGAATAAATAAACAAGTGAATAAATAGACGAAGTTCAAGTGTTTTCAGCCGGTAGTGCTGCCTGCAGCTCTTCACTTTGGGGGGCGGGGACTAACGAGGAGGCGGAGTCAAACGGCCGTTCCCTTCGGCCCTCCTCCTCTCCAGCTCCTGCTCGTACTTCTGCAGCTGCTCCCAGAAGCCCGGGTTGGGCTCCACCACCGAGCGAGCCATCTTCACCATCTGAAAGGGAATGTAATATATTGCAATATACTGTAAATATGAGGACTTTTTGGGAAAACATAATGGTGATATATTTCACAGCAATGCAATGAGGGGCAATATCTTAAAATGGAAATAATTTATGTTTCCCAATATATTGTGAAGTGTTGCAATATATTGATATTATATTTTATTGAAATGTATTTTCAAATATATTACATCTCTGTGAGAGGAGGTGTACACATGAAATGCATGGGGTGGCAGTGTAGTATAATGAGTAAAGAACTGGTCTTGTGACCTAAAGGTCACAGGGTTCGAATTCAGTGTACATCCAGCTGTCTAAATGGCTGCAATGTAAATGCTGTGTAAAAAAGTTGTGTACGTCGCTCTGGATAAGAGCGTCTGCTAAATGCCATTAATGTAATGTTAAATCCATTAAGACACACCTAAGAAACACATGGCAATCTGAACACCTGAGACTAAACAAACACCCGAGACCAGCAGACCTGAGGTACATATATTGTAAACCGACTTGTAATGGAATTTTATATTGATAATATATATAGCTTGATATGATAGACCCCCACAGCTAAGGGGTCTATCATATCAAGCTATATATATTATCAATATAAAATTGTTTGCTTAAAAAGATGTGTAATTAGCAAATGCATTTTATGTGACCCACTCTTAAAATAAAATACATGCTAATACATGGTAAAATATGGAATTCAAACGTTTTTTTTTAAACATGTCAACACCAATGCATGTACAGTATACCAACTATGCACATAGCTTGTGCAGCATTTAATAAGACCGGTTGAATGGGAAATGCCTAGTATAAGGCAAATCTTTTTTTTTCACATAATACCAATCTCGCGACCCTCCTTAACCCAACTCAGAGTCTACCAGTGGGTCCTCCCATCCTGCCGTTTTAAAATAACTAGCACAGCGTCAAGCGCAGCCCGATAAACTGCTGGAGTCCCTGAAAGGCTCGGCAGACAGGGCGGCAACTGCTGCTGCGCGGCGCTAGCTCGTTAGCACGCGCGGCGCGCCAGCCTCACCTGGAAGGCGTCCGCGAGGGGCAGGGCGCGGTGCTTCATCAGGTAGGCCGCGCAGACCGCCGCCGACCGGCTGCGCCCGTTCTTGCAGTACACCACGGTGCTCCCGCCGCGGCCCGCCTCGCCCTGGATGGCGTCGGCGCAGCGGTCGAAGTACCGGGACAGGTTCTCGGCGGGGTCGTCGTAGACGGGCACCCGGAGGGTGCCCACGCGGGCCGAGGGGAAGGGCTGCTGCTTGGACACGTTGATGCAGAGCGTGACGCCCTCCTGCCGGATCAGCTCGTCGCTGCAGGCCGAGCGCGCGTTGGCGATCAGCAGGGCGTCCGTGATCCGGCACAGCTGCAGCATCCTCTCTCTCTCTCTCTCTCTCTCTCTCTACCTCTCTCTCTCAGACACACACACACACACCTCACATTCACTCAGTCACATACAGAATGCCGCTCGCACCCACATCCACCCACATTTACACTTACAAACTCACATGTGAGCACAGAGCGATTCACACGCTGTGAAAGCTGAGGACGAGTTCTAAAGAGAGAGAGGTTTAAGAGAGGTGGGGGGAGAGCCAGACAGACAGACAGAGAGAGAGAGAGAGAGACTGACAGAGCTCCAGCTGTGTCCTGGGCTCCGTAACTCAGGCCCCAGACCAGCACACTGTGGCTATATTTACTGTAGCACACAGGCAGGGCAGTACAGTCATTCCCCAGGTCCTAGTGCCTCTCCTAGGTCTGCATTATTTATGATGAGCTGTGGAGAGATCACAGGACACATGTTTCCTGTACTAATGTGGTCAAAGGCGCACTGAAGACTGACAAAGACTTGCGATGATTATGGTTAGACATAAGATTAGAAGGTTATGAATCATTTAAGGAGATGAAGGCAATAGCAGTACTTCTGTAGACTTTGTTCCTCTTCCTATATAATTAATTCACTTAGAATGTTGCATTTAAACCCATGTTCCAAATATGTTCATGTGAGCACAGACTGGCAGATATTTTTTGTGGTTATGTATCAATATCTTTAATGGATGCCTCTGACCTGCAATGGCGTGTCTGTTCTGCGGCGTCCTGTCCTGTTTTTCATGGGGGACGTGGGTTTGAGATCGACGTATCCTGCCCAGGCGGTCTGACTGACTGGCTGACGACAGTGACTCAGGAAGGGCTGAAGCCAGGAAGAGACGAGGAGAGGTGATTGGCTAAGCCTTGGTCTGAGCCTGCCTTTTACTCTCTCCTCCCCCCTGTCCAGCCTTTTTTCCAGGCCCTCCCCCATCCCTGCATGGGTCTTGGAGCCAAGGGTATTTATAGTAGAGAGAGAATGAATCAAAAGCCAGTGACCACAGCGCAGGGATGTTTAACACAACGGGACAACTTCTCACATCTAACCACATTCAATGCATCACCTGTCCTCATCTGTAGGTTCTAAATCTTGCTCTCTAGACTTTGTAACCAAGTCAACTAATATCGCAGTTGTATTACCAATATAAGCTTACATCAAATAACAATTAGTAATTCAGGCAACAGAAGGAAAAAAATCGACAAAGACAATATATAGACGCAATGAGATCACCTGTGCATTATCAAAGACAGAGACGTATCCATATGAAGCTGCCTATGACACCAAATGCAATTAAAAGAGATGGTATCACATTGAGAATGTAAAAGCCTAGTGGCGAATCATATTAATATATAATTTTGCATAAAGATTATATATTTTTTATTTTATTTGATCTATTATGATATGTATGTTTTTTCGTAACTGCTGCGACCAAGCCTCCGTTCCCTACGCAATGACGTTTGATTCGCCCGCCGCTTGCGTCAAGTCGTCACTGCGAACAGGCAGCGGGCAGCCATAGCGATCCAAGAAGTAAGCATAGACATGGAGGCCGTAGGCGGCTAGATTTTGTAAGAAGAGTGTTAGGCCAATACACTTAAGCCACAACGCTTGAGAACTACCTCTTGTACAAAGACAGAATCTTCTTAAGACCAGTCTGTTATCTTTAACTAGACACTTCTTTGGATATTGTGGGTGAGTTGAGTAGCATCGAGTAGCAGGAAAGATGACTGTGGACCTGGGCGCCATTTAGCTAACGTTGGCCAGCTAATACTGCTGAATAACAGATATTCGAAAAGGGGAATCGACTACAGTACGTGCTATTCTTGTTAACCAGACACATGTGCTTAGCAATATTAAATTGTTTTACTTCCATGTATTCTGTTGAACATGGGATAAATGTAGCTAGCTGTTGCATGGAATCGCTAGCTATCCAGGTTGATAGCTAACCCTGGTTCATATCTTGCAAGGTAACGTTATCCAAAGCGACTCGGCCGAAGCAGTTTCCGTATCTAGCTAGCTAGCTATTCGCGGCCACCGATTTATGTTATGATTAATTTATGTTAATTAAATACTGGTAGCTATTTAGGTCATTGAAGTTAGTAGAAGGTGGATATTTTACTATGTACTTTGAACATCCATTTCCCCTGTGTAAAGATATCTTGACGTTGGTGATGGCTAGTAAGGTTGCAGTTTTTAGCTAGTAAGCTAGCCAGTAGATGGCCTAGCTGAATGCCCTGCCTCGTGTGTAGCTAGCTCTGCTAGCTTAGGGACCGAGTAGCGCTGGTAATATAGCTAGCTAGGTAGCGTTAACGTCTTTATTGTAGGAGCACTTCATGCAGTTGTCACATGTCACAAATAGTTACACGCTAGTATTTACTGCAGTAATGTGTGCATATCACCGACTGTATGTACAACGTAGAATATATATACTGCATGCATACTGCATACCTATATCCACACATGCAGTGGCGCGTTTGATACACAAAAGATGTATAACGTGACACAAGTTTCAATATCAGATCACCGTGCAGTGGCGTTAACGAAGTCGGACGTTATTAAACAGAACTTGTATTTTAAGAGAGATGCGTCTGTGAGCATCCAGCGATGGTCTTATACACAATTTAGTGGACCCATTGGTTTAACAGTAGCTAATGATGCTGACACTTGGTTGCTGAACTTGCTAGTGCAGAACTTTCTATAGCATACTGTTGTAAATGGTTACAAGATATACAGTTGATTACGGGCGATTCTGGTAAAATTAGCCTTAAAACCAACTCGTAATTTAATCAGCTGTTGTACTTTTTATAAGCATACACCTGAATTTGTCTTGAATACTTTTTGTCTATACCCAGTGGTTCCCAACATTGGACCTGAACCCCCCCCCCCCCCTCCCGGTTTCTGCTGGTGTTCGTTCCAACCACAATTGCCGTCGCACAATTTTAACAAGCTGCTTATTTTTTTTAACTATGCTTTTCATGTATAGTGGGATTATTTACTGTTTTAAGCCACATTATGTGACAAATGGCTGTGTGTGCCATGAAGAATAAAAGTCACATGTTCACATTGTGCTACTATGTATGTTGCTGTATGACATGAAAAGAGGGTAAAAAATGTCTTAACTAGTAAAATAAAAATGGAGGCGACTCAATAGGCTCCTAATTGGTGAATGTATGAACACACGGAACAAAAACTATCATACACAGTGGTACCCCAGGAACTCCTCCTTCAGTCCATCGTTATGAAATCGCAGCGTAATCCGGGATAAATCAAAGATCTTCAGCACTCCAGTGCACTGCAACTGGAATTTTCCCACTGCTGTAATATTCTGATGTTCTTTTTTCAATGTGTGCATTTACTTAGTTTTTAAGGAGCAGTTCACTTTCTGTAGTTTTTGATATGATTATTTTTATATAACAGCTTTTACAGAAACGAGTGTATGAGTGCACACATTCATTTTGCAACTTTTATTCACAATTATAAAGATAATGATCTTTTGTATATTGTGTGATATTTTTTTCCCCTTGATCACAGTGGTCTTGGGTTGCATGAGCCTTAGGAAAGAGTTACTGGAAGTAAGCTTACATGTAATTTTTTGAAAAGTAATCTATGTAATGTACACGTGCAACCCCTGGAGGTTTAATGTTGCCATTCAAGCTGCTCTGGAGTTAAAGTGTATTTGTGTGCTTTCAACTACAAACTCAGGCGTGCCCCAATACCAGCTATTATAAAGCCCACAAATGATGAGAAATGTCTCTTAAATATCTTTTATTAAAATATATATATTTTTTAATCCTTCATAGCACACAAAAAATGTTTGGGCCAATCAAAACATACATTAAAATTGATGTATTAAAGTACAAAATAAATAAAATCCAGAAATTGAACTTTCCCTTTAAAAAATTGCATTGGAAATGAACTCTTGGTAAAGGATTTTGATCCCAACAGTATGAATTCTTAGTGACTAGATAATGTGTGACAGTTACAGAGGGAGCGCGTTTGCAAGTGATATATGGCAACTAAGAGTGTGTGAGTGTGTGTTTGAGTTGGTGTTCTAGGGCAGTTCAGTGTGTACTTGTGAAACTGGTAGTGAAGACATTGGTCTGTACTCAGTTAGCCTTTGCCCTTACCTTTGACTGGTGAACAAATGGTTTAACCTTCACAAAAGCCATTTGGTGAGTTAATTATGGCAAGTCCTGAACTCACCAGACTTCTTTTGGGCAGACAAGGATGACTTGACTTGAGTTCAGTTCCGCACAAAACTGGACAGGTGTTTGTACGAGTGCATGTGTGTGGCTGTGATGTCCAAGTCATAGAATTTAGGTAGTTCTGTGTGTGTAACTGATGGGTGTTTCGTAAGCATGTGCTCACCTTCGTACATTTGGTTTGTAATGCATCCTGCAGGCTACAGTGTGTGCACTGGTCTCAGTGTAGAGTGGCATGCGTTTTTACACATGGTTCTCTAGTACGACTACATGTGGAGGGAGAGGGACTTGCCAATCTAAGCAGTACAGCAAAGGCAGTGTGGTTTCTAATGCTGCAGAATTTCTTTTTGCATAACCTGAGGACAGAACGGATGTCCTTTAGAGAACATCGAAGTAGAAATAAGTAAAATGTGATTTCATTTAGCTGGAGTGTGACGCTCCATGCTGCTGTACAGTTTGAATGCACATGTGCTGCTTTGTCCCTGTTTTCTTACAACATACGGTGAGTGCTTCCTGTTCAAGGGCCAAAATGTGACTAAATCCACGCCAGGTCCCCTTACCCATCAGCACCCTCTTAAAGTTTTCAGAACATGTGTACTGACCACTACAGGAAATGCGTGTGCAAGTCGTTTTTTAGGCCTAGGCTCCCAGTTTCAGACACTTGGTGTTCCATGCCAAACATTCACTCTTCCTCACACCTCTAGCTACAGTATAAGTGGATTACCTGCAGTTTACACACTGGGTATATTAAGGAATCAGCTTTACATTTGCTCTCTGGTTCTGAAAAATCCACCATGGTCCCAGTAATTGAATCAGTCCTGTTGGCTGAAGTGTGTTGTGAGCATCTGTGCGAGCATTGTCAGTGTTTCAGAAACACATTTTTAAAGGACAAATAAATGTGTTTTGTTTGTTTATTTTTTTTCTTACTACCCGATTTGGCCAATTAAGCCACGCTAATGGTGTGTCATTTCAATAATTTTTCCATAAATGCATAAAATGAGTGCTCGAGTCTGGATTATTAACTGCTATTGCATTTTATAGAAAATAAATGTAATTTTGCCTGCATAACAACGCTATTTTATGGGCTTGTGCTGGTGTGCTTTTAATACCATAGCAAAAACAGTCATTTTCACTGTCAACATAAGTCAGAGCAAACCAAATCTTGTTGATTTCTTAGTCAGCTTAGTCAGCCATTTTTAATTGTTTTGACCTCATTATTTGTGAAAACCAATGTGTGGATTTGCTGTGGGGTCAGTTGGATTTGGAAGCCAACCTGCCATCCTTGAGTGTCTTGGAATATAAATATGTAAAGTTTTTACTTCGATGAGCATCGGAACCTCCAGAGTCCATAAAAATGCCCCGAAATGAAACATAGATTTGCCTCATTGTTCGAGCTCTGTCTGCGTCCCTGGTATTCTTTGACCCCAGAACTGCGCCTGTCCAGTACAGGTACCTGTTTCTGTATACCGCACCTGTCCAATGGGCTACACAGCAGTGATGGGCAGGTACCCCAGAAGGGGGTTTTCCCCCTTTTGGTTCTGACAACGCTCTCTTGAGTATTAGAAGAATGACGTTCACCTGTGAGGTCCCCGTCCTGGGAAGCTATTGAGTCTCAGAACCTGTGCTCAAAAGCTGAACGTGTGTGGTGTAGTCATTTTCCTTTTTGCTACATTATCAGAAGTGAACAGACATGAAATGTATGTTTTTATAAGAACTTATTTTTTGCGTGTGCCTGTGCATCGCTCTTCTGTTGCGTGAAGATGAGAATTGTGGATGAAATGTGTAATCGCCTGCATTAGAAAATATCACGAGCCTTGAAGATTTTTAATTACATTTTTTTATTTTTACTTTGAGCACCTCTGGAGTCCATAAAAATTCCCCTGAAATGCTCTGTATGCATCCTCGTAACCAACATTCCTTTTTTCTGGAAAAAAAGTATTGGAAGTATTAACTATGATTGGTGGTTTACTGTGAAAAATTCACCAACCTGCTAACAGTCCTATTCATGTTAATTCACATGCGTCTCACCAATAGAGGTTAGGGGAACCACCCCTACTGACCCCAAACTTAGGCTTCCACATCAACTATCAGTCAGTCACTGAGGCAAGCTGAACCACATTGAACATGGACAGCATTGTCTGCATTTTTTAAAAAGTCTAACTACGAGTTCTTATTTAACACTTCTCGGAGTCATAGAGCTGGTTAAGTGCAGCGGTCTTGCTACTGAAATGTTTGAGAGACAAACGTGCAGTCTCTGGGGTCTGTGTTTCAATTTTAAAATATATTGGTCCGTTTCTCAATAGTCGATGTTCCAGGTAATCAAACCCCATTTTTTTCCTCTCAGCAGTGAATAAATCTCCAGTTTTTTTCTGTGTGAATAAAACATTAATGCATAGGGATTCGCTTTTAGCCACTTTTCCAGCCGGAAAATGAACATGAATGAATTCTGTTTTTGTACACACGGTTCTTTGGCTCTCCATGAATATTTAGGCATGTTTTCTTGGTTTTGGTTAATTTACGAGAATTTAATTAGTGGTTTGTGCTATCGTTGGGTGGTCCCATGTCCTGTGTTGAAAGAACTACGTTTAGAGCCTGTTGTACACAGACCGTGGTGTACTCGGATCCAGTACACTGCCAGTTCACATGGTGTACAGTGTCTAATAAATGCGTTCTTTAGCCCAGGTCTCAAGGTCTTATTTCTGCAGTTTTTCAGAGCTAGTTGCAGCTAGTAATGCTGCATATTCTAGAACAGGCTTAAAGGCTTCTTTTGTATGTCAGGTATGAATGAAGTTCTTATCGTGAGTAAAGACAAAAAAGAAAAAAATCTTTTCTTTTTTTTCCTCCCATCAGCCCCCCCCCCCCCCCCCATTTTTGTAATTTTGTTTGTCAAAAACCTGTTCACATATGTGTTTGTCAGAAATGGCTGGACATGTTGATAAGCGGATGTTATATTTTTGTTTTTATTTTTTAAGAGAAGTAGGCAGATGTTTGAGGTGAACCTCTGCTGGCTGGTGACTCTTCTCTTATAGTTGGTAATAAACTGTGTCCACACAGGTTCTATAAAATGTCTTATCTTTGTGTAGTTGGATTTTTGCCAGTTTTAGAAGAGGCCATCTGATGGCTCTGACTCTGAACTTGTATTTTACTAGCGTAGGCTGAAATTGTGATTCCGTTTAAGAGGGCTTGGAATGTTATTAATTTTTACCTGAAGCAAAACTGTACCACGTTGTTGCATCTTTTAGCCAGAAATTGGCATCGTAAAGTATCAGTGAATTTGGTGTATTTACAAGATAATTTCATCAGGTACTAGTTGCAAAATCAGAGCACACCTCTGTGTTTTAAAAACTGCTTTATTACCTATTGATTCGTTCTAGGAGGAAAAATAAGGGAACTTTCAGTTCTGTACTGTTCTCACTTGCGGTTGGCTTTTTGGACAGCTTTTTGAAACCACTTTGAAGAGTTGTTTTTTTTTTCTTTAGAAAATTTTCAGTCCGTGTTCTAGAACTCTGGCTTTCAGCTGCCAGCAGTGACTTACATCAGCTTTAGAATGTTCAGAACATTTTAATCACATAGTTGTGATGTCACACATTAAAGGGTTGAGCACGGAGGCGTGCACTCTCCTTTGAGCCAGCAGCCATGTTTGCCTCACTGCACAGCAGGAGAGCTAGAGCACATCAGAGGAGACTCTCTCTCTGTAATGCTAACCACTGGGAGGCCTTATTTAGCGACCCAAGGAAACCCCAGCCATGTTTAGCCCCCCTAATGAGGTGCAGTCTTGCTCTCTGTCCCTTGAGGTCTCTGGGCTAATGGCTGGACTAATGACATAATTCAGATTTGAACGACCGGAATCCTATGACTTGGTGCCTTCAAGGCAGTCAGAATCCAGGCTCCATCCACTGCACAACATTCCGTCATTATAGAAAGGTGTAGTCAGTGAGTTGGCACCTGCCTGGCCCAATTATGTATATGGAGGTACACTGTGTCTTAGGTGAGCCTAAGGAAAACACAATTCAGTGAAAGCGCAAGTCTGTGCCTGGCACTCTGGGGTAAAATAGGCCTAACTGAAGGGTACTGCTGAATAGGTAGCTGTGTTTCCTCAGAGTACTGTCCTGAAAAATGAGAAAAAAACATTCTCCTTCTTGGTGTTTCGGGTGTGATTTTTGACATAAGTTGCATGTTGCCCAGACTTTTCTGGGACCCGAAGAGAAATTTTTACAATTAAAATTTTCACTTGAAATGTTTTGTAACCTGTATTTTCAATTATTATTTTTCAATTCACTTTATTCAGACTGGAACAAATTTTTAAAATTCAGATTAATTTGTGGAAGCCTGAATGGTTCTTTAATGCACCACTTGCTGCTAAGTACAGATCAGAATTCGGTTGGTTCACATGTTGAAATTTCATCCATTCTTGGTTTCTCTGTTTCTGTGTGCTGTGAGAAGTCCTGTGTAGAACACGCTGGCGTAATGGCGGGAGTATGGCTTGGCCGCCATATTTACTGAGCTGCTGCCATTTCCCGCTTTCCCCCAAACAGCAGCATTTTACATGAAAGCAGAAAATGAAAGGGTGTCATTAGCTTCCGCGCAAGACGCTTGCCTTGAGGTGATTCCCAGGCAAAATCCAACGGGGAAGAGTCCACTGAATCCGAGGCAGATCCGTCATTCGGATGACCTCACTGCTGCTGATGGGCTTTCTGTTCTGGTTCAGTTCCAGATGAATTTCCTCACTGTCGTGCGGCGGTTGGTTTTTTTTGGGGGGGGGGGGGCAGCTTTGCGGACGCGCTCCTCGGGGTTTGCCTGCGGGGGTTGAGGCCGCCCCCTTCCGAGGCGGTCACGGTTCTGGTGCTGTAAATCACACTCCGGCGTGATTTGACCCGCCACGGGGGGTTTCCTCATACGGCTTCCGCTGAGCTGGGGCGGCCTTGCGTCAGAGTCGAGCGAAGCGGGCGTGGAGAATCTCCTCAGTGCGTCCCAGTGGCTCGGTCGCCCGCCGAAACCCGCAGTTACTGAAAATCCTCTCAGGCTGCGGAGTAATCCCGTCCTAGGGCCGGCTTTCCAGTTTGAAGGATATTTCCCGTTATTCAAGTCTTTTTTTTTTCCCCTCTCCTCCATCTTACTGTTATCAAAATGAGTCTCTCCCTGATTTGCGAGCTTCATGCGATTTGCGAGCCAAGTTGGTCCAGATATTGTACCAAAAAAACAGTTGGCTCGGCAGTTGATATGGCATACAAACAACTGAAGGTTGGTATATTGCTTAAATCAGATTACTGCAACTTTAAACATGAAAAATATAGATGTTTGAAGTTGCAATAATCTGATCTGAGCTAAATTCCAACCTTCAGTAGCCTGCTAACTGGTTTTGGGCCCGATGCTGTATTCGCTAATGTGCTTAATGCGCTCCTGTTTCTCATTCACTCAGCCCTGTGCTGCTTCTTAGTCACTCTTTTTTATTGGATTGCAGTCTAACTAGCGAATGTAATATGGATTTTATAGTGTGCTAAAATATTCTACTCGGCTATTCCAGCTACCTTTGTCCGCGCTGTTCAGTGCTGGCTCGATTAAAGATACGGGCTTGTTACTCTCCCAGTCGTCAGCGGTGTCCACACTGTCCCCGTTTCTCCATTTAATGCAGCGCATTGGTTACACCACGTGTGTCCCAGAGCTGCTTGCTGAACACTGGTCTCTGGGTTCGTGCGTTCAGATTGTGTGCATCTAAGCTCATATACCATTGTAAATATGAATTTAGCAGATTTTGCGGTGGCAATATACAAATATTTGGCTGGTAATGGCTGCCCAATGCCCGTGCTTTGTCTTCAGTTTGTTAAGCAGACATTTAGCATTTTGAAATGCAGATTTGGTGGGTTATCTGTGGCTAAGCATCTGTGGCTGTGATTAAAGGCAGAAACTGCAGCTGGATGTTTTGCCAGTCTGCTGGGTCAAAGGGATCCATGGGTAAAGTTTGTTTTCTTCTGTGTCTGTAAGATTGAATGACCTCTATAATCCTTGTGTTCAAACATCACAGTGCTTTCTTGTGCTGTCAGTGGCCACGTTTCTCCAGTATATAACATTTGTGCATTTCTGTTTGCATTTTAATAACTTTTATATATTTCAATTATTATATTTTAATATAATTCTGAAATGTTTATAGACAATACAGAGCAGTAGATTACGGAAAATATTGTACTTTTTTTCAAACATGCATCTAAGTGCCTAGGATTTTGGATTGATTCTATGCTAACCTGTGAGCGGCAGCATATTGCTAAAATGCTTAAAGGTAGCTTGATATATTGGACAGATTGAAGAAATGTTTTACAATCCATGCACGGAACAAAACTTGTAAGACAGCCTTTAGCTCTTGTTCTTGATTATGGGGATGTCATACCGATTTGCAACAGACACAGAAAATATGTGAGATTTTGCAACTTTTGTAGATTAGTTCTTGGTCGCCCTTCCTGAACCCAACACTGTGATGCATATTTATGCAGAATTAGATTGATTTCAGCTGGATTTATTTTGTCCACGAATGCATCCAGGATTATGCTCCAAGTCACTTGAAAGACCTGTTAATTCTGTCTGAAAGAGCATGCACGAGGGATGTACAAATATTTTGGGGTGTGAAATTGGGGAACAAAAATGTATTATTAAGATGATGGAGTGGACTGCCTAATCACGTGAAAGCTCGTGCAAATTCCACTGCTTTTAACAATGTCCTGGTGCCATTCAGAATGTTTCTGCCTTCATGCAATCAACACTAAATTATGTTGATAGATATTTTACTTCCCATTTTTATTTATCTGCTGATGTGTCATATTTTATTGGCTTTTATGGAATTGTCTGTTCTTGTCTTACTCTCGTGTTAGCAGGAAGGTGTATTGTGCATGATTTTTACTTTATTGACTTATTCTCCCTCCCAGCTTGTACACTGGTTTTACATTCCTTGTCTTATTTATTTTTACTCCTTTTATTTCTGTACTTTACGTTCTGTGCCTTCGTACCTTACATGATCTCCCAGAAAAATTTGATTTATTTATCTCCCGGGCGGTTTTATCCTGAGCCAAGTTTCTGACTAAATAAACAATAAACAAAGACTGACTGAACTGCATGTGGCAGCCCGCAGTGCGCACGTTCTCTCTCTGCTGGTCACGTGACTCACACACGGTCACGTGACTCGCACGGGAATGTGTTTGTCGCCCGGGGTGACCGTGCGCGCCTGCATGGGTTATGCACCTGACGGGAACGTCTCGGCTCCCCGGGCTGCAGTGATTGCCTCTGCTCCTGCACTCAAACCCGAGTTCTCCAGATATCCGAGGATGGAAGATATTTCAGGCGCCAGACAGGCGTTTGATGAATTATGCACGCTGTTTGAAAATCCATGGTATCCGATCTCCTCTTCCAGTATTGAGTGATGCGATTTTGGGTTCTGCAAATGATGGATACATGAATTCGGATATAAAAGAAGGTTTTTTTTAACAAATTTTCAGGATTTTATATATTTTTTTTTTTCTGTGGTTTTAACAGAAAGAGCCGTCACATTGGATTTTCTGCGATGTTTTCATCTCGGTTGCTGAAAGCTCTGAGCCATTTTTCAGTGTGAGAGAAGCTGTATGTATTTATTGAAATATGTAAGGCGCATGCTGCTATTTTAAACCTTGGAATTGAAAAATTTCAGCGGGCATAAGGTGCCAGGTGTACAAAAGAAAATCCCTCCAATCTGTGATTGAAAGGCCATGGCCCAGTACTACAGAAACTCCTTTCATTGAAAATGTTTTTCCACTACATGTTGTTCTTGCAAAACAACAGGTTTATAACCCTTGGTTGTTTTTATAGAAGGACATATTTATTTTAAATGGTGATCAAAATGCAAAGAGGGTGTAGTAGGTTGTGGGTGTGCGTCTGGGGATTTTTGATCTTTTTAGATGCTGTAGTCATGTTAGGCCTTATCTGCAGGGTAGGGTTTGTGTAATTGTAAGTAACCATGGCAGCCCCGTTTAGTTGAATAACTGATCAAAGGTAGATGGCAGTGGAACCCTGTGATGTCACAGGGGAGGCAGTGGAACCTTGTGATGTGGTATAGTGCATTAGAACCCTGTGATGTGGAGGGTAAAGCAGTAGAACCCTGCGATGTGGAGGGTAAAGCAGTAGAACCCTGCGATGTGGAGGGTAAAGCAGTAGAACACTGATGTGGAGGGTAAAGCAGTAGAACCCTGCGATGTGGAGGGTAAAGCAGTAGAACCCTGCGATGTGGAGGGTAAAGCAGTAGAACCCTGCGATGTGGAGGGTAAAGCAGTAGAACCCTTTGATGTGGAGGGTAAAGCAGTAGAACCCTGTGATGTGGAGGGTAAAGCAGTAGAACCCTGTGATGTGGAGGGTAAAGCAGTAGAACCCTGCGATGTGGAGGGTAAAGCAGTAGAACCCTGCGATGTGGAGGGTAAAGCAGTAGAACCCTGTGATGTGGAGGGTAAAGCAGTAGAACCCTGTGATGTGGCGGGTAAAGCAGTAGAACCCTGTGATGTGGAGGGTAAAGCAGTAGAACCCTGCGACGTGCAGGTGTAATATAGTTAGAACCCTGTGATGTCACGGTTGTTGCTGGAGACGTGGCGTGCAAAGTGACCAGGTGTCCGTGTCCCTTTGTCCGTGCAGGTGCGCTCCGCGGTGTCGCCATGGCTGCGGACATCGGCTCCCCGCCGCGCTTCTTCCACATGCCGCGCTTCCAGCACCAGGCGCCGCGGCAGCTCTTCTACAAGCGGCCCGACTTCGCCCAGCAGCAGGCCATGCAGCAGCTCACCTTCGACGGCAAGCGCATGAGGAAGGCCGTCAACCGCAAGACCATCGACTACAACCCGTCCGTCATCAGCTACCTGGAGGTGAGCGCTAACGCTAGCACGCGCTCACACGCACACGCAGTCAGAACCTAACCCCAACCCATCCGTCATCAGCTACCTGGAGGTGAGCGCTAACGCTAGCACACGCGCACACGCAATCAGAACCTAACCCCAACCCGTCCATCATCCGCTACCTGGAGGTGAGCGCTAACGCTAGCACGCGCTCACACGCACACGCAGTCAGAACCTAACCCCAACCCGTCCGTCATTCCCTACCTGGAGGTGAGCGTTAACGCTAGCACGCGCTCACGCACACACACACACACACACGCACAGTCAAAACCTAACCCCAACTCGTCCATCATCCGCTACCTGGAGGTGAGCGCTAACGCTAGCACGCGCTCACACACACACGCACACACACGCGCGCAGTCAAAACCTAACCCCAACTCGTCCGTCAGCAGCTACCTGGAGGTGAGCGCTAATGCTAGCACGCGCTCACGCACGTGCGGTCAGAAGCTAACGCTAGCACGCGCTCACACACACATGCAGTCAGAACCTAACCCCAACCTGTCCGTCATCCGCTACCTGGAGGTGAGCGCTAACGCTAGCACGCGCGCACACACAGTCAGAACCTAACCCCAACCCGTCCGTCATCCGCTACCTGGAGGTGGAGCACAGACGCACGCACACACGCGCTTCACACACACGGTGAGATTCGTTACACGTTAACCCAGATGTGCGCGCACAAGCATTTCGGCCCGCTCTCGAATTCATGCATGGCGCAGGTCCTCCACCGCACCCACGGGTTCATACTGGTTCTCCGAGGTTCGTAACTAAGGTTTCTCACACACGCCCGAACTCAGGCGAACTTTGGCCAGCTCCCAGCTCAGACCCGCTCGTGCGCTAGGCTCGTTCTCATTCTGCGCTGTTTCTGTTTTTCCTGCACCTCAGAACCGGCTGTGGCAGCGGGACCATCGGGACTTCCGTGCCATACAGCCCGACGCAGGCTGCTACAATGACGTGAGTCCAGCGTCGCTGCAGGGAGAGCACGGCCCATATTTCAGATTAGATCTGTAAATATGGACAGCAGCATTACTGTGTGTCTGTGTGTGTGTTTGTGTTTGTGTATGAGTACACGTGTGTGTCTGGTGTGTGTGTGTGTGTGTGTAATACTGTGTTTGCGGGTGTTTTGTGTGTGTGTTTGTGTTCATAATACTGCGCGTGTGTGTGCGCTTAACACTGTGCGTGTGTGTGCGCGCTCGTGTGTGTGTGTGTGTCTCAGTATTAAAGCAGTGCTTCCTGTTCTCCTCCTGCAGCTGGTTCCTCCGGTGGGGATGCTGAATAATCCCATGAACGCCGTCACCACAAAGTTTGTCAGAACGTCCACCAACAAAGTCAAATGCCCCGTCTTTGTAGTGAGGGTGAGTTCTCCCACTTTTACTTCTGATTTATCAGAGTCAGACCATAATATCTGCCACACAGGAAGAGAGAGAATGGTTTTAGAAAAATGGTTAGAATACATTAAAATCCATATGGACTTCAGGTAGCGTGTTAACTTTAGCTGAAACATGTGGCTAGGTTGCTGCTTTCTAACTTGATTGCAAACTAACATTAGTTTGCTGCTCTCTCCCTCCCTCTCTCTCTCTCTCTCCTTCCATCTCTCTCTCTCCCATCCCCCCTCTCTCCAATCCCCCCTCTCTCTCTCTCCCTCTCTCTCTCTCTCACACCCTCGCAGTGGACGCCAGAAGGAAGGCGTTTGGTGACAGGTGCTTCTAGTGGAGAATTCACCTTGTGGAATGGGCTCACTTTCAATTTTGAAACCATTCTTCAGGTACGAAGCTGACTCGCATCGTAAGAAAAGGCGTTCCGGGCCTTGGAAGTATTTTACAGTCCTGTCGTGATGTAATGTTTAGAGAAATTTTTATTTATTTTTATTTAACCTTTATTTAACCAGGTTAGTCTCATTGAGATTAGAAATCTCTTTTTCAAGAGAGACCTGGCCAAGAAAGCAGCTGTCGATTACAGACACAACAAAATTTCAACATTTAACATACTATAAAAGCAGACAAACAGCAATGTTCAAAGTTTCACAATCTGGTTACACATGAGCAGTCTGTAGTGCAACTTACAGACTTTAAACCAGTGGTTTAACCCCAGAGATAAAGCTTCAAAATGTTTTGTTTGCATGACCTCGCACAGGGGATGTGTCTTGATTGTCATCTGCTGGGGTCTGGGTTGGATCATTTTTTGTGAAACTGAAATAAATGTAAAAAATTTAAATCTGAAAAAAAAAAAAAAAAACTATTTAACCAAAAAAAATAGATTAGCAGTGTGGAACAGGGTGGGAGAATCCTTTTACTTTGAACTAAATACATTTGAAGTACAGGGCATGTATTTATTTTTTGGTACTGTGCGTGTACCCCTTACGGTACACACCCGTAAAGCCCCCCGCTCACTCTCCCCCCCCCCCCAGGCTCACGACAGCCCCGTCCGCGCCATGACCTGGTCCCACAACGACATGTGGATGCTAACTGCTGACCACGGGGGCTACGTCAAGTACTGGCAGTCCAACATGAACAACGTCAAGATGTTCCAGGCACACAAGGAGGCGATTAGAGAGGCCAGGTCTATACCCAATCTCCCCTTTTTCCGTAGTTGAATTTGCCCCCCCCCCCCCCCCCCTCCCCCCGGCGCGGAGACGTGCACGCGTGTCGCTCGCCCCCGCTGCTCCCGCTCTCTCTCTCTCTCTCTCTCTCTCTCTCTCTCTCTCTCTCTCTCTCGGGCCTGGGCTTCCTCAGAGTTGTGTTCTGTGCTCTCTCTCCAGTGCGCACTGCCATGTACCCGTGGGTTTTGCTGTCACCTTCTGCGTTTCTTTAAATAAAGTCTTATTCATAAATATATATATATATATACATACACGTAAGCACCTTAGAGAAGTTTGGCTGAGTGGATGTACCGACCCCCTTGTGCAGAAGGGGGCACTGGTTTTATAGCCCCATTACACTCCACAGTCCACCAGTGCAACTCATTTCGGGACAGGAATAAAGGTGCCTCACGGTCCGCGCCATTTTGAAGCCTTAAGATTTAAATGTCACAGCTGTGGTTCTGTAAAACCAGACACTACATACCTGTAGGTAACGCATAGACTGAAATAAAGCTCTTCCAGCCTTGCACGCACATTTTCGCTGCCCACTCCACGGGGTGTTGAGCTCCCATTGGTGAAGCTGTGTCATGTGACTGTACCACCTGACTGGGCTCCTCCCCTCTGCTGTGAGTTTGTCGGCTCGGTGGAGGCGTGGCCGAGTCCAGCACCAGAAAGGCTGGAGGGGAGTTTGAGCACGGACAATTAGAAGTCACCCTTGCACACCAGTCAATGGGAAAACTTTTAACTTGAAAAATGAAAATACCTCAAGCCTTGTCTGAACAAGAGCAAATAAATAAAAATAAAAAACCAACCAGAAAGACAATTACATAGACATACAAAAATACACACTGTGGTGTTCACCTTGTTCAGAAAGACTGGAACCAGTGTTATTTTACAGCCATACTTTGAAGTACTTGCTATGCCTGGTAATTTTACATACCCCAATTAAAGTTAATTCAGTCCTAACAAGCAGAATTTAACATCGGCAAATTTTTTAAGTTTCTTTTTTAGACGTGATTTATGCTCAGCCACCAGGAATCAATTTCTTCCGTTTATTTCCATTTTGATGACAGAAAAAAAAAACATTTCTTCAGCGCACATTTTGTGTTTGTCAGCATTAATATAATGTGTATGGTTTCGAAAGTAAAACCCTAACCAAGCTCCAAATTAGAATTGGGAGAACAGTTGTGGAATTATGAATGTTCATTTTAGGAATTAAGTTGGTAGAGAAGGCCCCCCAGTGTCCCCATCCATTCATTTCAGCTAGAGCTCCCAGCCATCAATCTGCACCTCACCCTGCCAATGTTTAGCTTGACTCACCAGACGATCAAATATTCTCTCATCTTTTTTGTGCTGCCCATTATCTGATCAACAAATCATTTTGCACTACGGACTGTCCCTGCACTTGCTTATCCACGGTTGATAAAATGGCATTATGGGTGTTTCGGATTTACACCACAAGAGAAACCACAATTGATTTTACAGTGCAGTATGCAGTGTTAACATTTGAGGTGGCTGCAAATAGTGCAGTGCCGGGTTTTACATTTTCAGTAACCCACATCCTTCGTTCCCCTCCTCAAAACACCCGTCTGTAGTTACATTTTTTTGGTGTGCGTACAATGATCCTGTGTGCCAGTGTGGGTTTGTCATTAGTCAGGACCCCGGTAACCCCACCCATTTTTGGCCATTGCCTATAATGCCTGAAGGGAAGTTTTTTTTTTTTTTTTTTTTTTTTACAGCATTGTTACATCATTTTTTTTTGTGATAGCCTGAATATACTAAGATAAGAAACACCTGCAATTTTATTTTTCCTTCATCCCCCCCCCCCCCCCCCCCCCCACTTTAGCAGTTCACTGTTTTGCCCCAGTAGTCAGTGAAAAATCAGATCCTCTCAAGCCTCTTGCAGACACGCACACACACGCGTGCACCCCTACAGCCCTTCCGTATTACTGTGCACATATTTTAAGTCTGTAAAGAATGTCATGCCTTGAGACACAGTGGCCGGGTTGGAGAAGGGGCACTTGTGGGATTAACGCTCACCTTAGAAACATGGCGGGTAGCCATTGGGTGGCACTGCAGAGAGGCCGATTCTGGCCCCGCCATTGGGCGGGCGTGGGGCTGTGTGACACGCCCACCATGTGACACGCCCGCGTTGCGGTCCCTGTGGTTTTCTGAGGGTCCGGGCCGGTCCTCCTGCGATGTTGATTCTCTCCCCCTGCTGTGTCTTTAGTTTCTCTCCCACGGATAATAAATTTGCCACTTGCTCCGACGATGGAACCGTCCGCATCTGGGACTTTCTGCGATGTCACGAAGAGAGGATCCTGAGAGGTATGTCCCTGTCACACGTGCAGGCTCTGCCACAGACTGCTGTGTGCGCATGCTCTACATGTGCACACGCACCGTACACACGTGCACGCTCTGCCACAGACTCCTGTGTGCGCATGCTCTACATGTGCACACGCACCGTACACACGTGCACGCTCTGCCACAGACTGCTGTGTGCGCATGCTCTACATGTGCACACGCACCGTACACACGTGCACGCTCTGCCACAGACTCCTGTGTGCGCATGCTCTACATGTGCACACGCACCGTACACACGTGCACACTCTGCCACAGACTCCTGTGTGCGCATGCTCTACATGTGCACACGCACCGTACACACGTGCACGCTCTGCCACAGACTCCTGTGTGCGCATGCTCTACATGTGCACACGCACCGTACACACGTGCACGCTCTGCCACAGACTCCTGTGTGCGCATGTTCTACATGTGCACACGCACCGTACACACGTGCACGCTCTGCCACAGACTCCTGTGTGTGCATGTTCTACATGTGCACACGCACCGTACACACGTGCACGCTCTGCCACAGACTCCTGTGTGCGCATGCTCTACATGTGCACACGCACCGTACACACGTGCACGCTCTGCCACAGACTCCTGTGTGCGCATGTTCTACATGTGCACACGCACCGTACACACGTGCACACTCTGCCACAGACTCCTGTGTGCGCATGTTCTACATGTGCACACGCACCGTACACACGTGCATGCTCTCACTTTGACACGAAGTCATGCTTTCTCCTGCCATATGCGTGCACACCCTCATACTGTACACACCTATGTTCACACACAGATACACAAATGCCCACTAAAAGTATGCGCGCTGTCTATTCACCTGCGCTGACACACACACACACACACACACACACACACACTCTCACTCACTCACTCACTCACTCACTCAAGCACACTATATGTGCACAATCATATACACAAGGTCAAAATCACCAGTTGCCTGGATCACTCAAATTACTTCAAGTTTTTAAGCCACCATTTTTTCCCGCCTATTTGTCCATCGTGGCAATAACTTATTTGTGAAAATGTTTAATAAATAAATAAATACTGTGAAAAATACAGTTTTCCTCTTTAAATAGCATTATTCCATTTCACCTTAAAGTTCACCTTCAGTTTAATTGGAGCCTGTGCGATTAACAGTTATCTCGTGCCTCAGGGCTGAAAATGATCATTTAAGTGATAAATAAACGTTCCAGCTAATTTACAGTCTAACTGAAGCGCTCTTGCTTGGCAGTTTGGCGTGGCTGATGTTTAGCCAGGGAAATAATGGCTCAAATCAAGACTGCTGACTAGTTAGGTTCATACTTTATCTAGCGTAATAACCAAACGTGGCTAGCAGTATCTAACTTAGCCGGGCCAGGTGGATCTCCTGCATCAGAGGGTTAGGTGTAGAGAGGCAGCCATAAGTTATATGTATAAATGTATTTTAATTAAGGTTGTTCATGTTTGCAAATGTAATTTTCTTTTTTCTTTTTTTACCACAATGCAAATATTAACAATAACTATACTGTCTAATA
Organism: Anguilla pacifica; assembly: GCA_039654925.1. NCBI lineage: Eukaryota > Metazoa > Chordata > Actinopteri > Anguilliformes > Anguillidae > Anguilla > Anguilla pacifica. The sequence continues at coordinate 7,322,552 of CM077289.1, read as the reverse complement.
TAAATGAGAGAAATCACATTCTAAATATTCCATGCATTTGCTTACAAACTACAATGGTGCTATTTACGGTACTAATTTATTGAATACAGTTTGCCTTAATTTATGCTATAATTAATCATATTATGGCAAATTCTAAAAGGTCGAGTGACCCCTCCTGCATAGCTGGTTGGCCGCTAACTAATGGTTCATACAAAGCAGTTTGCGTCATTTGACTAGTTTATATTTGAGGCAGATTTTCAGTTCTAACATTGTACATAAAATGGTTTTGTGTGTCGTGATCACAATACAATTTGACTTGCCTGTCACTATTAAAACATGTTGTATACATTTAACATTGTGTAATTGATCCAGATATAGTTAAGACATGGCGAAAATATTGTCAGTTTGGGCAACCAAAATGTGAGGACACCTTTTGAATATTTAAAAATAAACATGCACATACACACACACACACACACACACACACACACACACACACACACACACACACACACACACACCACCCCTTTTCATACATTTTCATCATTCGTATAGTCCACCACACGTAAACACGCATACACACACACCTGATGGCCCTCACATCCTTGTAAAGGGTGAACCTTGAGTTAAAATAAAATTCCAAACTTCCTTTCTGCAGATCCCTACCCTATGTGGACCCTCTTGCACAGACCCATGTAAACGTGTCCTTGCTGACTCTGTAATGCATCTTTTGTTAGAATCTGTTGCTAATGCAGACTGGGCAAATCCTTCCAAATTCCCCTTTTGTTTTTTTGTTTTTTACTTTTAAAAAATAATTCTTCAATTCAGTGTTTTCACAGAAGGAAGTTGTCGATTCTTTCAGAATAAAAATGTAATTGCATTTAGCCGACTGTCTTATCCAGAGCGACTTACAAAAGTGAAATGCATGAAAATGCATTTAGCAGGAAATTAGCCTGCCAGTTCTCCCTAAACAAAAAAAACAAGGAGAAGATCCAGCTCCTGTCACTTATCCAATTTAAATATGTTTGGTCTCAATTCCGGCTACTTCTTGTCAGTTATCTGGAGTCATTAGTATATGGTGGGGGATGCACAACACTGCTCTTGGCTTTCAGCTGCAGTCTTGTTTGTCTTTGCCCTGGGCAGGGCTTTAAAGATGCTTTATTTTGACTGCTCTGCTGGTTTTCTCTGCGTTGTCATCGCCACAATTCTGAGCCGCATTTTTGATTTGCTTGTATTTAATCCTTGTCTTCAAAGTTTAGGACTGTAAGATGGGAGAACACATTTCGCCCTTCTTTGGCATTGTAGATTTTGACTGGGGTTGGGGTTTTTTTGGCATTGAGTTTCTGCACAACTAATTCACTCCTTGTGGTACATGTCACATTTTACACTGAACACATTTGACCTTTTCCATGCACACAGTAGTACACGACACATTCGAGGATGAAAACTGCAGCAATTTGTCTCTTGTGAAAGGCTGAAGTTTAAAATGCCATGCAGTTTTGATGCTATTTAGGTTTGACAGTAGATGTGGGTTTGTGTGTTCTGTACTGAAATTTGTATTCATATCACAGCTTTGTCTTATTTTAGCTTGTGAGGGAACTTACGCACGAGGTCCACCTTAGCTAGCGTCCTATCTGTAACCGACAAGAGCAATAGTGAGTGTGTGCGCGTGTGTGTGTGTGTGTGTGTGTGTGTGTGTGTGTGTGTGTGTGCGTGCGTGTGTGCGTGTGTGCGTGTGTGCGTGCGTGCGTGCGTGCGTGCGTGCGTGCGTGTGCATGCATGCCATTTTGGTCAGGCTGCAAAAATGGGTAAAAGTAAATATTCAAGATTATAGAATATTAAAATGTTAAAATGACATTGGCCAAACTTTGCAGGTGCAATCTAGCATTCACCAAATATGTTGTATTTGTCCGATGAACATTCATTGGAGTGCACGTATTTGAAATAATGAAATGACATGCGATATGGCAGACAGGCTCTAATTAAGTGTGATTTACTGGAGAGAGGCTGGAGGAAGGCCGGGAAAATACTACGAAATTTTAAGTGCCCATCTTTATAGCATCACTATACAGCTCCCTCTGCGCTGGCCCCTCCACAGAAAAAAACTGACCCAGTCACTCGCCTGTCACTCAGACAGTTACTGTTGTGATTAATGTAATGCTTAGAGCAGGGCTGCCCAACCCTGTTCCTGGAGATCTACCGTCCTGTTGGTCTTCATTTTGACCCTAATTTGGCACGCCCGGTTCTACGCGTTAGCAGCTCAATGAGATCTCCAGCTGGAATGAGGTGTGTTTTTCTTTCTTTCTTTCTTTCTTTCTTTCATCTTCAGTCACGTGGTTTGGCAGCCCTAGCTTAGACGGTGTGCTCATCTGTGACCGGAGGGGCTTCCAGGGGTGTAAAATGAGTCTGTCTCAGACACCAGGCTCCTGTGACTGCAAAACCAGTTCACCTGCTTAACATTCAAGGAGACTCCGTATGTCTAACGCTTGCCAACTTTTGTTTTATATGAAAAAGATCTCAATATGATCCCGTGGATGAAAAAAAAGGGCATCGGTTTCTGGGTCCTTTCATTAAAATGGATGCACAAACAAAATAAAACAGATTTAGCATTTCTCAGGCATTGGTCAAGTCAGGGGAATGTGAGCAGAATAGGATTTAGTGGCTTTCCTTATCTTGTACTGCCCTACCAGTCTGCTGTGAAATGGGTTGTCTTGCACTGAAAATAAATGGGAAATTTGTTTCTTGCTTTGGGAAAATCCTGATCAAGTTCTGACCGTGCTTTAATAGGTGTATGCTTATTTCATTTCTGGCTCACTGCTTTTAAGGAATTGTTGAATAAATTGAAGTATATTGGTAAATTGTGCGGTCTTTCTGAAAGTAGTGCTTGGAGTTCCAGGAGGAAATGAGATTTCGTACGTTTCGGCATGTCGAGTTTGCTTGCTTGTTGCTCGTGATAAAACGGTCCCACGGGTTCGATGGTTTCCAGAACGTACAGTATACATATTAGTAGCATGTGAGCTAAAATCATTTGAATGGAAGATCGGGTCCACCTCCAGCCACTGTACTAAAATGAGCTGCGTGAATGTGAAAGGCATTATGGGATTGAGCGGTGGTGCTAGAGAGAGCCATTTTCAGATTACCTCACTCACATGCTCCCTCACTGTAGCCTGCGGCAGTACAGTGTAACAAAGGATGTGATTGCCGTTTCTGCAGTACAACTTCATTTCTTAAATTATTTAAAAATTTGTTGCCGTTCTCATTACACAAAGGGCTTTTATTGCATCATTGTCACATTTCAGAGCAGACTTGCAAATGAGCCCAAGACTGATCGCATTTAAAATCACATTTCTGAGATCAAACTACATTTACCTTGAACAGATTGTAGTTGCGATGGTATGAGATCAAGAAACGAGAACCAGTGAACTAAAAATGTAGTAATTAAATACATTTTTGGTTCTCAAGATTTGTTGTTTCACAGTATTTTCACACCAAAGGTGATCCAGTCATTTAAGCAAGCTCCGAGATTCTTTCGGTTCATGTGTCCAACTTAGTTGATGTGATGTGCAAAATTTATTTATTTTCACAAAAGAATCTAAATTTAGCTAGACCAGTTTGTGCAGCTACAGATCAAACTACAATGATCGGGGCAATAAAGTGGACGACAAAAATCTTTTCTGAAACAAACAAAATCACAGAGCCTGTGTTTGTGTAGGGGGAGAGCGAGTAAGTGACGCAGAGATTGTGTGTGTGTGTGTGTGTGCGTGCGCACGCGCGGGCGCGCACGCACATGTGTGGGCTTGTGTGTGTGCTCACTGTCTAGTTCACACTTCTCTTGGAAGAATGGAGTTTGTGTGAAGGACCTGTTTCTGGACAACATTCTTGTGGTTTGACAGAATGAGAGTGATTGTGTCAATTATCACCAAATAATGGAAACACAATCACTGCTTCATACACTTGTATGCATATTTTCCAGCAAATACTGTTTTGATTCCATCTGAAACTAAAGACGCTTGACTTTTGCACTGTAGCTTTGGATGTACAAATAATTGAGTCAAAAGGACATTGTTCTGGGTGTTTTGCATTGAATATCCTCATTGAGTGTGTACAGCTGTATGAAGGAACTAAATGTGGAATGAATTTGTTGCACTGAACTAAATAGAAATGCAAATTGTTAATTTTTATTAAGACCTTGTTCATTTTGTCAGTGTTTAACTGCAATTCTTCACAGTTGTATGAGGTTATCTGTGATGATTTGTATCATTCTCTTTGGATTTACATTGAGTGTTTGAAATATGTACACATGTTTCTCTGGAGAAACCGTGTTTATAAAGGCTTAGCCGTTTAGGGAAATAAATGCCTGAATTTATGACAGGGCCTTGAATAAACATATTTTTCTCCTTTTAAACCTTGAACGTGCTTGAAGATCTGAATGAAGGAAACGGTCATGTCTTTTGAATGTAACGTTTAAAATAAACTTCATTACAACGTTCACACTGCACCAGAATACCAGGTCTTAATGGACTGTAATGGTTACTTTTCAGTGTTGAAAACTTTGTGTGGCTTGTAGTCGTTGAGATTTCCAAAATATACTGATTACCAAGAGAGGAAGAAATACAGGAACTGAACAAATACCCCCACTCCCTCCCTCCCCCACACAAAAATTGCGAGAACAGCCTGTGGAAGATTCATGCTCCCCGTTTCCTATAATTAAAATGATGTTTTTCTTATCGTTTTAGCCTATTGGTCTGCCAAAAACTGACTTTTCAACTGCCTTTCTTAGAAGTACTTTCAGATTAATAAGTAGATCCAGAAGGGGGCAATATAGAGCAAATGGAAAGTTTTTAGTAAGCAAAAAAAATTAAAGCTTTAATCCATCTGTTGTAAAGACCTTGATAATCTGTTCTCTGAAAAACAAATCCAGTAAAAAAAAATAATAATAATAATTAAAGCTATCCTCTACCAAACCAAACTAAATCTGATTCCACTCATTTTCTCATTTACAAAAAAACAATTGTTTTTGAGTATAACTTAAATGTAATATAACACTTCTTGTCTGAACTGTTTTGTTGTAGCACAACACTATGCAATTAAAACATTTTCCCCTCAATGTATATTAGCTGCATATCCAAACTGACTCAGGATTGGTCTACATATGCAGTGGTGCAGAGTGCAGAAGGTGGCACAGACTGTGAACTCTATGCCTTGCGTCCCCCCTGACCCATGTGTATACCCAAATAGTATACTAAGCATACTTCATATAAACTTTAATTATACTTCAGGTATTCTTAAGTATTAAATAGTATGCTTCAGCGTAGTGTTGGACTGACTTCAGTGGTCCCTGTAATTCACAACACAGAAAACTGCTAGTTCAGTTACCAGCTACCAGGCTTCAGTTGCCAACCTGGCAAATGAACGATCTAGATATGAATAATGCTGATACATTTTCTTTAAGTGTAATTCTACATGTTTTACGTTTTCTCAAAGCTGGATTCTTTTTTCCTGGAATAAGATCAGGTCCAATTCTGTATATTTTAGACGGCAGCTCCAGTAAATGCCCCTGATATTTGGACTCATTGCAGTTCCAAGACAGGCGTAGCAACATAAAATGAACATTATTACCATTTACTTATTTCAGATTGGGGAGTGCATTTCCTGTTGCGAACCAGCATTTCTGTTTTCTTAAGAGCAGCTGGGCTTCTTCACTAATGGCTGGTAGACTCAGGCCTGGATCCCAGTTTGGCTTTAAAGTGAATAATGTTTCTGCTGCTGCGGATCTGTTCAGGTGCCAGGCTAGCACATATGCTCCTGCATTAGCACTGCCACCCCAGCCAAATAGCATTTTCTTAGCCCTTCCCGTGTCTGCTGTAGCAATTCAGTTTTTTTATTAAATATTAGAGGACCTTCACTTGTGTGCAGCGGTAATTTTTGGGAGGCTGTGGTAAACTGCACCTTCTGGAGCGGGGGGCATTGTGTGAGATCTTGTTAGATTCCGTTTGAGTTTGTGATTTAGAAGAGGCCCTCTTCTGACATTTTTGTAAAGTACTACACTCTGTCCTGCGCCTGCAGTAGCACTTAGCTGTAGCATAGTGTCTACGTGTTTACTACTCTACAGTGATGTATCAACTGCAACTATGGATTGTTATCCTGATGTCTTGGCATCAGTTTCCTAAACCTTTTCTTTGTGTGCGCTTATGTAAGTCGCTCTGGACAACAGCTTGTGTTCAATGCCTAGTTGCAAATGTAAATTTGGCCAGTAAAACAAAGTACTGGGGCAGGGGGAGTGGGGGGGGTTCTGTTTTTTTTTTTTTTTTTTTTTTTTTTTTTTTTTACCCCTTCCTGTTTCCCCGTCCAACCGCGATCTCATAACACAAACTACACCACTGGCCAATCAATGGAAACTCCCTGTCATGCTCGAACTGATGTATGTACACACACACACACTGGACTGAGATTGACACCTTGTGAAGCTCTGTCCGTGTGCTGTGCTGTGCTGTGCGTCTGATCCGCTGTCCTCCCTGCAGGACATGGCGCGGACGTGAAGTGTGTGGACTGGCATCCCACCAAGGGCCTGGTGGTGTCTGGCAGCAAGGACAGCCAGCAGCCAATCAAATTCTGGGACCCAAAGACGGGACAGAGTCTGGCCACACTGTAAGTACCGGACCGGGTCCTACGCCATCGCCTGCGTCCAGACGCACAAACTGGAACAGCTGCTCATTTTGCTCTAATGGGCTTTGGATGGGGAGTCCTATGTTGAGTGATGCGACAGGGAATTGGGGCTCGGAATAACCAATCACCAGGCACTAATGATTCCGTTTCCCGCTGCTTTCACCCACAGACACGCCCACAAAAACACAGTGATGGAGGTCAAGTGGAACCTGAATGGCAATTGGCTGCTGACCGCGTCACGTGACCACTTGTGCAAGCTGTTTGACATCAGGAACTTGAAGGAGGAGCTGCAGGTCTTCAGAGGACATAAAAAGGAGGCCACAGGTCAGCAACTAATTAACTACCCCCCTCACAGTTACCTCTTCCCCAGTGACTACCCCTTTACTTATATCTGCCCCAGTAACTGCCCCTGTGTGCTCTATACTACCCCCCTCACAGATACCTCTATGTCAATAACTACCCCCTTACTTATATCTGCCTCAGTAACTACCCCCGTGCACTCATTACTACCCCCTTCCAGCTCAGACCTGCCCCAGTGCTGCAGTCAAACGCTTGTTACAGTCCCAGTGCTGATTCACATTATCCTACCTCAGTGGTTCTCAAACCACTCCTCTGGGGGGGGGCCCCCCAGGCACACCTGATGCAGCTCGATTAGGGCTTGATTAGGTGTGCCTGAGGTGGAACACACTAAAACTCCTGGATCTGGTTGGGCGTCCCGGAGGAGAGTTTTGGGAACCACTGTTCCTTCCTCATTATCAGTCCGTTTTCCATAGACTTTCCCCACTGACCTTGTTCAAGAACACAGTTCAGTGTGTTTCGGTCATGTGAATATGCGTGAACCTGTGTGTCCGTGTCTCTGTAGCCGTTGCCTGGCACCCCGTCCACGAAGGCCTGTTTGCCAGCGGGGGCTCGGATGGATCCCTCCTCTTCTGGAACGCTGGGTAAGAGTGACAGCCCAGTCCTCCAATCAGCAAACAGCAGACCCCTTTTCACACTGTCCACAACACACTGCTGACTGCAGCTCACCCCGTTAGACCTCCTAAGGGTGGAGGAGGTGCCCTGACTGCTCCCCATGTTTATCCACAGCGTGGAGAAGGAGGTGGGGGGTATGGAGATGGCACACGAGGGGATGATCTGGAGTTTGGCCTGGCACCCCCTCGGACACATCCTGTGCTCCGGATCCAACGACCACACCAGGTAGAGTACACCTGTATGTACAGGTAGAGTACACATTCACCTGTATGTACAGGCACAGTACACATTCACCTGTATGTACAGGCACAGTACACATTCACCTGTATGTACAGGTAGAGTCCACATTCACCTGTATGCACAGGTACAGTACACATTCACCTGTATGCACAGGTACAGTACACATTCACCTGTGTGTACAGGTAGAGTACACATTCACCTGTATGTACAGGTAGAGTACACATTCACCTGTGTGTACAGGTAGAGTACACATTCACCTGTGTGTACAGGTAGAGTACACAGTCACCTGTATGTACAGGTAGAGTACACATTCACCTGTATGTACAGGTAGAGTACACATTCACCTGTACTGACAGGTACAGTACACATTCACCTGTATGTACAGGTAGAGTACACATTCGCCTGTATGTACAGGCACTGTACACATTCACCTGTATGTACAGGCACTGTACACATTCACCTGTATGTACAGGTAGAGTACACATTCACCTGTATGTACAGGCACTGTACACATTCACCTGTATGTACAGGTAGAGTACACATTCACCTGTATGTACAGGCACTGTACACATTCACCTGTATGTACAGGTAGAGTACACATTCACCTGTATGTACAGGTAGAGTACACAGTCACGTATATGTACAGGTACAGTACACATTCACCTGTATGTACAGGTACAGTACACAGTCACCGGTCCTGACAGGTACAGTACACAGTCACCTGTATGTACAGGTACAGTACACAGTCACCTTTCATAATGGGTAGAGTACACAGTGAGTTATATCAGGTGGAGAACATGGCACCTCTATTAGTTTTTGGTGGGAGATCCCAAATCCTCTGGCCTACACAGTTGCTTTGCTTACTTTGCTTTTGCTTCTGCTGATTTAAAAAAAAAACTGTAATAATTTGCCCCCCTCCTCAGTAAATTCTGGACCCGCAATCGGCCCGGAGACAAGATGAGGGATCGATACAACCTCAACCTGCTGCCGGGGATGTCTGAGGACGGAGTGGAGTATGGTGAGTGTCTGTCTGTCTGTCTGTCTGTCAATATCTGTGTGTGCATGTGTGCGCGTGCGTGTGTGTGTCGGTCTGCCTGTATCTGTGTGTGTGTATGTGTGCGTGTGTGTCAGTCTGTCTTTTTGTGTGAGCACGTTTGGGGGGGGGGGCTCTGGTCCTCCCTGTGGGTGCAGTAACGGTCCGCTCTCCTCTCCAGACGACATGGAGCCCAACAGCCTGGCCTCCATCCCTGGGATGGGCATTCCTGAGCAGCTGAAGGTGGCCATGGAGCAGGAGCAGAGTGGTGAGGGAGACACTACAGCCGCGCTAATGACATCATTAACACAGCAGCGCTAATGATACCATTAACACAGCAGATTAGCGCGAAGGGACATCACATAAGCCTGTTAAGTGTTATTGTAGATGGAACGGTCTTTCAGCGTGGATATCCCCAGTTCATTTTGGGCAAAGGGGACATTTGCTGCAGAAATATCCCTTGTGTTTGGTTAGCACTGGTAGTACTAAGCGGGTGCTCTGATTATGTACTGCTCCGAGCTTAAACAACCCTCTGGCCTCCTAATTAATGCTATTTCTGTGCTTTTCATTTGATATTTCTCATATTTACTGATGGATTTTCTGTAATTTGTTTTCATAATGGCATTTATTGTTCTACTTATGATTTTTTTTGGCAGCACATTGTGTCAGTAAAGCAGTTTAGCCCAATTTTTGGAGCTGTGGGCTCTAAAATATTAATTATTGAAGACTATCCCTGGGCTGAATTATTGATTTCTGCCTGCATGGTTTAGTTTGTCTCGAGGTAACAAAGTGAACTCTGGGTAATGTAGTCTTTGTCCCACAGGTAAAGATGACTCAGCGGAGGTGGAGATGACTATCCCTGGGCTGGACTGGGGTATGGAGGAAGTGATGCAGAAAGACCAAAAGAAAGTTCCACAGAAGAAGGTTCCCTATGCCAAACCCATCCCTGCCCAATTCCAACAGGTATTCTGCCCTCCCCCTCCATGGTCTCTTTCTCTCAGTTTCTCTTTCTCTCTCACATTCACTCACTCGCACACACACTTACACACACACACTCATGAAATTACATTCCCTTTGCACACGCACACACACACACACACGCGCGCGCTCGCTCGCTCACTCACTCACTCACACACACACACACACTGTCACTCTCTCACTCACTCTCACTGACTCTCTCTCACACACACACACTCACTCTCTGTGACTCACTCACTCACCCTCTCTCTCTCTCTCTGTATCCCAGGCCTGGGCAGAGAATAAGGTGCCCACTCTGCCCCCTGGCGAGACGCCCAAGGAGAGGCCCGACCAGAAGAAGCCGGATATGAAGAAGAAGACCCAGGCCGAGATTGAGCAGGAAATGGCCACCCTGCAGTACACCAACCCGCTGTTGCTGGAGGTGAGGCCCGAACTACCACATCTGTCCAGCAGGGGGCGCCTCAGACGTTATACACTTACATCTTATTACATTCAGGCATTTATCAGAGTTTCTTATCCAGAGTGACTTACACAGATTACATTATTTTGCATACAATCCATTTATACAGCTAGTGAATTTACTGAAGCAGTTCAGGTTTTAGTACCTTTGCTCGAGGGGCACTGCAGCAGCACCGCTCCTGGGAAGCTAGCCAGCACCACCGCCCTCCAGCTGCTTTCTGCAGGGAACAGACTCTTAAATACACAGAAGCTGGCAGATGAGCGCGTGGATGTAGCGCAGGGTGAGCGTGTGGATGCAGCGCAGGGTGAGCGTGTGGATGCAGCACAGGGTGAGCGTGTGGATGTAGCGCAGGGTGAGCGTGTGGATGTAGTGCAGGGTGAGCGTGTGGATGCAGCGCAGGGTGAGCGTGTGGATGCAGCGCAGGGTGAGCGTGTGGATGCAGCGCAGGGTGAGCGTGTGGATGTAGCGCAGGGTTTCTCGCGGGCGGGTAGCGGGCGGGGTGGGGGGTGCGCTCACAGCGCTTCCCTCCTCACGAGTCTCTCTCCACTTCTCTCCCCGTCCAGCAACTGAAGATCGAGCGCCTGGCCCAGAAGCAGTCGGACCAGGGTGCGCAGCAGGCGGGCGCCCAGCAGGGGGCGATGCAGCCCTTCCCGGGACAGGGGCCCATGCCCCCGCCCCACCAGGGGTTCCCGCAGTCCCTCCCGCCCCAGCAGATCCCGCACAACATGCCGCACATGGGGCCCGGGGGGCTGCAGGGCCCCTTCATTCCTCAGGGCCAGATGGGCCCCCCGGGGCCCCAGCTTCACCAGGGCCCCCCTCAGGGTTTCATGGGGCCCCCGGACCTGCACGGACCCCAGGGCATGCAGAGGCACCCGGGGCCCCACAGGCACATGGGGCCCCAGGGCGGCCAGGGAATGCACGGCCCCCCGGGGATGCCCCCGGCTGGGAGGGGGATGCCGGGACCCCCACCGGGGGCCATGCAGTGCCCCCCGGGGCCACCAGGGGGCATGATGGGACCCCCATCTCGAGGAATGGGACCCAGGGATAATCAGGTGCCCCCGCCCCAAGGGGGGATGATGCACCCGGACACACGAGGACCGCCCCCCCAGAGGAACATGATGGGCCCCCAGGGGCCGCCCATGCAAGGGGGGATGATGGGACCTCCAATGCACGGCCCCCAGGGTCAACAGAACCCTCCCAGGACACATGGGAACATGCAGGGCCCTCCTGGAAACATGCAGGGTCCCCCCGGCAACATGCAGGGTCCCCCTGGCAACATGCAAGGTCCCTCTGGCAACATGCAGGGTCCCCCCGGCAACATGCAGGGCCCTCCCGGCAGCATGCAGGGTCCCCCCGGCAACATGCAGGGTCCCCCCGGCAACATGCAGGGTCCCCCCGGCAACATGCAGGGTCCCCCTGGCAACATGGGACTTCCCCCGTACATGCAACAAGGCAAATCACCGCTCATGGGTGAAGGATCCAGGGGGCAGTATAACCAGGTTAGTTTGTCATATTGCTCTGTGACTACAGATCCCATGAGCCTCTTCGGCACAGTTGGCACAGAGCAGGAAATTAACATGCATTTTATTCATCTATAAACTGTAAAGTGTCATTAAGCGGTATGATACAGAGATGCATCTGACATCAAATGCCTGTAGACTCCTAACTGTTGTATTGGTGATGTACGAGGTACTTGATCCAAAAAGTGGGAAAATTTTAGAATGTTTGTTGAAATTCTTAACTGGTCACAATACATTCTTGAAGGTCTTGAAGTCCTCATTTGGAATATGAATGAAAATCTTTGACAGAAGTGGATTTGATATTGTGGGCAATTCAGTATGGAGTTGAGTGATCCATTTCTCAGCTATAATGTCTTATTAAATATATATTTCATTTTGATTCAGCCATTCGTTTCACTGGTTAGAATGAAGTCCAGGTTGCTTTTAGGCCTGCCACTCTGCTGAATCAGAGAGTGTCTAGCAGAAAAAGCAGTGAATGCATTTCTATTTTAAGACACGAGATGGCAGAATGTGTATAAAACGTGTAAACGGATAGGGACAAAGTGAGAAGGATTGCAGTAGTATTAATGTCATTTATAAATGTCTGAGGGCAGACGTTCTCAGAAGGCTCATGTAGATGTCAGAATAAGCGGCTGTGTGTATCAGTGCTTTTCTGTTATGAATCAAAGCCTCCATGTGATAAATACACTACATGGCCAAAACTATGTGGACACCTGACATCCAACATCTCATCTGAAATTATGGGCATTAATATGGAGTTGGTCCACCCTTTGCTGCTATAACAGCTTGTGTGTGGAGCGGTTTGCGTGTGGAGCGGTTTGCGTGTGGGGGCGGTTTGAGTGTGTGGCTTGTGAGTCGCGGAGGCGTGTGGCGGTGTTTAGAGAAGGCTTTAGCTCCCGGTGCGTGCGTGTGTGACCCCTCGTGTAAACACGCTGACTGCGCGTTTCAGATGGGGCAGAGTCCAGGGCCGCAGCCCATGATGCCCGGGATGGGGCAGCAGGGACCCAACGGCAAAGGTAGGAAAATGGCCGACATCTTTCTGCTGGGCCTGTCTACGCTCTGTCCTCTCAGCTGCGTGCTGTGCTTTATATGCACATCTGCACATCATATGTGTATGAAGTACTCACTGCAGTGGTGCTTCTACTTCCTGTATTTTGTGGGTGCTGTGTCCTCACTTCCTGTACTTTACTGGTTCTGCATCCTCACTCTCTATACTTCACCGGTTATATATCCTCACTTCCTGTACATTACTGGATCTAAATCCTCACTTCCTGTGCTTTACTGGTTCTACATCCTCACTTCCTGTACTGGTCCTATATATTCTTGTCAGTGATGATTTTTGGGATGGTAGGTATGCCATCCACCAGATTAGGTATGGGGCTTAGCGGGGCATGCCCCATACCTATACAGCACTGGGAGTTTGGTACATTTCATATCAATTCACTGGTACTGCTGTTCCTCAGGGGAAGCTCGCGGGCCTCCCAACCACCACCTGGGGCCCCCTCCCGACCGCAGAGGGCCAGAGGGGCCCGGGGGCCCGGACCAGGGCTCCGACAGGGGCGGCCAGTACTGGGGAGACTCCCGCGAGGGGCGCCGCGGACCCCCCGACTACGAGGGCGGGGACGACCGGTACCACGCTCGGGGCGAGGACGCCTGGAGAGGCCCCCTGCAGCAGCGGGTTCCCGGGCAGGAGTACCCGGGGGACTCCAGGGGCCACAGGGGGGGCTCTGCTGGGAAATGGGAGCCCCACCGGGGCTCTGAGGACGCGCGATTCAGGGGCCGGAGGGAGGACAGGTGAGCCCCCCCCCCCAAAAAAAACTCACTCTCACGTCATCACATTACCCCCTCCTCTATCATTCTAACACAGGCTTAGTAATAATAATAATAACAATAATAATAATAATAATAATAATAATAAATATGAACCTAGTGTTGGTCATTTATGGTGATTTATGTCTGCATGGTATAGTAAAGAGACCAGGAGGCCACAGTAAAACACTAAGTGCACTTGGGTTAGCTAGCTGCAGAACACTTTGGTTAGCTAGCTGCAGAGCACTTGGGTTAGCTAGATGCACAGCACTTGGGTTAGCCAGCTACACAGCACTTGGGTCAGCTAGCCGCAGAACACTTGGGTTAGCCAGCTACACAGCACTTGGGTCAGCTAGCCGCAGAACACTTGGGTTAGCCAGCTACACAGCACTTGGGTCAGCTAGCCGCAGAGCACTTGGGTTAGCTAGCTGCACAGCACTTGGATTAGCTAGCTGCACAGCACTTGGGTTAGCTAGCTGGAGAGCACTTTGGTTAGCTAGCTGCAGAGCACCTGGGTTAGCCACTTCTTTCCAGAATCTGTCGGAGGCTGCTTTCGGGGGGGGGGGGGGGGGGGGGGGGGGGTCTGGGTGTCCATGGCAGCGAGGGTACAGCAGCTTCCGTGGCAGCGAAAGCCTGAACAGACGCTTCTTCACACACGAAACTGGCAGGGCAGGCTGGCAGACTGACGCTGATTTTCCATCGCCCGGAGGCGGAGGTTTGGCAGTGGTGCTGCAGCCCTGCCAGCGCAGACGCTCAGGGAAGGCCCTACTTGTTCAAACACAAGTTTGGCTTGTTCCTGACGTCAGGCGCTGCCAGAACACCGCTGAGGCCGGCGTGCCCGTCTGCGAGGGGGCGCAGGGGGATTAAGGGGCGCAGGGGGATTAACAGGGGTGGGGGTTCTGCGCGCAGGTTCGACAGTTACGAGGGGCCCGGAGACGACCTGGACCAGAGGCCGAGGGAGCAACGGCGCCCTCCACACCCGCGACACGGACAGGACGCCGAGGACACGTGGGTCCCGCCTCCTGCTGAGCTACACTGAGAACAGCGTACACTTCACTGCATACTACACCCTCCATACTACACACTCTTTACTGCATACTCCACTCCACACTACACACACTTTACTGCACACTGCACTCTACACTACACACTCTATACTACACACTGCACCCTCCATAGTACACACTGCACTCTACACTACACACACTTTAATGCACACTACACCCTCCACAGTACACACTGCACTCTACACTACACACAGTGTGTAATACTGAGCTCTGACTGAATGTGTGTGTGTATATATGTGTGTGGTGTGCGTGTGTGCATGCTTGCTCACAGTTCTGAGCTCTGACTGAATGTGTGTGTGTATATGTGTGTGTGGTGTGTGTGTGTGCATGCTTGCGCACAGTTCTGAGCTCTGGCTGAATGTGTGTGTGTGTGTGTGTGTGTGGTGTGCGTGCGTGCTTGCGCACGGTTCTGAGCTCTGACTGAATGTGTGTGTATATATGTGTGTGGTGTGTGTGTCTGCATGCTTGCGCACGGTTCTGAGCTCTGGCTGAATATGTGTGTGTGTATATGTGTGTGTGTGCATGTGTGTGCATGCTTGCGCACGGTTCTGAGCTCTGGCTGAATATGTGTGTGTGTGTGTGTGTGTGTGTGTGTGTGGTGTGTGTGCGTGCTTGCGCACGGTTCTGAGCTCTGGCTGAATGTGTGTGTGTGTGTGTATATGTGTGTGTGTGTGTGTGTGTGTGTGCGCGTGTGCGTGCATGCTTGCGCACGGTTCTGAGCTCTGGCTGAATGTGTGTGTGTGTGTGTGCGCGTGTGCGTGCATGCTTGCGCACGGTTCTGAGCTCTGGCTGAATGTGTGTGTGTGTGGGGTGTGTGTGCGTGCTTGCGCACGGTTCTGAGCTCTGGCTGAATGTGTGTGTGTATATATGTGTGTGTGCGTGCTTGCGCACGGTTCTGTGCTCTGGCTGAATGTGTGTGTGTGTGTGTGTGCGCGTGTGCGTGCATGCTTGCGCACGGTTCTGAGCTCTGGCTGAATGTGTGTGTGTGTGTGTATATGTGTGTGTGTGTGTATATGTGTGTGTGTGTGTGTGTGTGTGTGTGTGCGTGGTGTGTGCGTGTGCGTGCGTGCTTGCGCACGGTTCTGAGCTCTGGCTGAATGTCTCTGCAGGTTTCGGCGGGTGGGGCCTGGCAGGCCTGAGGCTCGGGGGGGGCGCGGGTACGCAGACGAGTTTGGGGTGGAGGAGAGTTTCGACCCCGCCGAGGAGACAGGGAGGAGCTGGGACAGCAGCGGGAGAGGGAGGAGCCGCGGAGGAGGAGCGCGAGGGGGAGGGGGTGAGAGACTGCTTCTGTCCATCCATCCATTCAGTTATCCATCCATCCGTCTGTCCATCCATCCATTCAGTTATCCATCCGTCTGTCCATCCATCCATTCAATTATCCATCCGTCTGTCCATCCATGCATTCAGTTATCCATCCGTCTGTCCATCCACCCATTCAGTTATCCATCCGTCTGTCCATCCATCCATTCAATTATCCATCCGTCTGTCCATCCACCCATTCAGTTATCCATCCGTCTGTCCATCCATCCATTCAATTATCCATCCGTCTGTCCATCCATCCATTCAATTATCCATCCGTCTGTCCATCCATCCATTCAATTATCCATCCGTCTGTCCATCCATGCATTCAGTTGTCCATCCGTCTGTCCATCCATCCATTCAATTATCCATCCGTCTGTCCATCCATCCATTCAATTATCCATCCGTCTGTCCATCCACCCATTCAGTTATCCATCCGTCTGTCCATCCATCCATTCAATTATCCATCTGTCTGTCCATCCATCCATTCAATTATCCATCCGTCTGTCCATCCATGCATTCAGTTATCCATCCGTCTGTCCATCCATCCATTCAGTTATCCATCCGTCTGTCCATCCATGCATTCAGTTATCCATCCGTCTGTCCATGCATCCATCTGTCCATCCATCTATGCATACATCCATTCATCCGTCCATTCATCTGTCCATCCATCCACACGTTCATTCAGCCAATCACCCATGCGTCCATCTATCCATCCATCCATTCATTAATTCCTAATCTGTTGCCATATATTCATTCAGGACTTCTGCCCTCTCTCAGTACCATAAGCCTGATATTCATCTATCTGTCCTAACCCACTGTGTCTGTCTGTCTGTCTGTCTGTCCGTCCGTCCAGGTGGCCGGAAAGGGCTGCTCCCCACCCCCGACGAGTTCCCCGCGCCTCATTACGAAGGAGGAAGAAACTCAGAGAGCTGGGAGGGGGGGCGTGATCAGGGTACGAGGCCTTTTCTCTGGGGGGGGGGGGGAGTGAATGTGATAAGGAAGGTACTCCGTGAGTGTGTGTTCAGCCGGGAGTTGAGTGAGTCAGTGTTCAGTTGAATGAATCTGTGTTCAGTCGGGTGTTAATTTGTTAATTTGCTTAGTTACGTGTAGAGTGAGTCAGTTTCCAGATGAGTGTTGAATTAATCTGTATTTAGGCTGGCATTGAGTGCCTGTGTGTGTTAAGCCCAGGATTGAGTGACTGTGTATGTGTTCAGGCCAGTGTTGAGTAACACTGTGTGTGTTTAGGCCAGTGTTGAGTCAGTCTGTGTGTTCAGGCTAGTGTTGAGTGAGTTGATGTGTTTTCAATATAGTGTTAATTGACACTGTGTGTTCAGGCTAGAGTTGATTGGCTGTGTGTGTTCAGGCCAGTGTTGAGTGACACTGTGTGTGTTCAGGCCAGTGTTGAGTGCGTTTGCGTGTTCAGTCTAGTGTTGAGTGACACTGTGCGTGTTCAGGCTAGTGTTGTGTGAGTCGATGTGTTTTTCAGGCCAGTGTTGAGTGAGTCAGTGTGTGTTTGGGCTAATGTTGAGTGACTCCGTGTGTGTGTTCAGGGCATGAGGCCTACAGGGACGCACAGCGGGCGGACCACGCCCCGCGGGACAGCCCGTCCCCGGCCAGCAGGGAGCGCTCCTCCTCCCTGCAGGGCATGGACATGGCCTCCCTGCCGCCACGGAAACGGCCCTGGCACGACGGCCCGGGCACCACCGACCCCCGCGACCGAGACTCCCCCGGGGCGGGGCCCGACGACAGAGCGGCCGGTGAGGAGTGTGTGTGTGTGTGTGTGTGTGTGTGTGCGCGCGCGTACGTGCGTGTACATCTGTGTGTGTGTGCGTGTGTGCACATCTGTGTGTGTGTGTGCGTGTGTGTGTACATCTGTGTGCGTGCATGCGTGTGTGTGTGTGTCTGTTTGCACTGTATGTGTATCAGTGTTGCTGCGGTGTTGTTGGGTGTGATCCTGCTGATTTGAGTTTAAGGTCTCTGCTCTGATGCACCTCTCTCTCTCTCTCTCTCTCTCTCTCTCTCTCTCTCTCTCTCTCTCTCTCTCTCTCTCTCTCTCTCCACAGGACGCCCCTCACACAGGGAAGAGGGGGCCTACGGGGTGCCGTCCCGGGGCGGTCGAGGGAGCTGGGGGCGGGGCGGAGCCGCCGGGCCCGGGGGAGGGGGCGGCTCGGGCCCCACCACGCGGCGGGGTGCGGCTCGCGGATCGTCGCGAGGGGGCCGCGCCCGATAGGACTGGGACTGAACACAAAGGGTGGGGGAGGGGAGGAGGGGAGGAGGGCACTGGAGTCCACCACAGGGTGGCGCCAAGGAGCAGAGGGAGACTGCAGGGAGGCGGGACCGAGAGAGAGAGAGAGTGAGAGAGACTTCCGCCTGGTCGTGTGGCTTCTGGCTCTCGGCCGAATCTGCCTTTGCGTCTGCGATTGGACGAGCTCTGTGTGCCAGTGTGCGCCCACGCGTCTCTGCCACGGCACCAGTCCCCGCCTTTCGTCGGTCGCACCGAGGGTGTGGCACCGCGCCTGCCCCTAACCGTGGTCTCCTACCCCCCGGGGACAGCCTCCCGACTGACTGGGGGACCCGCTGGAGGTGCGGCATTTTCACTCTGATTGGTCGCATTCTGAAGGTGTGGCCTCCTATCTCACTGGACACTGCCTGAAGGCGTGGTCTCCTCGCTGATTGGTCGCATTCCAAAGGCGTGGCCTCCTCAACACTGACTGGTCACACGCTGAAGGTGTGGCCTCCCAATATTGGTCGGGCTCCCACCCCCTTCAACCACCCAGATTGTAGGAAGTATGGCACCGCAAAGTATCTGGAAAAAGGGGCTGATGGGAAATGAAGTCCAGGTCTCCATACACATGCAACCACCTTCGTGTTCTACATTTCACCTTCGATCATCAACCCCTCAGCTAATTTTGCCCTGGAATCCAGATTTTGTTACCTGAGCCGTAGGAGCCCCCCACCCTGGACTCCCCCCTCGTGTTGTCGGTTTACTGAAGAGGAGCCGAGTTTTGCTTTCCTCTGTGTGCTCCTTGCTTCGTACGGACGGACGGACGTGCGAGAGGGCCCACGATCCCCTCGCCCCGGTCTGAAGACCCCTGCAGGGATTAATCTCTGGCCTGAGGGGAGTAATTCTGATCCCTGGAGGAGAGAGAGACCCAGCAGCTCCAGCAAGAGGCAGTGTGCAAATAATGTGTGAACACCCGAATCGTTACTCTCAACCCCTGCTGCTCTGAGCGTAGACGCCGTCTGTGTCCCCAAAGAGTTATGGAGCAGACAAACTGCCGGGAGGGGCTAGCCCGTCACTCAGGGTAGAGTGGGCGGAGTCAGGCTCCTGCGTCACGCAGATCGGTTGTTAATGTACAGTTAGTTTTTCCAAGAATGGTAGTTTTTTTTTTTTTTTTCGCCCTTCTCCTCCATTCTGATAAAAAAAAAAAAAAGTTTAAAATGGGGTCTGCTTTTGTCCCCCCTCAGTCCTTAACTCCATTTATTTAATTTCACTTTTAATGTAAAATGGGGGGGCGAAATCATTCTGTAACATTACCAGGCGCCTTCGTGTACTGAAGGTGTATTCTTTGTTTCTAAATGTACAGTTTGTCAAGAGATTGTCATATTGTTTTGTCCATTTTTGTATACGATACAAAATAGAATTTGTGCAAAATTTACCCACTGCGTTCTGCATTGTTTTCATTGTTTCTTGTCTGCCTTTACAGACCGACTGATTTCAGAAAGGCTATAGAGACAGTGCCAGCACAGCTACTACGGTGTACATCACACTGGAAAGTCAGACTTCATTCATGTAGTTCAGTACTTTTTTTGCCCTCTGAAAAAAGGAATTTATTGGGAAAAGTTAGAAAAATGCACGTAAACTTTTAAATGTCTTTTTTTTTTTAGATATATTTGATTTGATTTATTTGCACTCATCATATAAAAATTACAAAATAGAACAGATCCATATAAATTGTACTTCCCCTTCGTCAGCACTCTAGCCCGAAATCCGGTTTAGGGCGGTTGCCAACTTTTTTGTTAAACCTCTCTGTCAATACAGCATTTGTGTAACAACCTAACAGTGTGTTATGCTGATCTTGGGTAAACCTTCCAAAAGGAGTCCTGATGCTAGACCAGGGCTGCTCAGCTCTGGTCCTGGAGGGCTGGTCTGCCTGCTGGTTTTTTCCCCACCCCCACTACCTTAGTTTTCTAACAGCTCTTAAAATACGCTGGTTCACTCCTGTGCTTGAGTGCAGTAAAATCTTTAGGAAACTCTTGCAGCTGTAGCTGGTGCTTATACAGACATCAGATCAAGATATGATTGTGCCAATTAATTAAGAGCAGAAGTCGGCACAAAATACTGAAACGGATCAGCCTTTGTTGTGCACCCAAGCCAGTTCCCTTCGCTCTGTTTAAGGTACACCCAAACTGGTGTCCATATTTAAGCCCATTCTGAAACTGCCATTACAGTCTGCCAGTAAAATATGAGAAGGGGCACCGAGACACTGAAGCGATTGCGCTGACAATTCCACATGTTGGAAGCTTGTTGGCAAATGTACACATTTTACCCGAACTGATACTTGGGATGCTACCGTTTGAACAATGCCGGCTCACAGCAGTACCTCGTGCGGACAGTTTCGATTCTGGACAGACTGCATAACCAGCAAGCAACCACAGCAAGTCACAAACACACACGACTTGCTTTAACCATTTTATTATCCACAGTTAACCAAGTTACATTGGACAGGTTTAAGGTGTCTGCAGAGCAGCAGTTTGAAGCACGGTCACGCAGACCAGTCCCCACTGAAGCTAACACTGCAGCCGTGACCACAGCTTCAAGGGACGCACTTGGCGGCGGAGGGGTGAGACTGGAGACAAGTGACTGATGTTTAGATCGTAACCACGGTACAAATATTGATTCTTTACGTGCTTGAATGTATTCCGGCTTTTAAAAAAACTGAAATGCCTTTGATTTTACCCCCCACCCAAAAAAAAAAAAATGTTGCAACTATGGATACTTTCTTCACCAAAAACTGTCTTTGATGGCATTCTGCATTATTTCGGATTTTATTGAATATGTCGTAGTTAGTAAAATCACGCCGAATGTATTTTGCGGTCAATTTATAAATTAAATGTGTTTAATTACATGTCACCCATAGCGTCATATCTGTGGCTTCCGCCAAGTATTGTAGTCGCATGATTTTTCCCCCCCCTTGTCACAGTTTTTGTTATGAATACCCTCATTCGACAGTCCTGTGTAAATCCAGCCTGTTTTGCTCGAAGCGTCACATCTCGGTGTTTCAAGTTATCCATCTGCGTCCAGGTGAATGTTATCCACAACCGCCCAAGTGTCTGTGCTTTCGCGTCCAGTTCATCTAGGACAGGGGCAAAGTGATAACGCTTTGCCTTTATTTTACTCAAGAATAAGGTGTTGCAACAAGTTGGTGTCAATCACAAATACAGAATACACAGACTGAATCACGTGACTGCCCTCATCTGTGTGTGGTGTGTGCGTGTACCAGGGCAAACAGTACCACCCACATCAAGTCCGCTAGCAATCAAGCTAGTCCTCTATGGTCCGTGTCAAATCGGCATGGTCTTCCCCGAAACCGTCCTCTTGATAGCCGATGCTGCCAAGCCGCCAACGAATCGTATACCCTTGCTTCCGCCGGGAAGCAAAGCAACGACGTAGCCAACGATTGCGGCGACCTGAACAGCTGCACCAAGGGCTGTGAGCAGCGTGCTGTGGAGGCTCAGCGCCGCGTACAGCGTGCCTGCGAGGGAGCACAGATACACCGCAGCGCCCGGAGTCGGAGTCGTTATGAATTTGCTGGGTCCTCGCAACACAGCCGCGCCGAGCAGAGCGAAAACCGAGCCAAGAGACCACAGAAGAGCAAACTTCCGGGCTTTGAGGAGCAACAGAGGTGCGTAGAGAGCAGAGAGTCCGAAACAGAGCGCGGAGAGTAAAATGCATACTCCAAAAGCGACCAGTCGCTGCGAACGGCTCATGCCCGGCAGACACGGGTCAGGTTCAGAGGACCAGGGCCAGGAAAAGCCGGTGTTAGAGCCTTGGGCTGTTCCGCCACCGTTGCTGTGACCCGAAAATGGACTCGACCAGCTCCCAAACCAGCTCCCGTTCACTGAGCCTGTTTCTTCACCCATGTCGACAACGGTATTTGAGCTGGACTGCGATGTCGTCTTTGAATTCCCTTTGGACTGTGCCAGGTATTCTTTAAGTTGTCTATTTATGTCGGCCATTGTTTCGCACGGTTTTATATCACTTTTCTTATGGCGCGATTTGTTTGTGCCAGTTCATAAGCTAACTTCACTAACGTCAACTCGCAACAACAACAAGGGGACTTACCAAAGTAACAGGAAGTTAAGAATGGGAAACGTCATATATGCGACGGAAGCCGAGCAGGAAAAAACCCCTGTATTAAAGGCATGTGACTCGGCAGCACCACCACGAGCCGCGGAAGAGGGATGCTTTTTGGTGTTACCAGGGCATATACTCTGTAGTTTCAAATAAACTGGAATATTAGGTCTGAGTAGCAATATTTCCTGATCACTGCACAGAATACCTTTGCTGAACAGAAACGTTATATATTTCATACTATCCCGGCCCTTTCCTTTGAGAGGACACTGCAAAATCGGTATTAAAGACATCTTAAATACATTAGAGGGTTTTGATAGCCTTGGAGAACTTTTCGATTTCTCTTTCATACATTCAATACGAATAAACAAACTCGTAAGAAATACCATACCGCTTTAATCTACCCTCCCAGCTTTCCGATCCATTCTTCGTTCAATTAGCGCCTAGTCGAATGTGCAACTTGTGACTCGGCGACCCTTTTCAGATATCGTCCATACCATAGAAGCACTCCAGTGTTGACAAGGGGATGTTTGCAGCGACTTATGGTAAAGAGTGGCGAAGTGTCTATAATTATGCTCTTACCTTATTGGTCATTCGTCCCTAAAGCCTTTTCGGGGTTGTCTTACCGGCAGCTGTGTCGCTCTGAACTAATCGCCCGTGCACTGCAAGGGTCAAAAACAAAACCGCCACAAAAGCTGAACAGGACCAGAGGAGACAGAAACTAAAGAGGTACCAGGTCAGTCACAGGAAAGACAGCGCTAACACGTCGCTACTGTACGAATACATATTTATCAGCGAGACGCATACACACACACGTGCAATGTAAGCAATGTCACAAGTCCTTTGAACTTGTCATGGTATGGTGTGTGTGTGTATGTTTGTGCGTATGTGTGTAAGAGAGAGAGAGGCTGTGGATAGACGTATAATAGTTATAGGCACCATGCACTGGGGGATCTATTGCGCGATGGGCTCATTTTTATTTATGCAGAATGTGATATGGCTGAACTGTAATAAAATGTTGAAATTGTTCTCACATTATCATTTGTTGTGATTGTCACTTTTCATTTTTGTTGTGCCACTATCTTTAAAATATTTATTTCACAACAGAATTTCACTTGTTGTATTTTATTCCTCTTTAACACTAAACAAAATGTGATATGTTTACTCAGGCTTAACAAATTAATGTTTTATTGCTTCGTTTCCACACAATCTTAAGTCAGTTGTATCTAAAAGACCACGTCTGAAGGGGGAAAAGCCCTTTTTGCGCTGTTGATGTCATCCAGCACTTATTGTG